>OY776078.1:12400000-13000000 GCA_963675205.1 Catocala nupta
TATTTTTGTTATTTTGTCTCATTCACACTGAACGGGACGCGACGCTCTATCCTTACCATTACATCGACATCACTATGCACTGTCCCTTTCCAACGATTCTCTATTTTGTATGTAGCGTCACGGTAATGTTATCTAACAGTATTCTATCTTCATACAAACGGTCGGCACGCAAGTCATACCTATGCGCCTCGAGGTCGGTAGGCACTTGGTTCGCAACTAGTCGCGACTGCGCCGCAGCGATGAACGCACGGTGTGATGGTTTTGTAAGCAGTAAGCGTGCGACTTGTTAATATTTGATTGAAATAAGTACAAGTACTTACATAATAATTATGGCAAAGTACAAAAGTTATTGGCAAAGTTTTTATCCGAATGCGGATGTTTTTATACTATTAAATTTAACTATAAAGTTTTTCGTACGTCTGAGTCGAGACGCAAATATTTTTCAGCCTCAAATATATAAAGTTGTTTTTTTATTAAACCTACTAATCAAAAACATAACATGATTTTTATTGAACATTTCCTATTTCATAAATAACAATTTCTTTTTTTAAATATAACGTTTTATATTTACAATCACTAAACTAGAAAGAAAGTCAAGTAGGTAGATGAAATTAAAATACTGTAGGTGGCAGCCGGTCCGCGAAAACG
Organism: Catocala nupta; assembly: GCA_963675205.1. Classification (NCBI taxonomy): domain Eukaryota; kingdom Metazoa; phylum Arthropoda; class Insecta; order Lepidoptera; family Erebidae; genus Catocala; species Catocala nupta. The sequence continues at coordinate 12,400,649 of OY776078.1, forward strand.
CGAGAGGGGCTGCCACCTACAGTATTTTAATTGCTGTAGGTAATTATTTCAAGGGCAGAGCCGAGTTACAATACTGTTAGATTACATTACATTTTCTTATGCTGATGACACTGCGCTGGTCTTTACATGGGCTGCTGTAAAAGAAAATACAGAACATGGCCTGTGCTTAGTTGCAAATTGGTATCATAATCTTCTTATACTGAATACTCTAAAAACTAACTTTATCTGCTACAGTATCCAAAACCACACACAACCTAATACCGACTTTAAACTTAAAATACACTCATGTAAAAGATTGACTACTAATACAGACGCTTGTGACTGTCCTGCTATAGATAATATTGAGAACGCAAAATATTTTAGAATCATGGTTGACCAGAGACTGTCCTGGTATTCCCATATTGATCAAGTCACTGCTAGAATAAGAAAACTTATCTGGATTTTTAAAACCTTAAGACATGTGGTACCAAGAGAGCAGCTCTATGTTCAAACACCTTAAGGAATATTCTTAAGGAAATCTATACAGCATTGGCGCAGTCCATACTAACCTACTGCTTACCTGTCTGGGGAGGAACGGGTAAAACAAAAATGTTGGAGCTAGAACGTACTCAACGTGCCTTGCTAAAAGTAATGCATTTTAAACAAAGAAGATTTTCTACTAGCAGTCTATACTCCATCAGTAAAGTCCTATCAGTAAGAAAGCTTTATATACTCTTTAAGTTATGAGGAAACGGAGTCTTTATTACAACACACACTATAACAACAACACTAACTTATACACGCGCACACATACACACACACACACACTCACACACACACACACACACATACACACACACACACACACACACACACACACACACACTCACACACACACATACACACATTATAGTGAGAATGATTATAAACGTTAAGTTACTACTCTGAATGAGCAGCGATAGCTCAGTGGGGAGACCAACAGACTGCAATGCAAAGGGTGTCGGGTTCGAACCCACGTCGCGCACCTCTGACTTTCGGAAGTTATATGACTTTTCGAAATTATGTGCGTATTGATTGACAATTATCGCCTGCTCCGTGCCTCGGAGAGCACAGTTAAGCCGTCGGTCCCGGCTGCCATGAACATCTATGGCAGTCGTTATTGGGGAAGTCGACACAAAAGATCCCACTGGGTCGAAGTGTCGCCGGTCTGTACTGACTGGCCCCCCACACAAGATAAGATAAGATACTATACTGAATTATTCTATAATTAAGTATGTTCGCAGTACTTAAGAATTAAGTTCACGTATTAATACGTGAACTTAATTCTACAAATTATAATTATTATTTTAAGTAATATCATTATTTTAATGTTTTAGTTTTTATTAGCTATGGAAGAGCGTAGTCACCTTTCACAGGCATTGTTTGCTTACTAGGTGACTTCGATCACTACACACAAAATGTAAATCTGTTTAATGAAAATAAAACAAATTATTATTATTACAAATTATTATTACCGTAGGAGTGTAGTTATGTGTAGGTATATAGGGTGTCTAACTTGATGTGTAGCCGTGTGTACATAATAAAACCAGGGCCATGGTAGGCAGTATAATTGCACCGCAAGACGGTTTTAAAATATTGAATACAAATTACATCTAACCCTATACTAAACATTACTATTATTTGTTTTGCCCCGATAAACTCCGATTATTGTCATCTAAAATTTCTAGCGCAATCTGTGTGGCCTATTCAAGACAATGCGTTTTTATAACATCGGTAGTATTTCTCTTTATTAACATGCTAATTGTAGTCCATAATCACACTGTCAGTTTATACTAGTAGCACAGATTTTCTTCAAGTGTTTAGCCATATAATGAAAGTAAAGGAAACTATAGCGTCCGGTGCTGACGACCCACTTGTGCAGCTCTCCACTGCATATGCACAGATGTTCGATTGCTTCAAATGTAAGAGGTAGCGAATGCCTAAATTAAATATATTTATTATAAAAGCCTTATATGGTGATAGCATTTGAAACTGTACGCATCATTGAAATGCGATCAAGTTACAACAATTAACGCCAATTTCGTTTTTATTTTCTATCTTCGCAGTGTAAAGAAGCACAAAAGCCTATTTTCTATTTCCGGAGAGGAAAGTAGAATATATGTATCTCTTTTCATTAAAATTAATTTTGAGGTATCTATTCAATAACTCGCCTAGAATTTCTATTTATTTCCAAAATTCTGCCAAATGCCTTTTAACGCCTTCGTATTAAATATTTTATTAATTAGGAAAATAAAATTCATTAAACACTTTAAACATTATTAAACACATTAATTATGCATGCTATGTGCATGCATGTGCATATTAGAATATGTAGTAAGTTTTATTTTGTTTCCTAATAAATGAAGCACACGGCGCTGTGTTTCTAAAGCATAACTCAGGAAGACTATTAACAAATTAATTCTAAAAAAATATGTGTTGAATTTTAGATGCTGTTATACACTCTATAGTAAATATCTTGTACCACATCGTTAGACTAAAGTACCGGATGTGCGCTACGTGAAACGTCACCATTCATATGCGCCTGTGAACTGTTACACATTTGTTTTTACCTTCATTCATTGTCAAGGATTGTTTGCAGTGTAACAAGGGTCGTATTTAACGTTAGCTACTTTTTATAAGCCTTTTTAAGACTTTACGACACGTGCAGTCGAGTTTATCCTTGAACCTGTTAGCGAGAATAGAATTGAATGGTTTCTTGGATTGTTTGGATTGTGTTTTTGTATTTTACATGTTTTATTATTTACGATCGTAGTTTTATATTTAATCGATGATCTGCCGTTTGCTAATCATTTAAGCCAATTGTTTGTTTAATTATAACCTACTTGGTTGCAATATATGTATATCTGTACATTTACATTATCTGCTCTCCGGTTAACAAAATCGTATCTCTGTATCTTTTTCTAATCCATTTAGTATAGCTTACAGAATATTAGTCCTAACCGATCACTATTCTGTCTATTGCAGTAAGCGAAGCAGATTGAAGGAAACGATATCCTGTTCTCCTCCCTTCCTATACAATTGTTTCTGCAATACTTGGATATAAAACATAGCTATGTTTATGAGGGACAATTACCGATAACTATCATGTCAGCCGCTGGTTCATCTGCCACTAAAGGCATTAAAACAGGTATTTATTATGGTCTCCAGATCCATTTGTGTTTCGACTAAAATCGGTAGTCATTCACCACTAAATAGATTCGGGCTTACAAATGAATCATTATAATATCTGCGGCTGCCGAAAGCCTTGGGTTCATTGATTTAATTTACTGTCACTTTTAAATAAAATATATCAAGGAGAACCACTCTCTTTCAGCGAATAAAACAATAATATCGTAATCAATAATACGCTATGATAAATTTGAAAGCATCAATAATAGTTGCGATCGGATTTAAGTATCAGAGACAGACAAGGACAGATAGAGATTAAAACTAATTTAAAATTAATAATGAAACATGTTGTTTTTATAGTTAATGGCTTGATGGGAAGATTTAAAAAAATTGTAGGAAGTACTCCTTAGGCGTCAATAAATCCTTGTACTTATACGAAAACAGAATCAGCTTGCTCAATTGAAACTTGCTATATTTGGGTACCGCCAAAATAACAGTGCCCTTAGTAAATGGGACATAAAATTATACAATCGTTGAGCTTTATCTTAGCATTCTAACGTTTGTATTATAATATATAAGAAGTAGTACAATATTGATCTCTTTTTATCGATTTTCATTGTAATGTCACTGTGAACACGACTAGCGATGGGCGTTAAATCAACGAACTAGTTGAATCAACCGTAGATCTGCCGTCAACGTATCAACGTTAACTGTTTATGAATCAACTAGTTGAATTCGTCAACGACATTAATGAATTTAACTCGATACTTACGTTGAAAATAACATCATACATTGCAAGCGATGGTCGAATTTAAACACTAAGTTACGTAGGCAAGAGTTATTTTTGAAATACATATTTGTTTAAAGAAAACGATGACGAATTTAGTCAGTCGTAAGCCTGAAGAAAAAGTATGAAGGGAAGTTCATTTAAGTAATAAGTAAAAAGCATCAATCAAACGTTTTTCATTAATACATTTAATCAAATTGTTTATAAATAAACCAAAAATATCAGGTCAAATAAAAAACGTTCAATTAATTAACGGTTTATGTTACAAGTTGACATTAGTAGCACGTTAACTCGTTGACAAATTTAACTAGTTGATCGACTATTTGACAAACGTAATTCAACGTTAACGAAATAACCGTCAACGACCAATCGCTAAACACGACCGGAATCCGGGGACGCGAGCGAGACAATTAAATACGCCACTTTTTTTTTTTTTTGTTTGGTTTTAGTTGTTGGCCTCAGATGGCCTTAACAACTTCACGCGGACTGTGGGTGAGCGCAGAAGGCTCCCAACCTGGAATCCCGATCCTTATATACCCCGCGTGTGAACAAAACCATATCGCGATCTAACTCGATCCTTACGCCATCTATCGAGCACACAGACAGTTTATATGGTTCTCTTTCTGGTTCACTGCTGATTGTATTTTATACAATTATATAATTATTCAAACACACTGATAAACCATTACTTCGTATTGTCTAATATATAAATACATTATTTTATTTATGATATTGATTGTCTAATTATTATTAACTTTATTAAAATTGTTTCATATTTATTACATTTATAAATCAAGACATCCCATCGTTACTAAGCATAAGGATCAAGGTACCGGTAGTTAGGGCTTCACAGACAGGAACTGACATATTACGCGTATTACTATGATGATTATAAAGCTGTAGATACCTCTTAGTAGTAGTTACCATCAATAATTGTAGGAACATTTAAAAGTTCAGTTTAATTAAAGTACGAGTTAGAAATTATATATTTCTTTAGTGATCCTTATTGACGTCACAGTGGATGGTTTAATAATATAGTAAATATATTTTTGTATTTAATTAACGATTTATTTAGTATTTTTACCTTTTAAGCAAATATATCTGACATATATTGTACGATACCGTTTTACGTTTCATCAAAATCGCCCACGAGACTCCTTTAAATATATTTTATAATTTCAGTTTAATAATAATCGCAATTGTAGATTTTCGACACCGAAACTAACTACGTATGTATTTTGATTGTATTCTTTAATTTGATTTCGATTTATCTATAATAGCCCATAGATATAGCATGACATCTACAACATGAATACTAAATATAACTTAATAAATGTACTTACATGAAACCGGGTACAAGCCATTTTGTCATCGCCTTAGATTTTAACTTTGTGCAATTACAACACGATGTCCAACACATGATAAAGAAATGTTACAGGCCTCTAAATTAATTTGTCCTTTAGCACAGCTTAAATATGATACGTCGGGATGGTACAAATAGTATTAAGGCTAAGTAAGAATGAAACAGTATTGTTAGAATACGATTAGACAAACCACGTAACTAGAAAATAATTATAACGAGCTCTCAATCGCCAATTGTGGACAATACGACAACCAAACACAGCATGCTTATGGTATATACATGCTTATGAAAACATTAATAATTCCTTCCAGCTGATATCGTCACCCAATGTCCATTGTCTATCATTAAAGGATTGTCATAATTTCTTGTTGTGATATAATTATTTATCTTACGTCATTGAACGTAACTCTGATATTGTTTCGGTGTAATGTTAGTATGCGTAACTTCGGTATTTCTATATATCACGTGTACAATTGTCTTTAATTAACTCCTTGGTATTTAACCGGGCGAGGATATTTTATTGATATATAGTAAAACCACGATACATTATTTATCGACCTGTGATATTTTTTGAGGCAATGCTGCAGGTATCTTCCTTACTTAGAAAAATAACGTTTAACACTCTGAGACTGAGTAAGTTTATTTTTACTTTTATGTTTAAGTTTCATGTGTGTAGTGTATTAATGTGAAATTATATTACTTTCCTTTTCCATAAAGAATTTTTATAAGTGAGTTTGATTGATGTCTTTTGTACTTAGCACAAAAGCTGCAATGCTTATTATACTTATTATTGCCTGCATTATACTTAAACCAGTATGATGTAAAACTACGACGTTATTGTTCGTCAGGAAATGTGTAAATATAAAGGAGGCAAAACATCGCGTAAAAGGAAGATGATGATGCTTTGCATCTGGAATGCCAGATGAAAAGCCTAACCTAACCTAAACACACTTTCAAGGCTGTGTTCATAATGATGAACACACCCTTGAAAGTGTGTTTAAGTTATCATGAATAACATTTGGCAAATAATAAAGAGAGCCTGCTTGTTAAAAATATGGTAAAGAAATAATGTAAGTTGGTTGAATGTCGTTTTAAAGATACTGTTCGCCCAGTGGACGAAATTGTACCATAATCATTACAATATCTCGATAAAAGCTACAACTAAAGAAACAGTTAACAAACAGAGGAAAAATTAGTATTTTCTTTACCTATTTATGCATAAATAAAGCTACTGTCTGATATATAAAGTAATATTCAATATTTTTCGTTATATTTTATAGTCTCTGATAAATTTAATTTACTTTTTATTACACGTAATGCTGTACGGCAACGCAAATGTTACTTACTTTATTAATTTTTTTTTGGCTGTTCTTCGTAATTTGAAAAGTATGATAGAAATTTAAAACACCTGTCAAAGTATGACAATATATGTATGTCAAGCTTAATGCACAATGTTTATGTTATAAATTGAAATTAAGTTACAATGAGGTGAAATAATAATTGGTGTAACGGGCGCTTGCCGAATATTTTTATTTGATCGCGTGATACATACAGAAAATAGTCGAACAGGTCTCTCAGAATTTCAAAAGTAAATTAATTTTGAAATAACAGTACAGTGATAACAATTAGCCACATGCGCTGCCGTAACACTTTACTGAATGTGTTTGGTAAGAAGTGTGACGTCACGTGACTGTTCACATTCCGTTACTGTTATGGGTCATGTAAACATTTACTATTGTTATTGTTCGATACGTAATATGTATAACTGCTAGTATAGTATGCAGAAGAACCAACTATTTAGGTGATATTATTTCTTGAATCGATCCGACACAGATCGTGATGATTTAGTCGTAGCCTTCTCTTATGCTAAATATAGAGAATTAACGTAATATCACAGATGGCATTCGGTAAGTGTAAATATTAACTAATGTTATATATGCGAATGTGAGTTTCTTTGTTACGCTTTCAATTCTTAACTACACAACCGATCATCATGAAATTTCGTATATACGTTTTCAGGGGAACAGCAAAGAACGTAGGGAGGATAGGCCCATGAAGCCCACCACCTCCAGATCACACCTCAGGGTGGCTAGAGGTTATCTAGCGCTTTCCGGCGCTCGGCTCTGCGGTTGGGGAGAGAGTTTAAGCTCTCCCTCTCCCGCTCCACCGCCTCCTTGATGGAAATGATTTCCCCACAGAAGGAGGCTATGGCGTTCCACGACCTCACTCCGGACCATAGACTAAACTACGGCCAGGAGCGAGAGGACTGTTACTAACCTTATCTAACCTACATTTACGCATGCGAAGCCGTTAGCAAAATGTTAGTTTCTTTTAGTTAATATTTTGTAACTTAAATAAATGTAGGATTTTTTCTGATTGCGTCAAATAGCGCATTGCGCTCAAATTTGCAAAATCGCCGACTAAAATTAAACAGACATTTGTAAATTAATCGTAACAGTTTTATTTCATTTACTTATTATAATATATTGTATGAAATATATTATTTAAAATATTTTTCGGTCAACGGTACATCAAAATCTAATATCCAAAAAATAAAACAGCGTCGGAAAAGAAACATAATACGGGACAAAATAGGAATTAAGTTAAGAAATTACTATTCATCTAAATATGATGAACAAATTTTGGCTCGAATGCGTATTTTTACATTCTGGACGAAACATGAGGGTCGAATGCCGAATAAACTATTTTATGAGACCATCTCACCTGTATTTTAACATTTGTGTTTAGGTAATATGAGCTAAGGGCAGCGATGTTATTGCTGCCTAGAATTTGTCTCAGATACTGTCACACTGCCTATGTGTAAAATCAACATTACATTAAAAATAGTAATCTAGTTCAAAAACACATAATGTAGAATAGTCAGTTTTTAGTATTAGTAATAGACATCTCTTCTTTGTCTCTTCTGTTAAAATACAATTCTTGCACTAGGAATAATGCCTATGACACTGAGGACTTTACAAACATTTAAGTGAAGTACATAAAGAATACCCAGATTCTGAACTAATTGTCGATCTCACGACTTTTGTTTCGTGCTAATCGACCACATAACACAACGCAGTGGGCGAGGCGAGTATTTACACGACCACGGCATCAATGCAGTCATGCAAGTCAAAATAAATCAAAGAATCGGCAAATGCAATAAATAAAAATAATAAAACTATTACAAAACATCAGCGTACATTTATAGATAACACAATGCGTTCAGATACTCTAGTTTCTTGTATTTGTATTTTTATTATAACAAATGCTTTATAACTAGCTAGCCGTCTACTGCAGTTTCACCCACGTTTACGATTATTGCTCCATGCCCGTAGTTTGTAGTATGATGCTATATAGCCTGTGTGTGTTGTGAATAAATCTATTTTTTAGGATCAGTCCAGTATTTTTGTGTTTGTATACTATTAATAAACATGCACAAATACAAATCTTTATTCTTTATAAAATTTTTGAAAGTATTATACAACAAATATTAATTGTTTCTGTCAAAATAACATAAATTTATCTAAAAGCTAAGTTTAGAGACAGACAATTTAATTCTTATTACAAATTTTATTTCAAGTAATTCAGCATGTTATATTGACTATAAAATGCCACAGGATATGTTAGTAGCTACTCAAAACATAGATTGAAAATAAATTTGTGTTATACGTAATCACGACAAACTGTAACAATAATATTTGACTGTAATTCTACAGAGACAAAACTCTTTAAAAAGCAAACATAAGTTTTTGTCACAACATATTCTTTCACATTTTACAATGTTATTCCTCTTGTGTGACGAAACGCGTTTCAGTAGCTAGTTATCAAGATTGCGTTAAACCAATAAAACATGTAGACTAGTAGGATCAGAAAGCGTGCTTAAATGATTGTTACTCAATCACTCCGAAACGCTAAACTAAATCCGGTGAAACTTGCAGCAATCTGTGACTCACGCGCCAAACCACTCCGAGATATGGTACAATCACAAACACTCGCACTTAGGAACTTATCCAGGTATCGAATCTGGTTTTAGATAATATCGATACACGGGCGGATGTGAAGGCTACTTTTAAATTCCGCATTTGTATTTAACTGTTTTTATTTAGTTACAGTCCTAGAAGCTACATAGGTCATATGAAATTATTTTAAAAGGTTTGTCACGGCTTGGTTGGTTTACAACTGCGTATGAAATCGACACTCTACCTAACATTCTGATTACTTTATTTAGCGACCATGGGCCAATGCCCAATCCCAATCCCAATGGATTCGCCTTCCTTTTATCAATAACATTGAGAAGTATTTATTAGGTATATATAGTGTTGGATAGATTATTTATCGAGGAAGGCTATAGGCTATATAACATCACGCTACGACCCACGACAGAGGCGCAGTAACTATTAACGCGGGTGAAACCGCAGGCACAGCTAGTCTTTAATAACATGTATTCACATTATATATGCAACGATAATGTCTACAAATTCATTATTATTACTTTCATGATACATTTTCAAACGTTACAAGATTGATGTCACGATGACATCAATGTGACTATTGTCTTTGTAATCAATCAGCCAGTTATTGTTCAACTATAAAACCGGACAGAACAATTACGATCAACCAACAATTACTAGTGATTTTATTTGTGGAGACGATGATACTACACTTAAAGAGTTTACTGAACTAGCACCTTGCGTGTTACATTAAAATAAACTAGTGAGATATAGCATCTCTATAAACGTAAGACGATAATGAGCTACATAGTCCACAAATATAGTTTTTGTCAAAAATAAATTACATTTTAAATAAAGCTATAGCTACCGACCCGCATGTGTGATAAACACTGCGAATGTGACATCGCATTTCACCTCACTATAAACCACTAAACGCGCTATTTGAAACAATAAAAAACGAGTTCAACGATACCGGATTAAGAAATTGTTCATACAACTTACCTGCATAATAAATACAGCTACTAAAATCCCGGTAGTTAACTGAAGCGTTTATTAAATGGTCCAAATATTTAAGCCTAGATCTCTGTTCTTTGGTCTGAGAACTTTGATTATATAAGTTGGCTCTAGGCAGCAAAAGAGAGCTTGTCGAAAGAAAGAAGAGTACGAGTCCATCTGTGCAACAAATTAAGGATAATCGTGCGGCAGATAAGTATTATGTGCACTAAAGCGATCAAATTTGATAACTAATTCAGAGTAAGATTTACCTACTTACGTAAATAAACAAATTTCGTTTCATCGGTAAGATACTGCAAAACGCAACCCACAGATATGAGGCAATCGACGTTAAAATGAGATACAATATTTAAAGAGTAAGCTTTATATTGATTAAATTTAAAATTGCAGCTTTAAAACAAAATAATAAATAAATAATCTAAAGGTGGTCTGTAACCTTATTTTATTTATTGCACGCCATCTTAACAAATGCGCGCTTGACACTAAGTCACCACGCTGCTTACATTACATCTAGGCTGCGGAGAGCTTACACAGTAATGAAGATTCCTATTACCAGCTGTGCCTAATTAGTACTCTTACTAATAACTTAATACTAAAAGACTTAGGGAGTCTAAAAATCAGTGTAATGTTATATACATTAAACTCGGTTGGCTCGTTAAAGTGGTTTACTTATTACTCAACCGGTTTGACCCACAACTCGACTAAAATAAAGTAATTATATTCGATGTAAAAAGAACGAAAAACATCAATTATGATAATAAGAAACAAGTAAAAAGTGTGAAACTAACCTGGATAAAACATGAATAACACAACACTAAAAATCGTGAGTCGTCGCACGCGCATTCAAGATGGAGGCTATCGCGGTACTGGCTTCCCCCGCCCGCTGAACATGCCCCGCCATGAGTTAGGCTGTGTGTTAGTGCATAAGATAGCGGAAAGTTTATATCTCTTAAATCTAATTTTAGCCTGACACACTCTAATTATAAATTACTTGGAGGAACACTTTTCTTCCGATTTGTGAGCTAATTACGTTGTTAAAGTCACGTAGTAGTTTAGTTTAATAAAACGGTTGCAGTCGTACCTATATACGATGGGGATCATTTGAGACGTTTCATGCAAAGTGTTCACTTTGCATGAAACATCTCAAGTGATCCCCATTATATATCCCACTATCCTGCGTACCATTTTCCGCGAGAGCTACTTGCATCCAAAAATATCATTGAAATATGTTTTAAAATACAAGATCATAAGTAAATATAAGTAATTAACACTGATATTGCTAGTTTACTAACTAAAACGCGTTTCTAAAAGTTTACTGGAGATGTTTAAGTTTTATTTTAGGTTTTTGAAATGCATTTACTTATTAAGAGGCTTTTTATCGATTGAAGTTTATAGAGTAGAGAATTTAATAGTCTAGATTTTAAGGACAGGACATTTATTACTCGTAATAGAAAGCCCGCTTTGTCTATATTAAAATTAAATTACCGTTGATTCGTATATTATAAATGGAAAATATTAGAAGAGCTAGTTTATTGTTTGCACTAAATTTATTTTGATGGTATCCTTTATTGCGTTTCAGGCGCATTAATCCCTTTTTGTTTTGATTATATTATGTTAAGGCCACAGTGCTAACTATGCAGTCAAAGCTGTATAATAAAATCGCTATTTCGTCATACGGTGACATGAGTTTATGTATCTGCACTAGTTTAGACAACTCAAAAGTGCTTGGCCATATTTTTACTCTCACTAACTTCTGACGTTATCATACACTCATTAAAAATACGTTCTTCGGTTACTATGCGCATCAATAAAGCTTACATGATTATTACTCATGACCAATATCAGTACTAAACTATAAAATATGCCAATATATTATTTTATTTTAACATTCTAAATGAAGAATGGTTTTATAGTATCCATATTTTTAAAGTAGTTATAGCTCAGGTAATAATTTAATAATAAATGTCAACGTAATCATATAATAAAATTATATTCTTTATTATGCTTTCTCCATACCAACGCATGTCGTTGCCGAAATTTGGTCTTAAATAAAAGATTATTCATGAATTCAAGTTATTTGCATGCATGCACACGAATATACTAAATACAGCAACCAGTTACATTGTAGCTCCATTTAGTGTATCCATATTTTTATATACAAAGAGAATAACTACCTTTTATACAGATGTATAAAAGGTAAAGTAGGCAGAACAGCGGAGGGTCTGTCTGTTGCCACGAGTTTATAATGATAACAATTATTTAATGCTCGAAAATGTAAACACTTGCGCGGTCGATTATATTTTTGTTATATAGCATTGCATACAAGCCTAATATCCGTCTGACGTCAGTAAGCGGTTACTGTATCATGGGACTGCGTAAAATACCATGGGGATTTTTACTTGCGCGAACCGTGGCCTTGCTGAAACTAGGGAAAACGTCACAGACGTAGCTATAATATATATTAATATGAATCATAGCAAGGCATATTACGGCATATTTTCTATATACATTTTCGAGTAACCACACACGCACCTATAATATATATTTCTATGACGTCACCAAAATATGTCGACATATATATCTCGGTATATTTTGGCATATTAATATATATTTTGATATATTTTGAGGATAGAGGTGTTCCATTTGAACGCCTGCCCGACGTCCGTGCTCGATGTGCACGAGCTTAAATTACGTATTTTATTTAATTAAAATACAAGTGTTGCAATTATAATAAATGATTGAAATATGATTTGTTTTTACTTCTTTCCTCAAGCATACTGCAAGACGTTCTTCAGAACTAATGCTTTTGCACATAACCGTATCGCATTATATTAAATAATTTTTTATCAATTCATGAAGCTCGATAAATGTCGATCTTGAACTTTTAAAATACTGTGCAAAAAATTAAATTCGCCATGAGTTCTCTTTTGTTTTATATGCGACTCAACCCAGATGGTTCTATTTTTCGTTCCTGACAAGGCAACATACATATTAAATTCAGCATCGGAATCATCCTCTGAGGTATTTTCAATTAGATCTAAAAGAAGTGCTCTTGTCGAATTCATTTAAGTACCTAGATTGATTACAGTGTTATTTCAATATTTGAACATCCTGTACAGAAATTAAGCTAATCGTGCGCTTGCAAGGATATAAAATATATATTATAGTATAGCTCCCGTGTGTGATAGCTTGCTATACTATAATATATATCTCGATATATTATTATATATTATAGCTACGTCTGTGACGGGCTTTAACAATGGGATATAATTACTTAAATATCATAAATTCGAAAGTAACTCTGTCTGTCGGCTAAACCACTCAACCGATTTAGATGAAATTTGGTACAAATATAGTTTAAAACCTGGGAAAGGACATAGATACTTTTTATTTATGTAGGTACCACGCGGGCGGAGCTGCGCCCAAAAGCTAGTAACTACATAACGACTTCAGCGAAACAGACAATGAGCAGTGGTTTCCTCGCCCAACATCTCTTCATAACCTCTGGAAGAGATACGTCCACAGCGAGTTTATAGATTAAGCATGCATAACTTTTTATTTTGAAGATTTTAATCAATTTGTATAACAATTCACTAGTATTCTTATTCGTTCTAAAGATTAAAATATACAAAACCCTGGCATCAACTGAATACATCTGGACAGACAGAAAAAGGGCGTAGTCTGAGTATTTGGGGTTTCCATATAGAGAGCCCTAAAATTACACTGAGCAACAAAATTTCTGTCACGCCACACAGATTTGATTTATATTTTTACTTTATACTTGAGATGAGATACTGCAAAAAAGTAATTCAAAAATATCTATTGCATGAGCATTATAATATATATTGATGTAATTTAAATATTTTAAAATAGTGACCGTCTTATAAAAATAGCAAAAAGGTCTATTATGAATTGACAATTAAAGATTTTCTGGCATATCTAGCTTCTGGTTGGTCCTTTTTTCATCGTCCAACAGTAATCAGCCAACATTTTTATGTTCCATTTGCCCTTATAGCGGTTTTCCATTTTTTAAATGTCCTAAACGTAACTTTCTCCGTCCTCATCATTCCCGAGTATTTCGGAAACTAAAAGTGGGCGTCTAAAAATGAATCTTGAGTGACATGTTGTAACCCAATGCTTGATAAGCCAATAACAGCTTGCTAACAAACTCTCTGTAGCTGTTACTCTTATGATTATCTAGAAAATTCTAAACAACTATTTTAAACGATATCTATGCTTGCTTTACAGACTATTCATTCGATTAGGTCTTCATGGGTTATCAAGTGTGTGGCTAGGTTGAAATTTCGTCAAATTTATTGTCATTAACTCTTCGTGATTGTCTCGAAATGGAAGGCTGATATGAATCATGAATCTCAACGGCTGTAGATGTAACTGGTATAGACAAATTGTCATTATGAAGTAAGTACTGGTCTTTTAGCCGACTGTCAAGAGTAGGGTATCTTAGGTATCTTTTATCTGTGTGTGTTTATTGAAATTAATACATTTTATATCTGTAAGACAGAGATAGCAATTCAATATGTGACCGCTTGGTTCGGTCCGAATCATGGGTACCGTAAACGGCATATTTTGGCGACCTTTCTTCCAATCAGTTGAATTCTTAACACAAGTTAATGCAATAATTTGAGGGGCCCAAGATTTTCTTGAAAAGCTACAGTGAAACCAAAATACTGGTGATAACTCTTCATAATAAGTGAAATAAAATTTCATCTTTGTTTATTTGAAAGTTAATTTATCTCAAATATAACAAAATGAGTCAGGATTATTACTACACCTTCTCGACATATTGATCCAATTTTAACAATTACTTATAAAGCACTAAATTTAAATGAATACGGAAATAATTTATTTTATAGCTATTTATTCGCGACTGTTTATGTGCATTTGTCGCCGCGTCGTACTACAGATTATGCTTGTCAAAAACATAAGGCCAATCGAAACGAAACCGTAGTGGTTTATTAATGAGGGAAGGTTGCTAAAACAATATTAGCTAGTGTTGACTGATGCTATCAGCTAACATAAATTAAGTAATTTTAATCAATTAGGTGCATAATTATCAGTTATTTACCGCCTAATTGAGTAAAAGAGCTGTTATATTATATAAGAGAAAAGGCACACGTATAATATCGTGCTTAGCTGACATTAGGCTGCGTAATTGAAAGTCTAAAGAGAGTCTTCAAAAATCTTTGTCATCAGGTGTCTAAGACCGCTTTGTCGTTTTTTTAACCATAAGCTTTCTTCTACGGATTTCTTCGGATACAATCATAAGTTTATATTTAATTCTGCGGTGCTTCACTCGACCGTCTTGTCTGTCGCCGACGCGTGCACTGTTCTGTAAATGTCGGTGATACTGACCAGCTAGAGATAGGCCAGTTGAGCGAGATGGCAATACTGGACGTATTACCACGGGACGCTAGGCAGCGGGTTTATTGCTTAACGTTGACGATTATATTCTAATAGGTATTCCATAATATCTTAGTATTGCAGTTTAGTAGTCCATGGAGTAGAAATACAAGATATTAAAATATTATAGATGATGACTAAGATCAAAGTAAAAAAAAATTATTTCCATGAAGATGTGTACCTAAACTTTTCTTGGATCCATCAATTAACTATAATATTATTAATAAAAAGTAAAGACAAATAAATATTTCGCATAAAAAACGTCTGTTCGAGGAGTAGAGAAGCAACAAGAAAATGTGTTTCTTTTTGTTCACTTATTCAATCGAAAAATGTTTATAATAAGTTTCTTAAGAATATAAATCAATTTGTTTACTTATTTTCCTTACATTGATATTTAAGAAGACTTAAAAAAATAAATGTTTGGAAAGGCTGTCAGAAATTATTATAACAAAAAAAAAAAGTCACGGTAATTTATATTCACAATTGTCTTAATAATATAATATATATATATATATATATATATATAGCCTATAAGTAAAAGCAATTCAATCCCAAGCATTTTTATATTCTATATATTCTAACCGAGAGCCTATATAGTATATATTATAGGCTCTCGGTCAGACTAAGTATATACTCACTCTAAAATTAATCAGTCGCCGGATGCTGCGGAGGCGATGTTGGAAGAGGAGAGTAGAGGGGGGGGGGGGGGGGCGGCCAGTAGTGGCTACCATCAAGGCGCTACCATATAGGCAGCCTGTATGACGGGACTAAGGTGCGTACAAATAAGTCTTCATCGGGGCGATAGCCGTTCTGGCCCGCCACCTGCGGATGAATGAATATGATATTGCCCTAATTCAGGAACCTTATGTTAAAGAGGGAAAGATCAGAGGCTTGGGTGGGACGGGAGGTGAAATTTTTCATAAATGTTCCACTAATGATATGAGGACATATACACATATGTCAGAAATGGCATACACGCAATGCCCTTATACAATTTCTGTTCTACGGATCTTACGGCAGTTAAGATCGATGTGCGAGGGAGCGGAGGGCGGGATACTGTAATCCTGACCTCTGTATACTTCGACTACATGGACAAGGAAACAGTATCTAGACAGATAAAGGACCTTGTTTAATATGGCAGCCGGAAGAACCTGGACATGATCCTGGGGTGCGATGCCAACGCACACCACACAGTGGGGTAGCACGGATGTGAATGTAAGAGGGGAAATACTACTGGAGTATGTGGTAAGTACCTCTTTACAATTTCTAAATAAGGGTAACAGGCCAACGTTCGCTGACTGTAGGCGAGCATAGGTAATTGACATCACGTTAGCCTCCATCAGGGCTAGCACTAAGATTGTCGAGTGGCATGTGTCTGATGAGATTACCTTATCAGATCATAATTACATATGCTTTAAGTACAGGACGCTGGTTCCAGCACCTACAGCACGTAGAAGGAATCCCAGAAATACGGACTGCAATTCCTTTAGGAGTGACCTCAGATTAGATTAGATACGATTCCTGAAGGAATGAGGCTCTACAAAGCTATCTCGACTGTCAGAGCACACCCGTTGACAACCATAAAGGATGGCAATGGGCAGCGAACAGGGTCTGTAAGAAGACACTAGCAATGATGCTAAACACACACTTTCCAGACTGAAAGATAATAGAAAAGGAGCAGGAGGACCCGATCAGCCTGGTTGAACTATGCTGTCGTACAACCAAAGTAGATTGGGACACTGTTAGGAAGGTAGTGGATGAAGGGAAGGTCGGCTGGGCTCTAAATGGTTTTCAACCATTCAAGTCACCTGGTCCAGACATGGTTTATCCCATCGTCCTATAACAGGGAGCTGCACTCTTGGTTCCGCATTTGCGTAGACTATATAGAGCCTGCATAGCTTTTGGATACATTCCTAAGATATGGAGGCGTGTTAAAGTCATCTACATACCGAAATCGGGCACAGCGGACTACGAAGAAGCCAAGTCATACAGACCTATCAGTCTTGAGTCGTTCTTCTTGAAGCTCTCGAGAAGTTAGTAGATAGACATGTCAGGGAGAGAGCTTTTTGGAAATTCCTCCTCCACAGGCTACAAAGTGCCTACCAGTCGGGAAAATCCACTGAGACGGCACTACATTTTGTGGTAAATAAGGCAGAACATGCATTAGATAACCGGGACAATGCATACGCATTGCTGCATGGATATTGAGGGAGCTTTCGATCGGACCACCTTTAATGCCATTAGTGTGGCATCGGCAAATCACGGCATAGAGCCAACCATTTTCTAGTGGATCGATTGTATGCTCAGGGGTAGAATCATTAGGTCTGAGTTGTCAGGAGATGAAATATATGCAACGACAACCAAGGGCTGCCCTCAGGGTGGAGTACTCTCACCACTCTTATGGTGCTTGGTAGTCAATTCACTCCTAGAAAAACTCAACAAAGGTCCGTACTTAACGGTCGGATATGCAGATGACTTGGTGATACTCGTCAATGGAAAGTTCCCGAGTACGGTATTTAGTCTCATGCAGAAGATTCTGAGTATGGTGAAAAATGGTGCAGTAGCAATCATTTATCGATTAACCCAGGGAAAACTACTGTGGTGCCGTTTACTAGGAAGAGGGATCTGACAGGGTTGGAAACTCTCTCCATAGTTACAATGGTCCATGGAGTTGAAATATCTAGGCATGACCAAAGATAGCAAACTAACGTGGAAACCTCATGTAGACAAAGCCATAGTTAAGGCCCAGCGGGTCTTCGGCATGATTCGTTCTACTTATGGCAAGACCTGGGGGCTAAAGCCCAAGGTCATCAACTGACTATACACAATGATGATAAGACTCATACTCACGTATGGAAGCATTATCTGGTAGCCAAGAACTAAATTAGTTACCATCACTACTTACCATCAGGCGGAGTGTGGTCATTTTGACAAGCAAAATAAAAAAATTATTAAAAAAAATGCAGGAACGCGCTGTCGAAGGTGCAGCGATTGGCCTGCATGGCTTTAACAGGGGTGTTTCCGACTACGCCAACAGCAGCGTTAGAGGTCCTGCTGGATCTAACGCCGCTACACATTGTTGTGGAGTCAGAGGCGATAAAGGCGCTACATAGACTATCTGTGCATGGGCTGTGGAGCGTCAACATGCCGGTAACTCGACACACAAAATTGGAGATTTCAAAGGATCTCAAAAGGATTATGAGCATGGGATGCGACAAAATGCAACCATTGCACATATTCAAAAAACGAATGGAGACAAGGTCTACAATCCCTTAACAAGGGTTGTCTCATCTGGTACACTGATGGTTCCAATATGGAAACAGGATCAGGCGCTGGTATCTATGCCAACGACTGCAAGGTGAGCCAAAGTATAGGCAAATATGCAACGGTCTTCCAAGCGGAAACCTATGCTATAATTGCCTGTGCTCAGGAGAATATTAACAACAATGTCACTGACAGGACTGTGTATATTCTCAGTGACAGTCGAGCTGCGCTCAAGGTTCTGGACTCGTGTAGGGTGGACTTCAGACTGGTCCTGAACTGTGTTAAGGCCCTTAACAAACTTGGCAGAAAGAACACAGTCAGACTGGTGTGGGTTCCGGGGCATGCAGGGCAATGAGAAGGCTGATGAATTAGCCAGAAAGGGCTCGCAGCAACTGTTTGTGGGCCCCGAGCCATTCGTGGGACTCTCTGAGAGCACCGTCAAGGCAGCATTGAATGCACATGGCAATGATAAACACAGTTGGAAAACACCTGAAGGGACATTAAATGATTTCGATCGCGTAACCAATCAACACCACAGTCTTACACCTGTTCTCGACGTATGATGTGAACAATTTGTAAAGATTTCCTCTGATTCCCATGTACATAGTATAGCTTAATTGGAGTGTTCTGTGATGTGTATGTACGGTCAAAACATTTACTGTAGTCGGCATATTTAATATCCACTTGGGTACGTTGTGCCATTGACTCCGATATAAAGTCAATGCAGAGAACCAAGATTGTTGTTGCAGATCGACCAGTGAGAAATTCATGCTGGTAATGGCCAAAATCAAGTTTAAGAGCATACCGTATACTTGCGTATGCACTAGTTTATCCAAGATTATAGCGAATATACGATAATAACTTAATAATATTATAGAGATTAAATAATTTGGGTAACTAGTTCCATGTGTTTTTGTCATTTATGTAGTCGTTGACTGATTAATAACCCTGCCGAATGAGTTGAATATGAACGAGGCTTTTAAATTTTAGCAATGTTAAATTAATTATATTAGAAGGTAGTTTATTAAAAAATCGTATACCGAGTATCGCAAATGTACTGTGAACTTTATGCAAACGATGGGCCTACTAACTTATGCTTATTTCTAGTGTTTAGTTACCTATATAATAAGAATAGTGATATTTACGTAATAAATATCACTGGGTAAGACCGTAGATTTTGCCAATTTGTAACATAGAGTAACATAGACACTTCTATGTTATGGTAACGTAGAAATAAGAAAATAAAATAATAAGTCCTTTAAAAGCAACACATACAATTGTAAGGCTGAGTTTAGGATGTGCTATTTTTAAAGGACTTCATAAAAGGAGGAGGTTGTATTTTTGCCTGTATTATGCTTTTTTGTATGCTCACCGATTACTCAGAGATTAGTATTGAGGAACAGAAAAATGCTTAAAACTGTTAATATTGAGGTCTTATTACACAAGACCACGATATTCCGTCCATTTATCAAATGCAGGAACATGGTTCAACAGGATAAATATATTTTTTCTAAAAATAAAAACAAAATAAAATTTATTTTCTTTTATTCAAAATATATTGCTATTGGGAAACAAACAAGAAACTCTTCTGATAAAAATAACATTGATTAAGAAACTTACAAAATTAGATAAGTAATGAGATCTATCTCAAAAAGTCTTTCTTAAAAACGCGCTATTGAGAAACGAATAAGAAACACTTCTGACAAAAATAACATTAATTATACTTATTTATGTTAGAAACTTACAACATTAAATAAATAAATTCTTTCAATGCAATAAATAAATCTTTTTTACACCACTATGACCTCCTCAAAAGTTTAATTTTTAAACTATTCAATTAAAGGAAACCACGTCAGAATCGTTACTCAGATAAAACTTTAGAGGATTCCACCCGTTGAATCAAATTTACCTTTTTGACGATACTTGATCTAACAATAATATTGTCATTTAAATTATAAATATAGTCATTCTGCTTATTTTATTCTCTCTGAACAGACTCTCTTCCTTCTTTAAGATTCGATCCCTTGTTATAACTTTTATCTTCTTTTATTGTTTAATCTGTTTTGTCTATTTATTTGTATATAACTGCCTCTTCTATATGTTCTTCTCCAGATATATTTAAAATTGCCTTGCTTTCGTCAGATTTTGTACATATAATCTTATAATTGTCTTCTCTTCATCTTGCATTGTTTTAGTCTCTTCTTTGTATAGTTTTTATTTTCTTAGTTCGTATCATTTTTACTATAATCAGTCTTAACCTTGTTATATTTACTTCTTATAACATTTATGGTCTCTTTATTTTTAAATACATTACTCTCTCTTAATCATAACTTACTATATTTGCCCGAATATTTCTAATTTGTGACAAAAGCATCACTTAATTTTTCCAGTACTAAGTTGCATAGTGCCGCGATATATTTTTGGCATTAATACATCTTGCTTTGAATGTGAAACTTGCGAGGTAGAAGGTTCATTTAGTGGTGACATTTGTAAATATTTGGCTTTTCTTCAATCTTCCTTCCATTTTTGCCGTAATTTTAATTTATGATCGTAAGTATATATACTCTTTTTTTTCTCATAGTGACGAGCTGATCTTACTATGGCCATTATTTGTGCTTCTTTCACTTTTACCAGATTTTCGTTTTTTACCTTTTCTCTATATATTTCTGCTTTTCAGCTGCAGTTAACGGCATCTGTGAGAATGTTCAATCAATATATATAAAAATGTATTGCTGTTCGTTAGTTTCGCTAAAACTAGACCGATTTAGCTAATCAAGGTTATGAAATATTTGTGGTAACATTTATGGTTGCGTTGTGTTAAGAAACTTATAGTTACAAGAGCTACATAAAAAAAT
The DNA here is from genome assembly GCA_963675205.1 of Catocala nupta. Taxonomy (NCBI): domain Eukaryota; kingdom Metazoa; phylum Arthropoda; class Insecta; order Lepidoptera; family Erebidae; genus Catocala; species Catocala nupta. The sequence goes on from OY776078.1 coordinate 12,422,450, forward strand.
AGTGCGCGAGAACTTTCTTTACTTCTTTTGGCTAATTTCAATACATCTGATGGTACTGATAGTCGAAATACAGGCACTGCCTTGTTCGACTACAGAAGCTTAATTCATTTACGTAACTTAATGTGTTTACACATACCGCTATCTGAGAAAACGAGACGGTGATATGGGACTCGCTGGACCGAATATGAGTAAGGACAAGAATACCTACTAAAACTCTTTTTCCTTTCCAAAATCGCTTAGCCATAACCTGATACGACATCAGCGACCCACCCAACGACAAGTTAAGGAATTCTCTTTCTTTCATCTTAACAGATATGCGTCTTATAAAAATATAAGTAGATAAGTTATTAAATTAATTATTGATGCAAACAGAAAAAGTTAACAATAACCTGAAATGCATCGTTGTAAAATGTACGATATGCACATACCTTTACAACACTTCCACGTTACTACGTAACAACGTTACCAGTAATATACAAGTTACATAGAAGCGTGATTTTTGAGGTAATAAATAGGAGTAATTTCTAAATACGACCAAATTTTAAACAAAGACATATCACCATACTCTTGCGAGTTACTTAAGCATGGTATTACGTATAATGTGTGTAATAAAACTGATATTTACCTTAAAATCGCCAAAAGTCACTAAAAAAATCCGCTGACGAAACACACGCGCACACCTTGAAGCAACTCCATAGACTACAAGATGGCGGTCCCTGGTTTCTTTGTTTTTTATTCTGTTGCTAAGATAATTAGTGTTGCTAGTGTCATTGCAAAATGCTACCATAAAGTGTTTTGAATATTTAGAGGCCAAATTTTGGTAACATACAAAATAGTAACGTATAAACGATATTTTTTTAAACTGTGATAAATTATTTCAAAAATTTATTTGAAGACATAAAAACCAAGATATAGCTGCTTAGCTTTTACACATTTCAGATATTTGTAATAGATTAGGATTTTCAATAGAAAATATAGTTTTACAGTGGCCGAACCAAAATGGCGTGTTCTTGGCAAATTTCAGGGACTGGAGAAATTTAACTCATTGTATTTTAAAATTGGACAATTTTCATTAATTCTACTGATGCACCTCATGAGTTTAAGAATTATTCAATTTAATTAGGATATTTTCATTACAATTTATGACATACCCCGTTTCTTATACGCTGTCAAATTATACGACAATTTTTTTTACAAAATTTGGCAATTTCTGCGTCCTTACCCAACAGTCAATTAAACTAATTCACTTACTACCTTTGTATATAGCAAACAACCATAATATATCTTATCTATCTTGTGTGGGGGCTTGTCAGTACAGACCGGCTACACTTCACCCATCTACTTCCACTTCGACCCAGTGGGATCTTTTGTGTCGACTTCCCCAATAACGTATGCCATAGATGTTCAGTATAGCCGGGACCGACGGCTTAACATTCTTTCCGAGGCACGAAGTAGGCGATAATTGTCAATCAATACGCACATAATTTCGATAAGTCATATAACTTCCGAAAGTCAGAGGTGCGCGACGTGGGTTCGAACCCGAGACCCTGCAGTCCTACATTGCAGTCTGTTGATCTCCCCACTGAGCTCTCGCTGCTCAAACCATAATATAACTACTCATAAGATTAGTTATAGCAACCGCCGTTAGTATAAAATAATTGTTCGGGAGCAACTGTAATGGCGTACTTACGTTATTGGCGGAAATACTCAACGATGTGACACGCGTCCGCACAGAGTACATTTGTTAGGAAGATAGAGACGTCACTCAATGCATTGGCGATACTAGCGCTCACTGGCGTTCGGTTCAAGCAACTTTTTCAAATACATACATATGCGTGGTTATATAATATATCTATTACAATGATGTGGTGATTAATTATGTGAATTTTCAGACTGGCGAAGTTTATAGTTATGAATGTGTATACTTAACTATAAAATTCGCTAGCCTGTACATTCACTTAAAAATGAAAACCAAGGTCAGGGCAAGTATGGAATTGTAAAAATAAAACAAGGTCTTGAGTATATTATTCAAGAGAGAATAACGGAATGATAAAATGTCAAATTTGACTACAGCTTTATCTATATGACAGGTCCGAATCGTTCGAAAATAAATAACATTAATCAAATATGGTAAGCGATAACTTTAGAATTCCTTTTTAAAACAAAATTATTGTTTGATAATAGTTTTATGTATTAAAAGCTAAAAATTGTTACGATAATTAAATAAATGGTAATAATAAAGTAAAATTTTCAGGAATTTTTCCCCGTCATCTAGCGGTTGTCACATTCAACTTTGATGAGTATAATACAACTAAATTGAATATCACTTAGTTATCATATAGAAAGCCAACATGCAACCTATGTAATTTGATTACGTTATAATTCAACTGTTTTCTTCTAAGTTTTAATACCATGCGCGTCCGTCCGGACTACGCAATAGCACGTTACTAATGTGAAACAAAATTGGAGGCGGGGTAGCTGTCGGCCTCGTCTATGCAAAATTAGGTCTAAATTACTTTTGGTCACCGATATGACACCATTTAGCAAGATAAGTACTTTTGTGCCTCTGAGCAAAAATTATCGAGTTATAAAATAAAATATGTTATTTTTAATAATAAAACTAATATTTTAATAATTAAACTTAATTTATCTATATTTATTGGCGTATAAACATTTTAGTCTATAAAAAAGTTTTAGAATAAAATTTGCAATGGCATTTTTGTCACAACCCAATAACTATATACCTATTCTATACTGAAAAAAATTATTCAATTCAATATTCTTGTTTTAAAATACGAATTTCATCGAAGACCAAAATAAATTACATCTGTGAAATTCACTCACGTATTATTTATAGTTTAGATCCACGAGTTTAACTGAAAGATCGATTTAAAAAATACTTATTATTAATGCCAATATATATTGGTTAACATTTTTTTAATTTATCCTAGTGATAATATATTCGTTGTAATTTTTGAAAACGTGTGTTTTTCTCTCGTCGATGTTGTCATATCGGTGAAATCGGTAGTTATCGATGCTAATTTCTCATATTGGTGTTTTAATTCATGATTCGACGTACAGTTTTATCACATCGGTGGATTATTAAATCATATCGGTGGATAATTTTATAATGTCGGTGAGGCATTTTTTTATCAATTCAGTGAGGCATTTTTTTATCAATTCAGTAGTTCCCTAGTCATTTCATTTGCTTCTAGAACAGAGGTGGATCATATCGGTGGATAGACATATTATTTTGCTGGTTAGAATTATCATCTCGGTGGTCAGCCTTGTCATACCGGTGCACAGAAAAATTTATCGGTGGAGGGCCTATCCTATCGCTGGCAACTAAAATTCAATCTTAATTTTCTCCTCTGTCTAGAATTATACGTTGATGTCGATAAATGTGGGAATAGTTAATATCGTAAAGAATACATAAAAGGTAAAAAAAATACAAAAGAAAAGATAAATGAAAAAGTTCACCGATATGATGAAAATCACCATTTGTTGAAATTCAACCACGTACCTACTTTGGAGAATAAGAATTTTCCCAAAATTAGCTGCCTTGTCCCACAATAATATATCGTAGGATATGACACTGTGAAAGTAACTGAAATATACTAGTCTCGCAGTATCTACATCAGTAAGCTGTCTAACTTTCCGAATTACGAATATGTGAATTTGTATATATAAATTACGAAACAGGTGAAAAATCTAAAAACAGAGTAATAGATTATACTTTTCGCAAATGTTTTATACATTACTTACTATATCACTCACTTACTATACGAAAGGTAACAACATGTTCGTGATTCCAAATTTTAGTTCATAATACGTTTCAACTATTTTCTATACAAAATTTTACTATTGCGGTAACTATTCGATGGCGCAAAATGTTTGTGCTAGAGGCACTGAGTATATCATATTAATTTATCCAGGAAAAACACAACCCTCCATCTGAAGCAATCAGATAAAAGAGAAAAACTATTGTATGGTTAGAGCCTATATTAGACTCGTAGACAAGCAACAATATATCAATAGGATAACACCAGAGCCGTTTCACACATTGTGGCGTGCTCCGTCAAAAATAATAAGAGTCTGAACTTGGGAAGAGACTCTTGTCCCTACCCTCTTAGCCTTCGACCGGCGGGGCTATTTATACAAGCCCCTGTAACGAAACCATAGCGCGATCTAGGATTTCCGAACTACGCCATCTAGGCAGCTAAGAGGAAATTAAACGTAGAGCAAATAAGTTTTAAAATTCGCATGCTTTGTATTTGATTATTTGAAAGATCGTAAAAAAGGAGGGTTTTAGAAATGTGGCAATTTTATGATCCACGACCCGTACCAAAACACGTGATTTGATATGCAGAAATCAGTTTAATCACTTGCAAATGTACTATCTACTTGAGCGACGGTTGACCATTTCAGAAAAATTTTGGCTTGCACATGTTGACTTTAAGTGACACCGCCCTTAAAAAAACTCAAACAAGTGTTGGCCTGCTATGCGATTTTAACCATAGGAGCGGTCAACCGTCCGCGTCTCTCAAGTCGATAGTACAAACAGCGACACATCAACCTATACTCTCTTAGACTGTTTGGACTTTAAACTATTAGAAGTTGAACGCTGCGAACTGTGCGAGAGAGTGCGTTATATTTTTGTTACGCTCTATCCTTACCATTACATCGACACCACTATTCACTGTCCCTTGCCGACAATTCTCTATTTTGTATGTAGCGTAGTTATGCGTATATAGGGTGTCTAACTTGATGTGTAGCCGTGTGTACACCTTTTCTTTATATATAAAACAGTTTTCGTATTCGCAAAACTCGAAAAGTAGGCAATGGACTGACTTCAAATTATATATTTGTTATCCCGAAGATCATTCGGGCACTAGTAATTATAGATATCAGATTGAGCCACAGTAAAGCAAGGCCAGGTTCATTATTAACATAATAATATCATGATGATGTAAATCAAATAAAAACTATTTATGATTTATTTGAAATAAATTTAAGAAAACCTCTTGTTCGCAATAATACACATCTATACATCTGTCTAAATGTCAGTTATGAACGGGCTGTGATACTACATTAGGTTATGGTAACCAAATTAAAACGCCAACATATGTTTGAATATTTTATTAGGGTTTAACGATAATGAATCAAAAAATATCTATAACGATTACAATACAATAATTACATGCAATATTAGAATAAAGCTACTAATATTCAGCAATAAGTGGTAATTAGACATATCCAAGTACTATTGCATATTATACGTGACAAAAGCAAGTAACAATGCCATAGAAGAAAACTTATACGTTGGCATTTTTATGGCGCTGTGCTTCATTAAAGTACTGAATACAGACAATTAACAAAATTCAGATAGAAGATTAAAACCAAAAGAAATATAGTTAGAATATCTATAACAAGTAACAAAATTCAGATAGAAGAACAAAACCACAAGAAATATAGTTAGAATCTATTTACATGAATTATTTACATAAATACACTAAAATTGGGATATACAGCAGTTGTTATATTAAATGAATCGCATGACACACAGAAACAACTAGTGTAAGATCATTAGATTTTGCGGCAGATGTCTTGCACAAGCCAATTGCGTTAAATACGTCTCAAGTTAAGGTATTAAAGAGAGAGCTGAGGTTGTAATCCCTTTGCTTGAACAATGAACATTTTTAAGATTTATTTATTCAGTTTCATATGGGTGATAAAATAATAGTTTTACAAATTTGAAACAATAATTCGAATATTTATTGCTCTTGATCAATAAGAGATTTTAAGTGAAGTAGATTATATCGGCATAATCTTGGTATTTCTGTGTGTTTTGCAACTTAATTATTAACAATCTTAAATTAAAATTACAGTCATTTCAAAATAATTCGTCTATTTTAATTATATTTGTGTTTCCCAAATTTTCATTACAACAATACGATTGCATAAGATTAAATATGAAGAGAGATCATCCAATTATTTTATTTAACTGACACATTATACTAGATAGGATTTGCATCACTAACTTTACAAGTAGTGATTATATCAAATGTCGTCATAGAACCCTTGCACCGTAGCGTAGAGGAAAATGCAAAAGTAGAAATGCTGCTTTTTCTACATTTAATATATAGAAAAGTATTTCCAAGCATCGGAGACAAATTAAATGTTCTTGTATGTAGGCATTAATGGTTTATTTCGATCTTATGAGAATGCTTCATAATATCATTATAAGTTTTATGTAAGATTTTTAGTTTACTATTGTTGTATGTATGTTGAATAAGATGATGATACTTTGATTTATTACTAGAATAAAAGAAAAATCACCACATTTATTCTAAGATTGATATTTACTACTGAGCTAAACATTCATAATTTAAAATACGAACAGTCAGTTATGTGACATGATTAATCATATTTTTTACATTTAAGTTTACTATATTGTGGATATATGGATGAATATTACATTGTTTTTAATTGATTAATAAGTTGGTGATACGCTACTGTCTACAATACTAGAAGTAACTGATGAACGAGATTCTTTAAACATATAGTAAAATTGCATGCAATGCTGTTTTAATTTGCTTTTTCAAAATTGTCGATATTCCAGGGACCTGAAAGAAAAAATGACGTTTTAATTAATGCTTTTTAGATTTATTTATAAAGAATAATAGTAAAATCTTTGGTGTAAAAGCAATTCCTAAATAGACAGGTACCTCTACTCGTATACCTATCTATTTTTGACTAACCTCAGTGATTGGAGATATAGTAGAATATGTTACTGCATTAACCAGACTTCATCTGATATAGCTGTGTGAAGGGTAATCTTTGAGTAGGTACGTGCCTGCACATTCTATGAATCTGACCATCTGTAATTATGTTGTTTATGGCAAAGTATATCTAACAGACACTCACTAGGTATAATATGTAACTTATCAAGCGGTAATTATCGAGATAAGTAATGTTTAATGTTTTTACATAACGATCTCTAGGCACATCCTAAAAATCTCTAGCTAAGAGTTTAGTAACAGTCAGAGTTGACTAGCTTGTCGGTATTTGGTTTGAATACTGGCCTATTTCGTTTTAAGGGGACGCTCATATTAAGCTTGAGAATGTGACTTTTTGTAAACCGATATAATTGAATAATCGAAGACTACATGACTCTGTGGTGGAATAACTTATCCTACTAGGCAGTTTGCTGCATATTAACGTACCTCGATGATTCTGTATAGTCGGGTTAAGACTGGTTTCCATCTAATGTCCTGTTTACTGTAAATAGAATATAAAATTAAATTTATATAACGCATTCACATATTCGCAGTAGCATGCACAAAAACAAAGATTTTAGAGATGTTAAAATTTACTAATCAATCTGTTACAGATAACTGGACATAGGTTATTTTCAATGTAGGCATATTTAAATTTTTATAAAGCTAGTCTGATGGCTTTATGAAAGTAGGACGCTCCAACCTACTCCTAAAGATATGGCTTAAAGATAGTGTGATAATTTTAAATCTACCTACATTGACAATAACCTATGTCATATAACGTAGTTCTATAATAAAGGACTTATTAACTTTAGACAAGCAAATCATTTTTACGTGGTGCATTGAGTCGGCAATCTTGTTTAATTTGTGGCTGAAAATTAACATTTTAGCATGATCGATTTATTCTTTTGAATTGCAGATACTCAGCCAAATTTTTGTAGGAGATTCCAATAACTTGGAGTTTAATAAGAAAATCGCAGCAGCAGTTACAGTTAAAGATAGGGATCAATTGTTCGCTTTTGACAAAAGGGCACACGTCAAACAAAGTAATGGGCCAACAGACTGTAAGGTGGCTATAATTATATATGGTATTATAAGCTATCGTAATTAAAGAGATTAAACATCCAAATGTAATTTTCAAACTTGAGTGGTAACAGTCCATCAAAACAATTTGAAAGTATGATTAAAAATGTTTAAGGCCAGCACCTTAAACAGATTCTATTTTATTATTCGCATTACAAAGCTTAGTTTCTTCAGTAGAGTAAAGTTCAATAAAATAAAACTTACAATTCTTCCTGTCGGAGATTCTGTTTCGCCTGCGTTCCCTTGCTATTGGCTTGCGCTTGGATGTAGCCGACCTCACCAGGGTTTCCAATATTTCTTCATCTGCTGATAGGTCGCCACTGGAAACATGAATTAGATTTGTTAATATTTTGTTCTTTTTATCTATGAATATAGCAGTTGTTTATTATTCATTTTTTATATAAGGATATATTTTGAAAGAGTAGGATAGTCAAAAAGTTCCATAAAAATGTGCAATCAATTCATGGACAAGTCGACATATATTAATAAAAAAAAATAACAATTAATAGGAGGAAAATTTTGCATTGCAAAAAGCCTATTCGAGGAGTAGAGGTTTCATGAGAAGAAGCAGGCAAGAAACTCATGGCCACTCTTTTCAATCGCCAAATATTTATATCAATACAGTTCAATGTTATATTCTTTTCCTTGCTGTGTGTAGTTGTTACAGAAGTTTATTTCAATAAGATATAATAAGTGAAAATTTGTTAAATCTAAGATACATATTAATAACAAATGAAATAATAGTCACAGCAACTCATATTACAGTTAACTTAGTAATATGATTAGAAATAACCTGTGAGTGGCAGCAACTCATTCCCAAGCATTTTTATCTTCTATATTATATTTAGTGACTGAGTAATAACTTTTAATAAAATATAATTTACGTTTTACAACTGTTCTAAATTTATTAAAGCTTAGATTTTGAATGTCACTTGGGAGTTTATTGTAAAATCGCACACATTGACATCTTTAAACGACTTATTATTTTTTTGAAGCCGGCCGGCCGGCACTTATTGTCTGTTTTTGTTTCTTGTATTTATATTATGTAGGTATGTCACTTTTCTTATAATATAAATCAATGTTCTTATATACATAAATAAAATTTTCATATATGTATTGGCTTACTTTTAATATATTTATTTCCTTAAATTTATTTATTTTTATGTATCTCTTGTTTAATGTTGTAAATTGCTCGAATACCCCTTTTCTGCAGTACGAAGATAGTTTGAATGTCGACAGCATTCCCCACAATAGAATACCATACGACATTACACTGTGAAATTAGCTATGATAAATTAGCCTAACGGTATCTATGTCAGTATGTTGGCGAATTTTTCTGACTGCGTACTTGTGGGCCCCACTGCAGCTTTGAATCTAGTGTAATCCCTAGAAATTGGGTGGTATCAATAAGGTCCAATACGCCGTCCTTAATTTTTATAGATGTATTCTCTTGTTCGACATTTGGGGTTAAAATCGGATGCATTTGGTCTTTCCCCCATTTAAAAGTAGGTTGTTAACATCAAACCAGTGATAGTTGCATAACATTATTGGTAATATAATCAATTGTAAAAATGATTGTCCACAACAGCGGCCTCGAATTGTCATAAGGCTGGGAGGAGTGTTACTCAACTTTGTATACGGTACAGTACAGTATCAAATATGCCACAAGTCAATAAAAAGATATCACGAGCAGATTAGATAAATTATTTGAAAATTAAAAAGGGAGATGTAATACAAACTTGACTAGATTTTTTCTATTACTCTGCTGTTGGCTCTTCCTCCTGCCATTGATAAGACTGTTTGTATCAGGATCAGTCATCAGGAGTTCTTTCAATGCACTGTCAGCTGTATTATCGCCATTTTTGTTTGAATAGTTGCCCACCTGAAATAATTATTGATTATTAAAATTACTATTATTCGTAAATTAATTGGTTTACCATGCTGGTCACAAACTTGTATAGTTACAAGTATATGTAGCTCAGTTTAAGCATGGCCAATAACTATATAGAGAAAAATGCAATACGACACGTATTGCATTATAACTTTCAGATCAAGTGGAAGCACTACGGTGCTTTTACTATCTAAAAGTTATAATAATATTCGTGCAGCGCCGAGCGCATCTTATACAGTCGGTCCAACAAATTAAGGGCCATATTTGTCTTGCTTATGTATCTATCTACGTCAGTTGTAGGAAGTTCCGTAAGAATGAAACTGTTGCTTTAAATAGCAGTCATAAAATTTAATCGCTCACATCTATAATCATTTTGCCTCTAGTCTTATTCCTCTCCCGGTGATTTGCCTTCTTCTCCAGCTGCTGCAGTACTCTCTCCCTTGTCGTTCTGTATTCCAGTGAAAACTCAGCTATGACCTTCAGGAATTCTGCTGGTTTTGTCTTATGGATGTCGCAGAGTGGCACTCCCAAGTACAACAGGAATTTGTTGAATCTGTAACAAGAGAACCTGCTTTGTTCTTTCTTTTTTTTAACGTCACTGATTTAGAATTTGCTCGAGCCTAATTCGCATTGCACATATTAACCTAAAAATCGCAAAAGCTTTAATTGCATTGGCATGATGTCTTAGATCTATTAATATTTAAATATAATAGTTTCAGACAAGGCATACGATTTGATAATGATAAGACATCAAGATTGTTGTAGAAATTACCTGCTCATCACCCTCTTTTTAATAACTGACAGTAATATTATCCTTTCGGCTGCGTCAGTAAGGAATTCATTGATCTTTGTCTTGAATATCTGAGAACCGTCGTGTTTGGCAACGCGTTTCATGTGGTCCCATGATGCCTTGCAGTCTGATTCGAGCTTAAGAAGATTCGCTGAGAGGATTTCGAAGTCTACTTTTGAAGCTCGGATTACGGGACCGACCTGGAATTTAATTATTGTATGGTCAATAATAGTCATTTAGTATTTATAAATACTCTTAAAGTTTTAACGAATTAAAACGTATATTAATATTATCCTTCTAAAACTATTTTAATCTGAGCGAAGGATCGCTCACTTTTTATCTATCTATTTTTATAGATTTTACGAAGTACAAAGTCTTTTCAAATTTTCTATAAAGGGATGTCCACCTTATAGAAACTTCGTAAAACTTCTAAAGAAACAAACGGCAACTCTTTGCTTGACCGGGGAATTGAACTCGAGACTTCAATTATCGCAGTAGCTTTCAATACATTATACATATACACAGACTCACGCCTGTATACACAAAAGGGTAAGTACAGGTGAATTGCATTCACATTTCTTCAGCTATGTTTTAGATATTACATCATACATTAGAGGCCGAGTCTATCGTTGTCTACCGGGCACATTGCCATACACCGTTCTGCTTCTGAGACTTTTCTAACTGTTGTTGTTTAAAAATGTTTCATAACCGTTAGCCCAGCGTAGGTATCAATCCTGGCATCTCACGGTAGCTTTTAAGAGAACATACGCTAACAATGAAAAAATACTCACTTCGCTGAAAAAGTCAGAGCTATCCGGAAACTTTTCAATAATCATTTCGCAGATGTGGTACAACAACGGGTGTTTATGGACCGTGTCTTTTACCTCAACGACCTTGGATAAGTACTCCAGACGGAAACCTTTAGCATAGTTGCCGTTTAAGTAGTTTCCTACTGTCCTTAGAGTTGAGAGGATTACTTTGAACGTCCCATTCACTTTCAACAGTTCTATACCTTGTTTAAGATCCATCAGTGGTTCGGCGATTTCTTTCTGTAATTATCAACACACAATCCTCTTACTGTATATATTTTTAAAATAATTGATATTTAAACCATATCTAAAATTAAAGCAGTATATGCTCCAGTTTCCTTTTTGATATATTACCTCTAAATTATCAAAATCCAATTTAAACACCCAAAGTTTGAGTCGAGACGAAAGTTCGTTGATAGAAGCTAAGGTGAGTAGGAACTGTTCGGCGCTTCCCAACGGCAGATCCGGGTTCGCATACTGAAATACGATAAATGTAAAAAGATCTGGTCTTATAGGTATTAATATATAACGGTTCTTGACAGAAAAATAGCTTATCCGGAAGGTCACTGTTAACAAGAAGTAGTAGACTATTACCTGTGCCTCTTGAATTTTGACTTTTTCTTCTTCGGTCGGAAGCATGGTTAACAGCTTTTCGATACCCTCTCTTCCTATAACTGTAGCGTCCATTTTCATGATAGCTGCCTTAATGGTTTGTGGTGTTGGTAATTTTTTCATGGCTATGTTGATCGCATTCGATCTTTTGGCATCTAATATGAGATTTCTCTTTGGTTCCATAAGTTTCTGAAAATAGTTTATACCAGTTAGTAAAAACATTCAAACATGAACTGGTATATCAATATTTGATTTGTGTTATGTAAAATCGATAAGAGACGAGTACATTAATGTAGGAAGCATTTGTTAAGCCTGAATAAATAAATCAAATAAAACAAAAAATAATCAGTAATACTTACTTCCTGGGAGCGCACGAAGAAGAAGAGCGTGGAAAGAAAAAAGTATAATTAAATAACAAACTTATTACTCTTCGTATTAATAAATATTTAATATTAGTTAATGTTTAGTAGATATTAATGGAATATTATGTGTTTTAACGTATCTTTTTTTTATAAGACGCTGCTCTCGGTAAGTTTTAGTTTAGTTTATAATACCTGTGTTGCGGAGGACTAAACAGGACGTGTTCTTTGAGACCGTTATTTAAAATGGACACAAAGAACATCCATACTCGGAACAATTATTTGTAGATCACACAAATTCTTGTACCGTATCGGGGATCGAATCTACAACACCCGGTACATTAGAACGAATGTTCTTATTGACCGAATTTATAACACATTCGTGCAGCAGTTATAAATGCTAATACGTTGTCCGTCAAAGCGAAATTTAATGACTTACCTTAATTATCAGGTCATTGCTTCTGGACTCGAACAGATGCTCTAACATATTGGTGTCCACACTAACATTTGGCAGGTCATCCCATATAAACCCACCTACTTTAGGGCGAATGGGTACGGGTATAGGATTCTCCTGAATCTCCCTCCAGAATAACTTCACAGTTTTCTTATTTTTCTTGATCGTTGAGCTGTCAGAATCATTGGACAGTTCCGATAACGAAGGCTTAGGAGGCATAGGAACATTGCTCTTAGGTAAGGGTGGGAAACACCCAGGAAGAGGAGGTGGAACTCGCATTGTAGGAAACATAGTTGGGGGAGGAGGTGGAGGACCACTGGCAGCGTTCACGGCTGGTGATGACATATCGTCGTCAGAATCATCGCGGAGATCGGAAAAGTCCAAGTCGCATAAATGAAATTCTCTGTGGAGACATCCCTTCCTCAGTTCTTCCCAATGCAGATCATTCTCTGAAACTTTGATCTCGTGGATTTTGGGGGATTTCTCAATTGAGGGGCTTTTTATTATCTCTGTAAATTATGAATTAGAGTGAACACACACAGAATATTTGGCGTGCCGTATTTAAATTTGAAATGAATGTTTAGTTACCTTTCGATTGAGATTTGGCTAATTCTTCTTTGGCCTTAGAAACAATTCCTGCCATATCTGAGACCCTTAAAGGTTTATCTTCAGTGGTAGGGCTCACAGGGCTAGTCAGTCTTTGCGCTAAATCTTTGATGCTGTGCTCCCTGTTTAGAATAATCCCTCGGTCGTCCTTAACTTCGGGAGTATTCTCCAGCTGTTTTTGTCGCATCACGGCTATAGCGTCTACAGTATTCACACTATGACCTAAAGTTCCATTTTGGATTCTTTGTTTTAGACCTGATGTGTATCTTTGGTTTCCTGTTCACATAAAGTAAATTCTTTAATCAGTATTACGTCAACTTATATAAAGCTTAACACATCGAGCGATACATAAGCGATACATAAGCAGAACAAAGCGGGTGATAAAATAATTAGTGTGTTAGTTTAAAGCACAAACCATTCTTTAAAACGTCCGCTAAATTAAAATTTTTCGTTGTCCTGTTAATATAGTTTTCTTCTTCATCCTGATGGCCGTTGACTCCGTTACAGTGGCTAAAACCATTGATGTTTCCATTTACACCCGAATAGTTTTTATTATCTGCGTATGTACCATTAGTATAACTTCCATTAGAATTCGAATAGCTGTTCGCACTTTTGAATGAATCATTTAGACTGCTAAAGCTATCGTTTGTACTTGAGAAGCTGTCATTGTTACTACTTCTGAAGCTTTCGTTAAGAGATGAACAATTCCGATGACTACTTGTGAAACTGCCGTTTGTGCCTGTGTAATTTCCATTAGTCCCTGTAAAGTTCCCACTTGATCCAGTAAACCTGCCGTTACTCCCTGTGAAACTGCTATCAGCACTCGTGTAGCTGCCATTTGAACTACCAAATAGGCCATTGTATATATCACTGGAATGATTCAACATCTCCTGCTGTTGGATTATGTGATGGGCTTGTCTTGCAAACCTATCTCTTCTTCTTCTTAAAGCTGTGCTTAGTTCTTTATTCTCTTTGTTATCGGTGATAGAAGGTAAGTATTGTGGACGATGGTTATTGGTAATTTTGATATCAGGTTCTGTATGAGTGATGACTGGTTTTGCTGTGTTAGTGAGAAAGAGTACAAGATAAAGTCATGTCAGAAATTAATTTGCGGTTAATGTTGTTTAAAGGACTATGAGATTATGTTTTTATTAGTATAAAAAGTAAAGTAAAAACATTAGAATCTTGGTCAGACGTACTTAGGAGTGTTAAGCTAACTTTCCATATTGAATCACTTTTAACAACATTAGTATAAAAAAACAAAAACAAAAATGTAGCACATGATTAAAAAAAATCCACGACATTTATATAATATATGTAACCTAGTTTAAAACAGTTTGGAAAACACGGAGGTATGAATGGCCATACCATGCAAAATTAATAATTAAGAAAATTGAAAGCACACTCAAATACAAACTCTAAAATTGATATTTTTTATACCTTTTTCTTTGGATTGTTGTTTCTTAGATTTCCTTCTTTCTGATGTACTAAGGTTGATGCTTCTGCGCCGAATCGAATTGATTACTGAATCATCTAGTTGTCTGGAATTACATGTCAATATCGTGTATAGTAAAATAAATTATTTCGTATATATTAAACAGTAGGTTTTGTCTGCAAATTCTTCATGTAAATTATAGTTCGCTTTATCAAACTCTTTTAAATTGCTAATCTTAAATAGGTTTTCAATAATCTTTACTTATGACTTTTTTATTTATAGTATATTGTGAGTTTAATTATGAAAATTTGCTATTATGTACTCTTGAATTAACACACTTATATAATTATTGTGCACACTTAAACTATATCTAAATGTAACCATGGTACTTACCAAATGGTTACATTCAGAAATATAGTTTTAGTTAAAATGAGAAGAATTTAAAGCCATTTGTATCAACTTACTTTAGCGCAGTTCCAGTCTCATCACCATCCTCATAAAGTAGAACTGCTTCGAAAATTTGCAACTGCCTTAGAAGATCCAAATCAGTGCCCTGTTTAGACATATATAATTGGATAATGTCATCGATGCCTTGATCTTGTAGTGCATCGACTTGATCATAATAAGTATCCCTGTCTGGGACATTATTTAAGCATCTATTTATAAGAGTAGTGGCGTATATGAGAAGTTCAGTATCAGAAGCATCAAAGTCTTGGAGAATTTTCATGATATTATGCCATGGTTTTCTTGCATTTGAGCCATCTACGCAGATGATAGCATCAATAAGCAGAAGACAGTTCTTTTCTGTGTATTCCACGAAGACTAGAAGTAGCTTGAGAGCAGTTTTGACAACGTGGCGAAATTTGCTGGCGATTAGAGAATATAGCCACTGAATGCAGCGCTTGTGTCCCATGACACCGTGCATACCGTCGACATAAAGAAGGATCTGAAAGTAGATAATTAGACACTTATAAATTTACTTAAGTAGATAATAATTTCCTCTTTTTATATTTACTGCCATAATAATCTTAATAAATATTTCCATAGTATAAACGAACACACAAGTTTAAAAATATAGAATAAAAGACATTGATTCTTTACCATTTTAAACTTAACAGGTATTAAGTTTTTTATAAGTCTTACCTGGCCCAGAGCCCTAAGGATATAATCCAGGTAATTGTGGTCGGCCATGTTGCCGACTTGCATGAGGCAGTCCAGACCCTTGTTCGCAATGAACTCATGGACCAAGTCTTTGTCTGATTGCAGGATTTGCTTAAGTGTGAACAGAGCTCTACGGAGCTCCCTGCCTTGCGAATGTAGGAGCCTTTCTGAAATAAGCAGTATAATATGGATATTTAGCTTGTGGAATATTACGAGTGTCTGCACGCCAAATACTAACAATTTTTATTTTATTTTGTTTGCCATCAGTACATATATGAAATAATAAATAAGACACAGAAATGAAAATACTGATACATTTACCAATTATAGGCTAACCAGCACTTATACATACTCATGTGACATGATACTGTGTTAAATTATAATACTTTATAGAAATTAATAACAATAGATACAGCAGAAATCGAAAGAAATATAAAATAATAAAAGTAATTCTAATATTTATTTATGGATCGTATTAATAAATCCAGGACTCATCAGACGAGCCTGCTTCAAATTTATTTATCATATCACAGCACCATTTCACCCGGGCCTGCTTCTGATCATTGGTGAGGTTGTGCGGCACCCAG
Organism: Catocala nupta; assembly: GCA_963675205.1. Lineage (NCBI taxonomy): Eukaryota > Metazoa > Arthropoda > Insecta > Lepidoptera > Erebidae > Catocala > Catocala nupta. The sequence goes on from OY776078.1 coordinate 12,439,016, forward strand.
CGTGAAACTATCCTCCTCACGCGAAGATGTACGTGTAGAATTTCGTGAAGGCTTCCCGATCCATTCTGCAGTATATGCTGAATCTCCTGATACGTAACTCGCCTATTGCCTTGTATTAAATTTTTCACTGCTAGCACGTTTTCTTCCGTAACAGCCGTCAAAGGGCGACTACTTCTTTCTTCATCTCCCAAAGTTAGTCGACAGCGCTTGAATTCGTTATACTAACGATATACGGTTGCCTTGGAAAGGCCTTCATTCATGAATGTCATTTTAAGTCTATCGTAAGATTCGTCCGGTTTCAGGCAACACATGAAATCGTAAAAATCATAGCGCGGGAATGTTCCCGGCCTGTCCATTTTTCAATAAGACACGATAATTTAAATAATGTAAAGGATAATTTTGAGATTGGAACGTACCTTTCCTTACATATAAATAATATTTTTTCAAAATAGATTGTAACTGGCTAGTGTCTCATACATATACACTTTTTTTCGCAATACTTTCTGAGTCGCTGGTATGTCTTACTCTGGCAAACAAAAACGGAAGGATACCTGCATAGTTCCTCGTCAAACTATTTTTTTGTTTTGGACTAATATGATAATTTATTATTCTTACAAAATTTCTTTTTGTCTACCTTGGTGGCACAGCGATGGTAAATGAAACTGATGTGCTTGAGGGCTCAGGTTCGATTCCCAGGTCGGACAAAGAGTTAGGTTTTATGCCAAGAAAATATTAGTAGCAGCGCTGGAGCTGTGCTTGGTTGACGGCAATTGATCCGCTCCTTATTACTTGAGCAATAAATAAATTTCTGCCTGCCCCTTGGGGATATAAGAGTGAGACCATGCATTAACACATTCAACGCCATGCCGGTCACAAATTACTGCGGAGAACACAATTTGTATTGTGTCTGCTTTATTGCAATCAATGTGTTAATGTATGTTCAAAATTTCTATTACAAGATTACAAGATTACAAGATTATAACAATTGAATTTATAATGTTATTTAATATAATTAGCAAATATAAAAAGCTATAGATAAAAATATATAATAATTAATCGTGATAAACCCTAAAAACATGAATATACAATTATTTCAATCAAAAGTTGGAAGAGTTGTAAAGTGAATGCTGCTATAACTTTTAATATTGCTGTGTACGCGTACACCGTCTCACGCCTGTATAAGTTTGTAGATAGAGATGTATTTAAATATTTCTCCCAATAGAAGGCGCATATCGGGAACATTTCTAGACTCGATGCTGCTAATGAGAACATTCTTTTATAAAATCTCTGCAACAATTTGCTTGAGCCGGAATCAAAGGCGCATTGTGTTTTACGTTTTTAATTAAGTAAGATTCTCAAAACGATTATTATAATTTTGACAATAAATCAGAAATATTGATGTTGTGAGGTGACGTCATACACAATGGCGCCAGCCTTGATTTTAAACGTCTATTACTTTTGGCCAATATACTTATTAAACCAATTTAAAAAGTTACCAAAAATAAAATTAGGCACATGCGATCACGCCTAAATGTCTCATATTCATTCGCGGCTATATATACCTCAAGGCTTAGCCAGAATTGTACACCCATATTTCATCAGCTATGGTTTTAGGCCTCAGAGGTAAAGTCCTTTGATGCTACCGTGCTAAGAACTTTCAACTAAATTCTCAAATGCAGCACAAAATTACAAAAGAGCAGGTAATCCCAATAACGCAACCCGATTCAGGAATTGAATCGCAATAACTACCACTGCACCGCCAAAACATTATGAAATTACTAAGATTAGCTTTATACTACTATGAACATTTATATTATAAAGATTAATAAATCATTTTAATTCACCAGTCTTTGTTAGCTGATACATGACAACCTCTTGCACAGTACAATTACGGATACCTTCAAGTATCCTTTTTATCTCAATTTCAAGCCCGGTGTCTTGTCTTAATCTTGATATTTTCCCTTCCGAGTAGCTGGGCTTGAAATATATCCTCGCCCTGAATATCTTGATGATCATTACGTAATCCGAAGATAATTCTTCTGGTAAGACGGGGGCCGGAACGTGGGAGCGTTCGCTCTCTTCGGATTTGTGGTGTAATTTTCCGATGACCCTGCAACGCTCTGTGCCACCTTGATGATAGTCATGAACCCAGCTCGATCCGTGCAAAGCTTGTGGGATGTCTTGGAACCCTGATTAATCCATTGTAATAACTTCTTTATTTTTGAGTTTATCCTATTACGAGTGTGTTTATCAACAATTTTTGGTCAGGTCGAGTGTGAAGCAATCGGGACTGTCATCGATTGTGCTTACAGCATTATAGAGGCTTTCTGCTCTTTCCCCTTCCCCTCTAACTTGTCCAGTATGGCTGCACCTTTGTTAAGATTGTCCTTCGAGTACTCCTCTTCATCATCCTCTACGGTTTCACAGATCTCAAGGTCTTCGTCTTTCGGTGAGTACCGTCAACTCTCTTTGGTCCTGTGCTCAGTCTACATAGACCTCCAGCTGGTCAGTGGATGAATGTAGACTATGCTTCTATAGGATCATCCTCTTCTCCAGGAGTTCAGAAGAATCAGGGCTTGCTTGCTACTCTGACATGTAGTACCTCAGCGGCTTGCCTTGAATGATGCTCTATCTATTCCAAAAGATACACACTCTATAACAAAGAAAAGAGGCATACAACTTACCGATGATAGCGTGGACTCGAACGGACAGCTGCGTGCGTAGCACCAGAGCATTCTTCCGGCTGGGAAAAGTAAAGACAATTTTAATTTGCGATGGTACTATTTCATTTACTATGGCAAATACCCTACATATATGACATCATTGATTGTATATGGCCCAGATCGTGCTTTACTGGGCGGGATATAATTCCTACAGGATTCTTAATAAAAAACCTGTTAGGATATATCTGAACTGTATGTAATTCAAGAAAGCGATAGTACTAATTATCGCTACTCAAATTTGGTCTAAATTAAACAAATTGTGCATTACGAGGTGGTTCAATTCCGGAAAATCTTAACACCGACCTTTATTTATTGGCCAATTAGAATTACATCAACACATTTTATTTTTTATGAAAATGCCACACAGGTTCCAGGAATAATTTCTGTGTCGCGGAGGACTTTAAAACATTCATAAAATGGACACAAAGAAGACTGCCTGCATTGTCTCACTATTAGGCAAATGCTATTCCTTCCTTATCCACATGTACCTGTTGCTCATTACAGAAATATGAGGAAATAAAAGGGGACTCAGAGCTGTCCCAGTTACTTGCGGAGATGGCGAGTCTTATCGCCAGGTTCGCCACCATGAAGGGCCGTCTGCTGCGTCAACCTTTGCAGCGTATTCGGCGTCCTACGCGGCAAAAGCTGCCGCTCTAAAGGCAACAGTAACGACCCCAGCGGCTCTGAGTGTCAAAACTCCTCTAGTGACTGCAGCAGCCCCATTAGTGGCAGTAAGCACATCGACAGCTTCTACTTTAAATAAATCAAAGAACAGGCAAAAGGCAGCCAAATCTATCCCTGTGGCTACCTCTGTCGCCGAAAAGACAACCCCTACTACAACGTCCCGACCAACCACGGAGGAATGGGCGACCGTTGGACAGAAAGAGAAAGCCCACAAAGCAAAGAAAAAGAAGGCAAAGCAGGCAGCCTGCAACAAGGTCTTTTTGGGCCGCTCCTGTGGAACATCGGGTACGGCCGGGTGTTACGCGGTGCGCTACCCCGTGGTATCGCCATGACGTGCTACACAGACGATACCCTAGTCACGGCGCGAGCGAAGACGCACCAAGAAGCGGGCATCCTGTCTACGGCAGGGTTTGCACAAGTCGTGCTAAGAATCCGGCGGCTGGGCCTAGAAGTGACCCTTTATAAGTCCGAGGCTCTCAGTTTTCATAGGCCTCGGCAAATACCACCTTTAGGGTCCAGCATAATGGTAGGAGGCGTTCGCATCGGCATTGAGGCAACGTTGGAATACTTGGAATTAGTCCTTGACAGCGGATGGAACTTCGGACAATACTTCCGGAGGCTGGCCCTTAGACTCATGGGTGCGGCCGCCGCTCTTTCGCGGCTGCTCCCCAACTTAGGCGGGCCAGACGTCTCCTGCCGAAGGCTCTATAATGGGATCGTGCGGTCCATGGCGTTATACGGCAACGGCTCAGATGAAATACCACTAAGCGGTCACCTATCTATAGACTGACCGCACCCAACGTTACTTAACCTCGCTAATCGCTTACCGAGCAGTGAGTGCAACTGGCTATGAGCGCCAAATAAATTAAACGCTTGTAATGTTGTTTTTATTTTATAAAAATATAGTATTGTCGGTACAAATATACCCCTGCACGGGCTGGTACGTGATCATCGTATCAACTTCCATACAACCTGAAATAAATAGTCTGGACGCGAAATTGTGAAAAAGTGGGCGAATAAATACGGCAAATTAGTACCCGCAAATACATATATGTTTTCATGTAACACACGTTAAAATAGAGGCGTATTTTATTGATAAATCAATTTAAATAAACAACATTCAATCTTATCTTATTTGAAAGCTTATTTCAATACATAGCAGAAAACACAACCATATTAGCTTAGCTATTTAGGAAATTATTCTAAAGATGATCTCAATATTAAATAGGTCTTTGTGGCATTTCGGTGGTAATCTCCGTTCAAAAAGAAATATTATTGTGAGATCAGTCGTTCGGCTTACGTATTTATTGCTAACGTGAGTTAATGTTGTGTGTAGGCATAGAACATAGAACATTCGGTCATGGTAGTGACTATGTATACTACTGCGCATCCGTTAAGTCATATATCATAAGCTCTATGATTGTAAAAGCATTTTACAATCATAGAGTAATAATAATGTATTACATACTACCTGTATCGTGGGTGATAAGGTAAATGTTATTGTCAGAAAACTTTGAAAAGATACCACACCGCGGGCTGCTAAATAAGTAACGCTAATTTTATGAATAATAAACAGCTAAAGCAAGCCACGTGTAATGGAGTATTTAGCGTGGCCTGATTTAGCATTTAACTTTTATATCTTGATAATAAGAATTATAGACAACAAGTTGGAATGACAATAGCAAGGCAATCTAAAAACCAACGAACTTTGTCGAGTTTTAAAATGAGAACTAAAGTTAGGAAAGCATTACATCGACTATTAATACTCAATATTCTAGGAGCTAGCTAGCATTACAAATGGCAAATCATATAATGCTCTCCTTTTTCCTTACATAAGGTATTCCTTTTGTGTTATAATTTGATGTTCTTAGCATACTGCCTGTATCTTTGGCGATGACTGTGAGAAAATTAGTTTAGGTATGATGATGACTTAGACGTCTTTCAAATTGACTAGAAGGGGTTTGTTTAGTAGCCGAACACACCAACAGGCTAATAAAATTAGTAAGTATGGTTCAATATAATCAATGACCTAACTTATATCATTATCCCTGTTATTGTAGGTGATATTAATTTTATTTAATATAGTGTTTTCATTATTAGCCTTATCTGAATATAATGCAAAGCTTTAAGGGCGTTCAATCAAATAGCCGAAATTTTCCAATATCGTAATTCAAAAAGCACGAAAAGCGACACCACATTTCAACCAAAACACAATTTTACAGAGAATTCAGTAAAATCGAAGCCTTAATTAAATACATGTATTTATGACATACCAGTCATATTGCATTGATTCCAGTGGAATTCCAGTGGATTCCTTTCACGGTATAGCCAATAACGATGTTTTGTACATTAAATACAATAATATAATCTGATATTAAAATTTTCACACACAGAAAGACAGATGCGAGTGAATTCTGCATTTGTAGAAGCGCTTATATTGAATTATATCCTCGAATTTTGGACTCATTCTGTACAAAAGGATTAGATTCAATTAAGAATTTTTATATCAGGTCAATGCATGTAAAAAGATATGTACCTACTCACACGTGGTGCTCGCATACAGCTATTTAAGAACAAATCGTACGAACGTAGTATTGGTACTGTTACGTAAATACTAACCCTCAGTTTCCCATAGATCTCATAGAAAGCATGCATGTCACACTCTAACACATAAAATAATTAAGATCCGTTGCTGCGTAAAAAAAGAACACAACAACTACGCACTTCGCTTTTATAATGTTTTATTGGTATTTATAGTAAAGATATAGATTAGCTGTATCCGCGGCATAGAGCGCTTAACAAGTTTTACTTAAGTGCTTTGTTTTCTTTTATTTATAAGAAATATAGAAATTAGTAAAAACGTCATAGCTGATAACCTTATATAAGTTTAAAGATTTTCTGCTGCCATTATTCTCCGACGCACTTCGCGGCATAGGAAAACTAAAATGTATTTTATGAACCATGTCTATGGTCGATTTACGCAAGGATATTTTCTCGAAGTAAGCCTAGAGCTGTTTTCGTATTACTTACTGAGGGAAACAATAACGGTGTGAGACTTAATTCGCGGCACTTTGAGTTTATAAATAAGCCTTAAGTCTCTTCTAATATATTTTATCAATATATTAATTATACAAAATGTATAAACAAGCATAACTTATTTTTATTGTGTTTAGATTAAATAATGCTATTTGACATCATAATTTTTATTAGCGTCCAAGAAAGGTTTCGAGTTCGAGTTAGCTGCGTAATCGTTCATTTATTTTTATGGCGTCTTACCTATTAGGTGCTTTGGTTAGATCTTACATAGCACTTTCGGTCATGGTAGTAAGTTATAATAATGTTTTATTGAAGTATATAACTACATACTACTAAAATATTGCTTTTAAATATAGATAACCTTTTGAAAATTTATATTGGAAGCTGTAAGCTCAGGTACAGAAAGATTCCAAGAACGAAATATTATATTTCTCAGGCATAGAATACAATACAATACATTTCTTCTTTATAGCTAAGGAAAGTATTATCAAAGAACTACTAACTCAGCTGAGTTAGTAGTTCTTTGATAATACTTTCCTTGAAAACATTTTAAAAGATTCCGCAAATATCGAAGCAGGAGTATTTTGAAATGTGAGCATTAGATGCAACAAAGGTTTAGAATAAAAAAAAGTCTTAATACCTAGTTTCATCTGAAAGTTTAGGTAAAAAAATATAACCACCATTTAACTGATATATTCTGCCTTGCAATAGGCGAAACATAGCTTATTGCGAGTAAACGTAAAGACGCAAGATTATAGCTAGGTACGAAAGCTATAGGACAAAACTTTTTAACATTTGATAAACAAAAATTGAACTGGTACTTTGCGATCGTCAGTTGTATAATCGCTTACTATAAAGCAGATTAAACGCATTATCGTAATCACTGATTAGCCTCATTATGCGGCTTTTAGTTTAAATAGATGCGGCTGACTATCGGATTTGCTATAAAACAGCAGCAACCATATAATAATATCGATAGTGTGTTGATGAACCACTATTTTGAAGACCACTGCCGTACTTGGTCTTGTCCCTATGTAACATTGCAATCAAAGACACAATAGGTACAATCAACACCCAGACTCGAAGGGATCGTCTTAACGGATCCCCTGATCAGATTGAATTCGAAACTGATCACGACAAGTGTTACCTTATATCAGTTCTTTATATAAACTGTCCTACTTCTGGACACGGGCCTCTTCTCAGTGTGAGGAAGGTTAGGTCGTAGTCCACTACGCTGGCCTAGAGTAGGATGGCAGGCTTCATATATCTTTGAGAATATTATGCAGGTTTCCTCTCGATGTTTTCCTTCACCATTAAAGTAAGCGATAATTAACTATTTAACATAACTTCGGCAAGTCAGAGGATTGAACTCGAGATCTCTGTGTGGAAATCCAACGGCCTCCTACTAGGATATCACTGCTTACTGTAGATTCCGTTAAGATCTTCATAATTATTTCATTAATCAATCAAGTCATTCGTGTTTTTATAACAAGACTGAAGGAACCATCGTTATCAGATTACTCGTCTTCCCGTGATCAGTTTTTTACCCTATCTGACCGTTTGATCTTGTAAAGCAAGCACGATACAGGCCATGTATTAGTGAATCACACACATTTTTGTCTCGTGTTGTAATTTAACTCTGAACACTCGTACTAACAATCGTGAGGTGCACATCTAAGCTACTGCTGAATCTGTCTAGTCGGCTATTTGAAAATAAACGTGCAATTTTAAGCGTGTCATAGCAGCTTAAACGGCAAATAGCAGACGACAATTGAAAACTATTGTTCGTTTAAACCTGGTGACCACGTGGCGCCAGACATCTTAAAGTAATCTGTTTGCTATTTACAACAATTTAAAAATAGAACTCAAAACAAAAATTAGTCTTTAGATCTAAAATAAGAACGAATATAGTTGTTATTATATTTATACTGTTTATATTCCAGAACTGGTTTAATTATATTTTATAATTATTGAAATGGGCTACCTCAGTCGTGCAGCGGTAGTAGACGCGACTGCTGTGCGATGTCTCGGGTTCGATTACCGTGACGGCCAAAGGTTTATCAGATATAGAGTTTGCCTGTTGCAGTAAATATAGATTAGATTAGATTAGTAAAGTCCTTATTTTGTGGAAATATTCTTGCTGTGACCATTTTACTAGCGAATGTAACCTTATATTTCTACTAACTTAAACCCACGTCCGCGTACGGGAACAGTACTTTTTATCCGAATGCAAGGTATCCTATGTCCTTTTCTGCACCTCTGAAAATGTGTATACGAAATTTTATGATGATCGATCGAGTAGTTAAGGCGTGCAAGCGTAACAGCCAAACAAACGCACATTTGCATTTATAATATCAGTTACGATAATTTCAGACACAAGCATACCTCGCTGACAGGTAAGCAGAGGTGTAATTACATCTAGATTTCGCCAACTATATTTTCAGGTTTTACCTAATAGGCGACGAGCATATTGCCGTCTACACAGCTCCATTTGCCGTGACGCTATAATGAGAATTTCTTTATAGGAGATTTGCTTGATCCGAGGACCGAATCCGACACCTTCTACACAGAAGTTGAATAGACTACCGCTTCGCTAATATGTCTTTACTTATCATTATAAGCACAAACACCTGGGTAAGACGGGCAAGACGTCTTGGTTAAGTAATACTTAGTGATTTGTATACACATTAAACAATGGATTCAAGTATCCAGACTCAGAATAAATATGAATCAGAATAATATATTTTATTTATTTAGCGATTTAAAAGAGTGGCCGATGGTTTCTTGCAGGTTTCTTCTCATAGGCTCAACCCTTTGCCTGAACCTAGCAACTAATCTAAATGTAGATTCAGTAACTTAATAAACTCACTAACATATATATTTTGACGTTCATAAGTGTTACTTTGTGACCTAAATGAATAAATGATTTTTGACTTTGACTTTGAACAACTAATATAGTCATACCCCCGAACCTTCAGGAGGAGGCAGAGGTGTATTAAGCCCACATTTTGCCGGCAATGAGTTTGTGTTTCCCGTGGCGAGGCTAGCTCTTTACTATTTATCTGGCACAGTGCCAGATATCGATTCCATTCTATTGAGAATTTTAGACTCAAGTATCGAACGCGGGACTTTATGAATAGCAGTCGAATACACTACTGCTACTCTAAACCATAGTCGGTTATAATTATTCTGCACAGTTTTATCTCACAATACTCTATGCACGGCAATGGCAATTGATTACTTTACCCACTGCGCTATCTGTTCACACATAGCATTCAATGTTTAAGTATATACTAAAGGAATATGAATATGTACCGCAACCGAAACCCATATAGGCACATAATATATATATATATATGTATTTGTTCAGTAGTTAACGTGTCGGTCCATGGTTTTAAACATGAGTTCAATTCCCATTTAATACCGACATGTACTCCTATCACAACTTTATAGTAATAATAATAATATCAGGTTTGCTTGTGAATGTCCCACTGCTGGGCACAGGCTTTTACTCAGTGTAAATCTTAGGCCATTGTCCACCACACACCACAGCTCAACTACCGAGCATTGAGTACATTATGTTGAACTCTCAAACATGCAAGTTTTATCGCGATGTTTTCGTTCTCCATTAAAGCTAACGTTAATTAACTATTTATTATGCATATAACTTAGAAAATTCAGAAATGCGAGCTTTGGGAGACCTTTGCATCCAACGGTCTTCTGTTACCGTCTAACATAATAATGCAATACAAATTATTATACATTTAATTAATATCATCTTCGTAACGTTATTATAATCAAGCTACCTTATAATGAACTAATTACGTCAACTTATCAGCCTTACAATCAAACCAGAGCGATTGAATATCGGTTTATACACAAAGTGATTGCCATCTGACCTGTACAGACCGAATTTATAACGACACGATACACAACACACAAATATATATATATATATAATTTATTTTTATCCCTTATGTAGTAGATATATGTACATACATATGTAGATCCTGTATATTTTCTCAGCTATTTTATTAATTCCTACATAAAAGGGACTAAATTATAAGCTCGATTGTTACGTGAGTAGTTACTCGATGCTTACAATTGTACGCAAATATGATACCCTTTTTTAAGCCACGAAACGACGCGAATAAAAAGAAAGCTTCGGACACTCAACAGGCTTACTAAAATCTACATTGGCATGTCTAGGATTATATTATAGGTTTGTGCCGGCTCATAAACAGCGATGGCCTACTTATACCCTGGATTTTGGGATGAACCCTAACATTCTGGGGTACCCGCCATTTATATATGCCAATGAACATCTGGAGAGTATAGAACAGTAGGTACACTAATTAATAAAAAGATATCCTTACATATTCTCAATGTCCACGAGATCAGCGTCCTCGACATCTTCCTCCTCAGACATGTCATAATCAAAATCCAGAGTAAAATTCACTTTCACAAAAAGCTCCTCTTCAGCAATACCGGAGTCTAATGATATCTGCCTTGATTTTCTCGTCGGTACTGCTTGCTCGAGTTGTTCAATTCCCTCGACGGTTCCACAGCGTGTGAAGGTTCGCATGTCATCTGCCATTTTTCTCTAATAGAGCCTCTACAGGCTGTTTTATTGTTAACCCAACACGATCGTTGATTAATTATTAATTTAGCCCGGAATAAACATTATAATAAACCAAATAGTTTTATTTTGAACTCAAACGTTAATATTAAAAAAAAACAATATGAAAATTAAAAACCGCTATGAGTAAGTATTCATTATATGATTAGAGAAGCTTTGCTTTTTTGTTTAACCACATGTCTAAACATATCGTTTTACTTTACTTTACTTTCATAATAAATATATCACGAATCAAATATTATTTGTGATCACTTTATGAACGCTTTTACACGTTGGGACAATGTTTGCGTGGACGCCTGTTGCGCTTCAATGCTCGCTGCGGACTGAGTAAAGAGTAGAATTTAACTGCGACTGAAGCAGGCGAATGTCAGATAGATAATAATTCGCTTTTACACACATCCGTGTATTTGCGGATGCAATTCATGATTGTTACTTATATCCCTATCGTCCCTTCTTCCTTGTCTTCACTACGTGTGATATAATTATTTATTGTGTAGTATGTGACACCTGTTTCATAAGGCAAGAAAGCAATTGTTATCTATCATAATTTAAAACATAAGCATTTTAAAACACTAATTATGGTCGCAAATATATCAATCTAATGACGTTGCAGGCGACCGCATCGTTAACTTGGATTCTTCTATGCCTACAACTCTTGTTCAATTGCACGGAATTACCTGAAACGTGGCTTCAATTTTAATTTAAATTCCATGCTATCACACTATGACAAGTGTATACTAATCCTGTTCAGATTTTTGCTTAACATTCGAATAAACAGACACGAAGGAAACGAATATTTGGAAATCACTATCCCTTAATTAGTTGAGTTCAGTTAATATATTTAACGTTTCATCATTGTATATCAGATATATAAAACTATAATTAATCAAACATTTTAAAATACAATATATTCTATATATTATCGTACTTACTGTCATTTTCCTCTAAAATTGTCTCGTAATAATATTGAAGCAACTTGTATAAAAGTTTTCGCAGTATATGTAAGTTCATTGTTTATACGAACACTAAGTTTTTGCAAACGTTCGACTTCGTCACGAATGAAACAGACGAAAAAAACGTCATCGAACAAAACATAGGCAGTTTCGCTAGCGAGTAATACCCATACTTTCTATAGTGACGATATTAATGACATTTTACTATGGAGTTTATTGTATTACATCTGTTTACTTTCGTTCCGGTAGCGTTTAAAAGTTTAGTTTGGTTTATATTTGTAAGGTATCACTTAATTACTTAAAAAACAAACTCAACAGAGTTTTCTTAATTGAAAATATTAATTTCGTCGTTATACAACTAGTTACCTGCCTGATATTGCGTCGCCCGGGTTCGATCTCCATACGACTAAGCATTTGTGCAATCTACTAATTGTATTTCTGAGTCTATATGTTCTTAGACAACGTTGTTTTAATGTATGTGAAATTCTAGACACAGGAATAATCTCGAGAACGAGCTATGTCAAACTACGCACGGTTTATCTGTATCGTGCAGAATACGTATACAAGCAACAAAAGAAAATGGATGTAACATGTAGATCCATGTATACAGTATTTACATACCATCAAATACATTACATGATGTGATACACAGAAAACAAAACATATAAGTGTAATTTAAAGGGTTTCTTCTATAATCTTAACTCGCAGTACAAAATTGATAAAAAGTCCGCATTCCTAAATGTACGAAACCGCGAATTCATGATTACCAGGTTACGTGTTACAGTAACCCAAATAAATCTACATGTGTCGAATCCGGTGTCGATCTATTTTGAACATCATGGAAAATAGTGCGACGACCTTTGAAACTTGTTTAATCGTTCTCAGATCGGGCCTAGCTTGCGTTAAAAAATATATGTGTAGTTCACAGCAGCGGTTCGAAAAAAATCAGGTATAAAAGCTTGGACAATATTTTAACTAGATTCAATACTAAACTAGATTGCATTTAGTGAGCTTCTTGCCACTTAACTTAGTAATTTAGTTTTACAAGACGCTCGTTCGCATTGATTCTTACTTAGATGTAGTCACTTTATCAGTGGTATGTAAATGTTATTGTAAAACTGCCTAATTGGTCTGGAGACATAAGTTGGGGTTTACGGTAGCTTGCAAACGAGGTACCTGCTTCGATTTGTAGTAAGAGCAATGCGCCTTTTTGTTTTTCAGTGAGGCAATTATCAGTAGTAACATGGAGACTGCAAATATGAGCGAGTGGAAAGGACTGGACTGGGACAATCTCCCCTTATTATGAGAAACATACATAAGTAGTAAGATGGACCACATATCGTCAGTTATGGGTTTCAGCCCCACGTTATAGGGATCAAGCTTATTTTTGCCTACCGGGCACGTTTCTAATTTCTGCGCTGCCGAGAATTTCTGGACAGTAAGCTCAGTTCCTGCCTGACCCGAAACGAAACCGAGGCCTAATATGACTGCTAGGCATGCATTTTGTCTTGGATTGTTAGTTTTGGTGAGCTATCTGAACAGCTGTATTAAATAACTAACGACAACCTATAATATCATGTGCTGCAGTTTTCGAATATCATTTGAAGGATCATCTTATTGTTATGTAAAATATAATGTATTATTGGCCACCAGGTCAACTATTATCGATTTCAAGTATTCTTTTCATTACAGTAGACCCTAAAATATGTACTTACTGCATTAATTGATCATTACTTTAATTTAAGTTTTAATACAAATTACAATTTAATTTTACGTATAATGTACACTAAGTAAGTCTCTCCGGGCATTACATCAATAATATCCTATTAAATCGCAGTGTTCTTTATTTATAAAAAATTTCTTTAGTGATAACAAAATCCTTTTTCCAATCTTTAACGCACATTATTTGACTATTTGTCTGTTACAATAACATAGGACGTAGACAAGAATAAATATTTTTACCGGCCGTATATATCTATGCGTCCTGTGAAAAGTGATATAAGTCAAGTTATATCGAATTTTTAAATCGAACGGGTTTCGAACGGTTTTGATGCAAAATATGTGCAAAGTATGTGCAAAGTATGTGCAAAGTATTACATCTTATGAATGCGGGTGTTGCGCGGGGCGCCGCCGCCGGGGACGCTATTGCGGAGGTACCGCCGCCCGCGCGGGAACAGTGCCGCACATACTACTGGACGAGGTGCTCGCGCGCGCTGTCACAGCAATCCAACATGGCGCACAATGTACGTATTAGATGTATCATTTCACACAAATTCTATTTTTTTTTTCGTGTGTTCATAGTAACAAGGTCTAATAACAATTTACACAAAATAATTACTCCAGTTACATCAAAATACACGAAATCTATTTATTATTGTGATTATTATAATTAAAAAGTATAGACAGTGCAATCCACGAAGATGCGCCCCACTATTCCTCCTAACCGTTTATAGTATATGTGTGCAAGCTTCCGCCAATGTTTGAGTGTTATCGGTACACACTAATTACCTATGAGTGCACGCGCACAGGAACCGCTGACGGTTGGCGAATGACGCTGGCGTCAAAGTCCCAGACTCCCCATCCCCTCAATCAAAAATTGGTGTGGCGCGTCTTCGTGGATTGCATTGGTAATGAATACTTGTTTATGATATCGTTATTATTTTTCTTTGTTATTTATGTTTTATGATGGTCTATAATGTAAAATATCATTGTTGCAGCGTCGTTCATAACATAAATAATGAGAATGAAAAAGATGACGTTTCCGTGGATGAAAACATTTCTTCTACTTCCAGTCAAAATATTAATTATAACCGTAGTAAGTCGAATAGCGAGGTAATATTATTAGAGCAGAGTCCTTCTAAAAATAACATATCATTCAAAAAAATATGCGACGACAAGTGTACTGTGTTTATCTCCTGATGGTGATTTCGGGTCTTCGAGTAGTGATGATTATATAGCTGGTTATGATGAATATAGCAGTGACAGTTCTTATGATTCTATAAAATGATCTGTATTGCGATCAACAGGAAAACCACCTAGAAGAATTTCAATTTCTGACAGTTCATGCAATAGTACCTGTAGCAAAGATAATAACAATTGCGATAGAAGAAGAAAATATACATATTAATCTAAATAACTTGCCTGAAGCTCCAAACCCATGCAATGATATAGCAACGTCTTATTCACGCAATTCATGTTATTCTGTAGAAGGAAATAACGAATGCAATACTTTACCCGAGCAAAATATTAATGATGAGTTAAACAACTTATCTGAAGAACCAAATCAGTGCAATGATGCGACACCATCTTATTCATTTTGGTATAACAAAACCGTGACTAGGGACGGCCGTAAGAGGATAAAAGAGCTGCTAAAAAAAGAACGAAGACATGAAAGAGTTGTATGAAATATCTCTAGAAACAAAGGAGAAGAGTATTTTACAAAGACTGGCAAATTAAAGAAAGGTAAAGAATTAAAAGAGTTACTGGACTGTAGAGCAAAATGTAAGGAAGAAATCCCTAAGCAAGTATTGGAAAATGTTTTTACAGAATACTGGCACCTAGGCTAATATGAAAAAAGAGCAAATTATATGAGTAATTTTATAATTATAGGCAAAAAGAAAATTGTATAATATTTAATTTTAGAAGTAAGTTGTTTAATTAATTTTACATATTAATATTGAATTATGTTTAATTTGATATAGAAGTCGAATATGTATTTATTATTTTAAGATTCAGTTTTTAATAAATGTTACTATAGGTACTAAAATGTGATAATTTTGATTCATTCACAGAGCTCCAAAGTTTAATATTGAATTAAGTCGAATTTGATATGAAAGTTTTAAACACAAATAATACTAAGAATTTGATTTTTGTTTAGGTATTTTCTGTATGAAAAACTATTTTTCGTTAAAGTTGTATTGTTGATTTATGTCTTTGATTGTTTTTTTCCTTTTTTAATATTGAATACAATTTTAAAGTTTAACTAAGATTGAAGCTAAATTAAAATAATTTAACTTTCAACTAAGTATTACTCAATACCCTTAAAAAAATAAATGCGCAAATGCAATGATTTTTCTTTTTATTACTTTATTTTTATGCCTTTTGTCTTTAAACTGTTTCTTGTATTATATTACACAAATTTGAGTTGAGATTTAAGTCAATTTATATAAAAAAACACATAATAACACGACCGTTATTCTCGTGTAAAATGATATAAATAACAAAAACACAACTTTTACGAGTTTTGTGCCTACAGTGCTTCTGCCGACTGAAAAATATTACTTGTTTGTTTGACAGCTTTAAACAGGAGTTGATTTAGTTTTGTATAAAACTATCTGACAATGCAACAATATCACCTTTCACCAAAGCTTCACACAACGTGTAAAGTGATACAACTCATTTAGAATCATTATACATGATCATTCATTTGGTGTGTTTTGAAACAACAAATAGTTTGTTTTAAATATCTCTTCTTGTATTTAACACTTTTGAGCAGGAACTTAATAGGTTGTAAACAATACCACACTGCAAACAACAAATTATTCTAACAAATTTTAATATAAACACAAAAACTACTCTATAGTAAAGTTGACATTTTCGAGATGTATCGGTTTTCACAGGACGCACAGATATTGTATAGTTTAGTAAGATAGTTTAGATATTGATATATATAGATCGAGTATTCCCATTTTGAATATTGGTATCGTATTTATCACCGGTAGTCAATATAGTGTGCACGACACAAATTGAATGTTGTATTATGCAATAACTCTGAGAGAGTGAATTGAAGAGAGATTCTCGAAACTGAGGATTCCAATCGAAATAAGCTACTGCTATGTCAATATATGATAATATTAGCACACACAGACCTATTACGCATAGATTGTGGGGTTGTGTATTACTGCGTTTTACACGTGGGTGAGAGACGAGAATGTATTGATTCTCGTGAGTATATGAGTAGGCTAAGTTATATTAAACAGTCTTACGTCTAGACTTTTCCAGAAACGGACATAAATCGATGACCATGAACCAAGAATCGAACCCATAAGAGTGATTGTATTTTTATTAATCTTTGTTATCGATTCAATTCTCCGTATCAGATCGGAGTCTGGATTTGTGACCGGGAAACAGTAACAGTAACCTAAAACCGTAATTGACTAAATAGTGTGTTATACACCTATGTTTACTCTGCCAGTGATATAGACATGAGACTATGAATGTGTATGGATATATGCCTTACGAGTGCCCAAGGTTCTCTTCAATAGACATTCAGTTAAACTGATAGTTGAAACTGACATCGTGTTCCGATAGTACAAAGTAGATGATAGATTTTAGTAATCTCTAATTAAAGGTCGGGCGTAGTCTAAATACTTACTGCGCATGCCCGTTATCAGACAATGTTCACCTATTTCAGCGGTCGTTAGCATCGTACGTTGGCTGAGCGGTTAAAGAACCCTGGCTCTCAGTTGGGTCCGTGGGTTCAAATCCCACACCTACCTTCGTTATGGTTTACAAAGTACGTATTCTTTTTAATATTGTTATAGATTTTTATCAAGCATTCATAAAATTATGTACTTATGTAGATATTGTACATTTACATAAAATGTATGATAGGAATTGTT
This sequence comes from Catocala nupta, assembly GCA_963675205.1. Classification (NCBI taxonomy): domain Eukaryota; kingdom Metazoa; phylum Arthropoda; class Insecta; order Lepidoptera; family Erebidae; genus Catocala; species Catocala nupta. The sequence goes on from OY776078.1 coordinate 12,456,672, forward strand.
GGGTGACCATGACTGCCGCAAAGCAACCGAAAAGTTGGGAAAAGTGTAAATCTAAAGCGAAATAGTTTATTAATTTAAATAGTAGTAAAGTATCTGTTTATAGTCTACATCTCTTCTTATAACCTATCATAAGCACTACATTTCCTAAAATGTAGTGCTAAATTCATGATATTAGTCTTCACGTTTTCAACTAGTAGTTTAGTTATGTGCCTGTTCGGTAGTTGGTCTTGCCACTGATCCTGCCTTCCATCCAGAGCGTGCCGGGTTCTGATCTATATACAAGTAAGTATAACTACATCCAGTGCATTTTATTTAACATCATCTATTTGAGCTGTGAGCCCCTGCACTTGTCTGCCATCGGCTACAATATAGCACTCAAGTTACATAATAAAATGTTCGTGCCATTGGTTATCGGTAGGTAGACTTGTATGTTATTTAAATATAATAATGGTATAGGTTTATGTGGACGCATCGCTACTGTACTGTAGTGTTATCTATTTTCCCTTTGGAATAATGTGTACAAGATTGTAGTGTGGATAGTATTGAAGAGAGTTTAAACTACAAGAGAGTCGAGTGTGTAAATGTAGTTGTTACGTGTGTTTTATATCCGCTGTTTTGATTTAATATTAAAAGTTAAAACTCACATTGAGAGAAAAGTTTAAATGGCTTATATGTTTATATAAATCGATAATCGACGGTGCTTGTTGCTGATAATACTTATGTTAATATGAAATGTATAAACTAACGCGTTAATATATTGAATTTGTACTGAAATATGAATATTTTTGTTTTTAAATAACATTGTTACTTTATGTGACATACTTGACTTCTCTTTTTTTATTTCGGTTATATACAAATCCTAACTAATATTACAAAAACGAATGTGAGTTTGTTTGTTTATTACGCTTTCACGCCTAAAACCGATTATCATGAAATTTCGTATACCTACATGCTATCAGAGGTACATACAAGGAAATTGGGTACCTTTCATGAGTAAAAAGTACTGTTAGTAATCTAATCTATTTGTTTTTTTTTACGTGGGGGAATGCTTTGACGCATACCTCTCCGCGGGGCGACGGAGAGGTTATGTCGGGCTCACCAGGGAAAGATACCTATATACCCATTAACGTGAGCGAAGTCGTGGACTAAATCTAGTGCTTAATCAATTTAAACAAATTGTTTTTTTATATGTCTAAGTAACTATAAATGTATTAAGTGAAAAATAAGTTGTTTACAAAAACGAAAAGAAAGCGTTATAAACAATTATGTTCTACGTAGCATTAGTTTTAAAAAGATAAAATAAATTATCTATCCTTTTCCTATTTAAGCTCCTCTCATAAAATTCTTTAGATGGGATTAGATTTTCATCGATAGCAGTACGCCCACTAACGTGACGTGGATTTGACACGTTTGAATTGTAGGTTAAGGTGATTCTTTTAGATAAACTGGCAGATGTAGCACAGCAGTCAGTATCCTAACTGATATTATAAATGAAAATGTGAGTTTGTTTGTAACATTTTCACGCCATAACTACCCGACCGCACATCATAAAATTTCACTTACACGTTGTCAAGGGTATAGAGAATTACCATTTTCCAGAAAAAGTACAGTTCCCGAAGGATAGTTAGTTAGTTTATATCTTTATAAACTAGAATTTCGGTATATGTATGCTTTAGATTACGTAGATAGTCTCACGCTTCTACTTCTAGAGGGATTGGCCGAAAACCACATTTTGTCAGCTATGTTTTTAAATCTCGTGTTATGATGGACGAGACTATTGATATCTGCTGGATGTTCTCGATACCTTGTGCTACTGAGAATCGAACTCGGAACCTCATGCACAGCAGCCGCCTATATACTGCTACGCCACTGAGATAAATTTTTATACACAACATGTCACCGATATAACGCACAACCTCAAACATCACAATTAGATTATTAAATCGAAATAATAATATAATCATTAAAATGTTACTTTTATGTACTTAAATATTTTAATGTAACGAATTACTTCTTTTTATTGTGCTTGGATAGTATGGGTATATTACAATTAATTTAATATTATTGCATCAAAAACCTTATTGCCTTGAATTATGATACATTTTCGTTTATTTCGACTGTTCAAAGAAAATGATGACTATATATTACGATGTTTTAATTATTTTAGGACAAAAAATATACCTATATTTAAAATGACGGAAATGGATTCAGTAGCCGATACTGGACAAAGTACTTTCAGGAAGTGCGTTTAATATGTTACACGTTGTATATATAAATTATTTCATCTGTGTTTTGTGTCGACTGTAGCATTAGCCTTGTGAAATAACTTTGTGCTTATGTTTCATGCAATCGTGAAGGTTGATTCTTGGTCAGAAAATATACTATTTAGTTTTATTTATGTCATTCTCAGTTGTAGCGTGTAGTCGGTCTATGGGAATGTGCTCGGTAATAGCAATAAGCATGGGACTTAAACAGATTAACTTCGAAGAATGGATATATTACGACAATTTAGAACCTTTTGAATTAAACCCACAGTCAAATATCATCTCACCAGACGTTTAAATAATCGCCCCTTAGATGTTAGTATTTTATTGTCACTAAGTTCAGACATTGTTATATTCTTTTTACACTAGTATTACGAAGAGGTTAATGTTTATAAGTATCTATGTAGGCGCTAATCTCCGGCAGTACTAGTCCGAATTGAAAAATCTTTTTGCGAGGATATATATATATATGTTTGTAGCATCTCGTATATGATATATAGAATCACGCTACGAGCCACGGGAACCGAGCAGTAATCATAAACGTGAATGAAACCATAGGCGACAGCTAGTGTTTTATAACATGGCCTATTTATGTTTATTAAAATATGTAAGTATAAACATTCAGTAAATGTATTAAATAATCAATATAAATTATACCGAATATATTCATAATATAAATGTTGTTCAGGCAAATTGGTATTATTCCTTAAGTGCCTTTATGAGTTTGTGACTCACTCTTTTTGAAGTCTCAAATATGCACATTTTATTTTTACCATTTTGCTTCAGATTGTGGGAAGAAATTCGGCATGCTTAGGAATGCGCGTGAATATAACTGTTTTTACAATATTAAGATCCTAATGTACGAAAGTGTAATGACTGCAATTTATTTCATTGTGAGATCGGATGACATGACCGTGTAAAATTAGAGGCTTATGTTCTTTTAAATAATTGTAAGAGGGTATTAGCAGTGTGTTGATATTGATCCAGTCTTTCGTAAATTGTCTTTACTTTACTGGTATAGAAATAACGTTATGCTATTCATGTATGGATAGGTGCATGAGATGGATCGATATAAGACGACTCTCACACAGAAATAACATAATGTAATAAGTTCACTGCATAACGATTTAGTGTATGATGTAATGTTTTTGCATTTGTGATTGCTTAATCAATAATAGTAACAATTACGAAAGATGTATCTATCAAAATCACATTTTACGTTTAGTGAGTTAAACCGAAACAAATTACCCACTATAGTAAAATCCAGGCATTTAGCATACAACTGATACTGAGAGATATTTCTGTAGTTACTGTTCCTTTTAGTTTGATTTAGAGTAAACCTAAGAAATCCGCCAGTACTCCTTTTTTATAGCATTCTAATTTTAATAATGAATTGAATTTAGAAGAGTCCCTACAAGACATCTCTAAAATATATATCGCTATCTTTTCTCATAAAATTATAATATGTCAATAATATTGGGACAAGAGATGTGATACCGCAGGCCTGTATGTCTTAAGAATGTTATTCGATATTTTATTTTATTGGCTCTCCAACAACAAGGATACTATTACACAAACAAACTTATATTGACTTAGTCTGGGGCTATAGTGTCATATAGGTAAGCCTCACATGAGCTATTTATTGCTGTGTTTGTAACCTAAAGTGTCTGTATAATCTCTCAGTGGATGCAGGACTCGTCATCATGGTCGTTTCTGGGAACAGAAGGGGAACTTGGAAGTGCCGGAACAGGACAATAATCGTGACAGGGGAGAACGACGCATATTCATTCATGAATCAATATCCCATTCACTGCAGCTGTTATTATTTTTATTGTACTTGCTCATCTGATTTGATTTTTAAACAAATATGTATGTTAAATATACATTTGGCTATTGGACACATATTTTTGTAATCCAATGTTTACCATGGCTAAACACTTTGGATGTGATTAGTGGTGTATTCCAACATTATCATGAGCTTTTATTTCATCATTAAGTACCAGCATTAGTTTCATAGTAAAAAAGATCGGTCATATTTTATACAACACATATATATATATATATATATATATATATATATATATAGCAGATGTAAATAATTTACAAGTCATATAAATAGAAACGATACAAATGTAAACGAAATAAACTAATCAAGTTCGCCCAGGCTATGTTGACGGGGGCGTGCCGGCTCACACTTTACCATTTCATATGGTTTTATTCAAAACATTAAGCTTTTACAAACTCAGTGCCAAACTAACAACTATTATCGTAGTTTATAACTGGTAGCAGTTTACACAAAAACGAAGCCAGCTTATTGCGCACCCAATAAAACAAAGATTTTACCAGAAAATGCCAAAATTTTCAAACAAGTCCCATTCACATTTTCAGTGAATTTCGAAATACGTAAAAACCGGTGGTCATAAAACAAAAACTAAAGATACAAAAGAAAACATAAAACACGGATATCCATGTCTTTCCAATTACAATGGCGACGAAATGCCGAATAACCAACCTTTAACTACAATATTTATACTAATATATATTTATGAATCGTCTGTTGTTGTACTTACTAGGAGAGTGTTAAACACTTAGTATAAAACTACTCTCGCACCAGGCATTGAGCCCTGTGTCGCGGTAGGCTGTACAAACATACAGTTAACAGAACGGAGATTCCGAACAATCATTTGTACACGGGACAATTTTAATTGTCCCGTGTGATACTTGACAACATTCATATGCAACTCTTTACAACATTACTTAGATATATAACTTATATATCCTTCAACGGTGTTTGTACGATGCAATCAGCAGTTTCATCCGCAAGCTCCACACGCTGCATGCGCAAGATAATTATACTGGTTACATGCGCATGCGCAAGTCGATCGCCTCGTGCGTTTACACGATACTTACAACACTTCTGAAGGCTATTTTTACGACGCAAGGTATTGAAGCAAGTGTTATGCTATTCCGTTTTTATACGTTTAGTAAGACAAGGATCAAGAAACTGTATCGTTTATGTGGGCCTTCGGTTCTTAAACTGCCTCACGTTGACCAAACCTATATAAGAAGTGAGGGATTAGAAAGGTGGTGCTTCACACGAGATTTTGCTAGCTTTATTTAAGTTCCACTTAATCGGTAGCCAGCCTTATATCTTTTACTGTACTGAGTTTTACACGCTTTAGTATTATTGTAAGTTCTTTAGTAAAACACATTATCACTTTGCCGAATAGAAACTAAAATCTAGCGATTGTTGACCACATAAAATAGTGCCTATGGATGAGAAAAATCTATTAAAATGCTGTCAAAATTAGAAAATATTTTTTTCTTTAGTACCTACTACCCTCTACTCGTACGAAACAACTGATCAGTGCCTCTGGTGGTTATAGAACAACTGTCACAGTTATAACAACAATGCTACATTGGAAAGTAATTATTATAATTAGCGGTCGCCTAGTGGTCGAAATTCAACCATAATTGATTTAAATTTTAAGTTATATAGTCATTAAGGTTTTAATTGTCTAGAACTATGTATACCCTTATAATCACATTTCATTTAGATTACGATCTATACAGGTTAATTTACCTATCTTTGTCAAACAAATTATTATATTGATATGTAACCATAGTTACGAAGTACGACTGCGTGTATCAAATGCATGGTTATGTGCGTGCAGTGTTATTTATTAATTTAATGTATTTCTAATGCATATTTAATATAAATATTAGGATTTATAAACCTTCTCCATATAAACTTTAACTGTGACAAATTTCATACTACTCTGTCCGCGCAATTTTCGTAAAAAGGAGTACAAAGTTTTTGCTTCACGTATTAATTTAAAGATTCAAGAATATTTATTCTCATAAGAACAATTAGAGTTCACCTACACGAGTTTACACTTGCACAAAAAATCAAACAATATTAAGTATGTGGGTAGCCACATATTATCTTAATACATTAAGCTATTAAAACTGGTTGGGCAAGATATCTTGCATTATCATTGATGCATTTCTTTCAAGGTGTAAATATTATTTCGTTTGTTAAATGTCAAAGGTATAATAAATTGTAAGTGTGTCTGAACACGAGTATGCGATTCATGTTATAGCCTTATGCAGTAGTTTTCTGTCTTGGTAGGATGAAAAATTTACTTACATTTGTTTTCTTACGTTGTGTTTATTTTATTTTTTATTTTTATTTTTATTTTAACATTTTAGGAAAACTTACAGCTAAAATACACTATTAACATAATACTAATAAGGTGAAGGCCAATTAAAAGTTTTCACTGATAAAATATATAACCATGCATATAGGTATACGTAAGTAGACATATTGTGATATCACTCTTTAGATCTAATCAAAGAACTCGGTACATAATTGTTTTTTTAATTTAGTGACACTAGTAAAGAAAATGTCAATATCAACACTCCGGCATGCCGCATTGTACATGCGACTCGCTCTGATTAAGTATGAGTTTTGCCTGTAATTAGAGTCTACTGCAGGAACATGTAGCAGGTTAAATCGTCGTAGATGTGCTGACGGGACACTTAAAGCCATTTTGCTCACCAGTTCTGACAAATCGACCGCTCCTTTCATGATATTAAATAAAAATGACAAGTCCGCTATTTTTCTTCTCTCAATTAGTGGAAGAATATGAATTTTTTTGCATCGGCTGATGTAATTAGGTAGGTAGCAACCGCAACGATATTGTATATATCTTAGAAACCTTTTTTGAAAGCGCTCTATTCGATCAATGTAAATATTATATTTAGGATTCCACACTTGTGAACAGTATTCTCGGTGACTGCGAACGAAAGAACAGTAAAGTATTTTAATTGTTTTAATATTTTTAAAGTCGTTCGAGATTCGAAATATGAACCCAAGCGCTTTGGAGGCTTTACTTACAATATTGTCAATATGTGTGTCACATAATAATTTCGAGTCAAAAGTTACCCCAAGGTCTTTGATGTTACTAACTCTCGTCAATGGGGTATCTAATAATTGATAAACCTGATTTATTGGGCTGGGTTTACGTGTAAAGGAGCACACGTAGCACTTATTAACATTTAAATCTAGGTTATTTGTTACGCAGTAGGCCTGAAATCTATTGAGATCTTCTTGTAGTTGATTCGCGTCTTGAATTGTATTTATCTGCCTCATTACTTTCAAGTCATCAGCATATAGAATAATTTTAGAAGTTATGAAGCAGTTACTTATGCCATTGACGAATATGTTAAACAACAAAGGCCCTAACAATGAACCTTGAGGGACGCCCGAAGGAATATTTGTAAGTGTGCCTCTAGAAGTGTAACCATTTAGCACAACAGTTTGACATCTGTTTTTTACATACGATGTAAACCACCGGAACAAATTACATACCTCCAACGCCCATACTCATAAGTTTCCGCATCAAGATTGTATGATCTATTCTATCGAAGCATTTACTGTAATCGGTGTATATAACATCAACTTGGGATCCTTGTGACATAAATTTGGATACAAAATCGCAACACAGAACAAGATTGGATGTAGTAGACCGACTCCTAACAAAGCCGTGCTGATGTTCACTAAAACTCAGTTTGAGGGCGGCATAAACTTGCTTATAAATGACTTTTTCTAACATTTTAGCGAATACGCACAGCTTAGAGATCGGCCTGTAGTTGTTGATCATGTTTTTAGGTCCTTTTTTATGTATCGGTGTTATATACACCGATTTCCAGATTATGGGCACTACACCGGAGTTAAGAGATCGCTCAAATAAAATGAAGAGAGGAATGACGAGGCTATCCGCACAACCCTTGATCAATATAGGCGAAATATCGTCCGGCCCAGCTGTCTTATTTATGTCTACATGTTTTAATAAATAATATATTTCCTATTTGCTAACTTCGATAGACGTGATACAAGAGGCGACATGTTTTGTGTTCTGCTCACTGTACAGCGGAGAGCTGTCGTGAGGGTTTACCAAGAAGTTAGAATAGAAATGTAATAATAAAAATATGTGTTGTGTCAATAAAAATACTTATATTTGTCGGTATCATAAGACGTGGCTCGCTAGGCGTGATCAACAAGCCTTATTGGAGGATCCTCTCTTTATGTTGAAGGGCACTCGCACCACGCTCTTATTTAAATTATTGCCCGTTTTAAAGGTAAAGGAAACCTCGTGAGGAAACCTGTGTAGCTTAGAGATCTCAAGCATGTGTGAAGTCTCAAGTCTATAATTAAATAAAAATACAAGGAAACTATAAAAACAATGATCAAAATGTTGTTTATGTGCAGATGCACGTCTCACCTGACGGCACAAAAATAAAGGTGATGCGCCCAGCATAATGCTGTGGCACTTACATTGCTGCAAGCAAAGCAATACACAACACTGATTTTCAGCGAACACCACAATTGACGTTTGGTCCGCCAATAGTGCATTCAAAACAAAGAAATAAATAATAAATAAGCATTAAAAAGAAAGATAGCCATTAAAGAAAATGTAGCATAATAAATACTAATTTACTAAAAGAATACATAAAAAAGGTAAAAGATATATAGTAAAATATATATCTTTTATGAAACGAACGTGTAACAAAAATAAAACGACGCTCATGACGTAATCAGCGTCATAAGATGGTCTCATGTCTGTAAAGATGTTTCTGGCACTATGTATTTATTTGCCCAAAATGGAGATACATCATATATATATGATTAAGAGATCTGTGAAGTGTGTACTGTGAACGTTGTGTGAGATTACTTGATTCGTGCATCGTGACAAAAGTGACAAGAGCTCGTATGGTTCCCTGCCAATGCTATTTACAAGTATCTTGATTAAAGACAAAAACCTGAGAAGAATTTCTAAGAAAAGCAGCACTAAAGGTTTGAAATGCATTTAATTTTCTATCTCTTGAATAGAAACCTAAAATTAACCAACTTATAACCTTAGATAAACTATTATCTATACTTAATATTATAAAGCTGAAGAGTTGGTTTGTTTGTTTGCTTGAACGCGCTAATCTCAGGAACTACTGGTTCGAATTGGAAAATTCTTTCAGTGTTGAATAGCCAATTTATCGAGGAAGGCTATAGGTTATATAACATTACACTACGACCAATACGAGCGGTGCAGCAATTAAAAATGTTGCAAAGACGGGTAAAATTCTCTTATATGAAGCAGACGAAATTACGCGGGTCAGCTAGTAGAACCATAAAACAATCTGTATGCAATATAAAAATTATTAAAATGAGTTCACATTAACATAATATTGTAATTTTTTTTAAATGTCTTTAAACATTCCATTTATTTCATTATTAATTATAATAAAATTAGATAAATATTATATAGGTATATAATTATACATACTGATACAATAGTGTGTAGTGTATTACAAATAAGAATATTTCTTTTATATTTTGCTTTGTTTTGCCCACCAACAATAAATTAATAAAGACTTGAATAAATAGTAATAAAAAAGTCAAATTATTAACCCTTTTATCCCTAGGATAAAGTGACAATAATAGATTAAAATTAATAAATAAGAATTACAATAATAAATTAAATTCAACAATTTTTTTTATTTGTCTCATTTTATTGTGATTTTAACTCAAACAGATTATTATGTCATGGTATACATGTATTGGTCCTTTAACCAAGTGAAAAAAGCAGTTCTAACAGATTACTAATTTATCTTCTCCCTAGCCTTTATTATTCCCAAGTCACTTGGGGTCGGCTTTTCTGGTCTAACCGGATTTGACTGGATATCAGTTTTTTCACGGAGCGGCTGCCACCTGACCTCCGCAACCCGAAGGCTAACGATACTCTAAGACTAGACCAGTGTCAGAATAATATAGGGCACTTTCCCAATAACGACTGCCATAGATGTTCATGGCAGCCGGGACCGCCGGCTTAACGTGCTCTCCGAGTTTCGAAAAGTCATATAACTTCCGAAAGTCAGAGGTGCGCGAAGTGGGTTCGAACCTGAGACCCTCTGCATTGCAGTCTGTTGGTCTCCCCACTATATGAAATACTAAAGCTGTGACTTGTTCTTTTCAGACAAAATTTAACACAACAAGGAACAGCCAAAGACAAACAAATGAGACAGTCTTGGTATACTTACACAAGACCATTTACAATATGGTATCAGAGTTTTTGTTGTTGTTTTATTTACAATATGGTTTAAAATCCGTTTCACCCAGCTGGAAAACTATACCTTTTTGGCCTAAAACTGAGGTACACCACATTTAATGAATAAAAAACCAAATTATATAACAAAGTTGTTATTGTCACTGCTACTATTGTACATTTTTTTAACTGTTTCTCCATGTATAGTTTTTTTAAATGTAATAAAAGCGTTGTTTTGATTTCAGGCCACGAATTGGTAGTGGCAGGTTATTCCAGCAGTATGTGTCGGCATACTCGAAGCATTATCTGAAGGCTGTAGTCTTATACTTTGGTATTGTTAGAGAATTTACTAGATGGCGTGTGGTGACTTAGACTGTTCATGCCTCCAGGTTAATTTACTATAGAGGTAAAAAGGTTTCTTAGTTGTAATTACATCAAAAAGCAAACTGGCTAAATGTAACCGCCTTCTGGCAGCCATTTTTAATATTTTGTTGGCATTTATATAAGGTGTTACATGAGCTCTTCTTGGGATATCTACACAAAATCTAGAACATGCATTTTGTATGTGTTGAATCACTGAGTTTGTTCGTGATAGCAGACAAGGGCCATATACAGTGTCACAGTAATTTAACTTGGACAGTACTAGACTGTCCATAAGCTGTTTCTGCAAAGTGACACTTAGATATTTTCTTATGGCCTTATACCTTAAGCCTATAAAGGCAGTTGCTTATCACCTTGCTAATATGTGCCTCAAAATGGAGTTCCGGATCCATTGTCAGTCCTAAATTTATTGCTCTCTCCACTCTCTCAATACTTTTGCCATGATGAGTATGTTAGGATTAGCTGCCACTAATGAGTTATTTAACTGTCTAGAACCATTAATTTAGATTTAACAGGATTAAGCATAAGGGAGTTTTGCTTAGACCACAAAACAATTGCATTTAGGTCTTCATTAATCTTTTGTATAGCTATTTTTGTTTTTGTAGGCTTAAAATATATGAACAGTTGAATGTCATCAGCATACATGTGATATTGATAATGTTTTATTGAGTAAATAAGATCTAAGCTGTATAATATATAAAGCAATGGTCCAAGTATCGATCCTTGGGGAACGCCTCTCCTAACGCGGCGATGGGAAGACGAAATCGTTGTTCCGTCGTCCTTCCGTATCTCAACATATTGTGTCCTCTCCCTGAGGTAGCTATTAAACCACTTCACCGTTTCCACAAATAAGCCATAGTAGCTTAACTTGGAAAGCAGTAGAGTTGTATTAATAGCGTCAAAAGCACGGGAGTAATCCAATAAGGCAAATATTGTACCCTATCCCACGTCTCGCGCTTCGAGTATATTCCCACTACATCAGAAAGCGCCATTGCTGTACCTCGACCCACCCTAAAACCTGATTGAAGGTCAGGGAGAATATCATTCTCTTCGAAGTACTCTACCATTTGTAAATATACTACTCTTTCTAGTACCTTTGACAGATAAGGCAGAATGTTTATAAGTCTAAGGTCATTAAAATTATGGGGATCGTTACATTTAGGTATGGGGCAGCACAACGCCATATGCTAGGAAATGTGTGACTCAGGATTGATTTATTTATTATATTAGTTATTGTTTGTAAGGTGGAAGGTAGTGTCAGCATTATCATATCTATATTTATCCCGTCAGTGCCTTGAGTTCTGATATTTTTTTAAATGTTGTGTATTGTCTCTTGATTAACGGTTCTCAAACTAAATTGTGCTGTGGATTGTGTTATATTCATAAAAGGTTAATTGTGAGATATTGTGATTGTCACTGCCTGATACATCCAGAAAAGCCTTATTTATATCGTTAGGATTAGAAAAATGATTAGGTAACATACTTCCCTTACGCATGGGGAGAACTTGAGACTTTAAATTCTTCCATAGTTGTTTAGGGTCTTTTATATTATTATTTATTTTGTTGCCAAAATACACCCGTTTCTTAATATCCAGAGCTATAGAAGCCTGGTGTTTTAGGTCAATATAATATTTTTTATGCCGTTCCTTACCAGATATTATTACCTGAACATTAACAGCATATTTTCTAATCCAGGGTATTGACCGACTCTTAAATATTGTTTTTTTAAGGGGAGCATGGATATCAAATAGTTGAATAACATATCAGTTGAATGTTTGAACCATAGCATCCACTTCTGTCATGTTATCTATGGCTGACCATTTGAAAGATCCATAATGAAGTAATTCTCCAAAATATCTTTAAGAGGGCGATATATGGCGACTCTCAGTTTGGCTTTAGTTTCTTAAAAAATGTGTCAGAAGTGATGAAAGAATGATGTCCTAGCTCACATATATGGTCCACCTCAACTCTACGGACTCTAGTATCATCTACAGTAATCATACAGTGGCAATAATATATGGTTTTGGTTGCTATAGTACTGGATAGGAAATAATTGAGTTCGAGATGAGTTTTCTAGCAGAATAGCTCGACTAGATTCAATCAATGGCACCATTGGCACAAATTCTGGATAGCGATCGTGGCACAAATAACGCGCAGTATACACCTCGTTAGTCATAAGAATACGAAAATATGAAGATCACGGGTATAATGTTCCCTGTAGCATTTATATAAATATAATAAAGTCAGTCTTCACAGCAGCCGTATGGGTATTTAGTTCACTGGCATAGATGTAACATGTGTTCATACTGAAACACTACATTCATACTCGGTTATGACGACTCTTGTATGCAGCTTAAATATGAATTGACGAATACTACATTCCTTAACCGATGTCATATTGCCAATCTGCATCGTTTCGTATCTCATGTTATACATGAAGATTTTCGCATGGCGCAGCAGTAGTTTACGCGACTGTTATGCAAGAGGTCATATGCAGAGAGTAAACAATATTAGGATTAACTGTCAGAAATACGTCATTTCCTGTCCTGAATGAAGCGGGGATGTAATCTATTCTATTTGCATAATAACAATGAAGATATTTTAGATACCAATAGATAATAATACTACAGTACCGTAAATACAGATATTGATTTAGATATTTAATATCAACTCTTAATGAATCTAGTATCTACCGTGATTATTAGACTAACTGAGCGCCGCGGTTTCACTTATGTTTGTAGTTACTACTCCGCTCCCGTGGCTCGCCAGTCCTAAGGAGAGATTCTTAAAATTTATTACTATATTTTGCCCGAAGCTTAGCTCGCTCGGGAGTAATATTTTGTTCTGGATGAAAGGTTGCTTTAGTCCTTTTCTGTTCACCTGACAACGTGTATGGTAAATTTCATGATAATCGGTCAAGTAGTTAAAGCGTGAAAGTGTAACAAACAACCAAACTCTTATTCGCATTCGGAATATAATTTAAGATTTTACACGTTGCTAAGTACGTACCAGCTATCTCCCATGGTTTCACCCCGTTGATTCCTACTCCGCTTCTGTGACTCTAGCGTTATTTTACTTCTGATTAAAATAGCTTTTTAATGGTAAAATTATTATAAAAAGGTCCAGGTAGCTTTGTAGTTAATTCATTACAAACAAAAACACAAATATTTCCTATTTATAACATTAAAAGTTATAATCTTGAGACAAGTAGCTTAAAGAAAATCTTATTTTATTTATTATTATTTAGAAACTTGGTATGTAGATAGCTGGAGACCTGGATTCACACATGGGCTACTTTTTATCCCGATATTCCCACGACCAAGGGACTTACGCGGGTGAAACCGCAGGCAAAATCTAGTTGTCAATAATTGTGTAAGTTGTAGATTTTAGAAAAAAATTATGTATGTTTTGTATAATTTAACGTCTTGAGATGCAGCAATCCGTAAGCAGCCGCAATTATTTTCAATCATGTCTGGGTAGATTAAAACTTCTTACCTTTAATCAAATGAATGAATATAAAAATGAAGGTACAATACCTGTCTTGTAGACCTTCCAGCTCCTCATCTTGCTCGCCGAGGGTGGAGTCAAGGTCCAAGTAGGGTCCGTAGTCGCCATCTTTGAACACCTGCAGTGTGGCGTCATCCAGCTGAAACAAGTTAAAATGAATTATGTAAAGCGTCTTGTAGAGAAGTTTAAGCAACAATATTAAGAAACTGCATTTGTTTTAATAATACGAAATAAAATTAAATATGTACAAAATCTATTTTCTTTTACTTTGCTTAGGTATAAAATCTTAATAAGTTGCGCATAGACTTACAAGCAGTGTAATCGGATTGATCTTATTATAAGGATTTTATTAGTAAAACACAGTAAAATGTGCTTCCATTAACGCCGGCTGGATCCTGATCTAAGTACATATGTAACTAGCATAATATAGGTGTTATAGACCTTAACTTTCAGGAATATTCAAGCAAGCTCTTTTCATGTTATTACCTACTCTTATACATTTTAATATATAAAATATATTTTATTTTATTATTAGATTTTATTACATACCTGCATTCTTTAAGAATAATATAAATACAGTTTTGAAATATATGCATAGATATTTTAATAGGAATCAGGTTTATGAGCCACGGTTAAGTTGACAAGTGATGGCGTACTAAAAGTCCGGAAGCTAGTTATTTGAAATATTGATGCGTAGCAAAACATATTACAGAGCCATCTATTCTAAATAGTCGACATCGCGTACCGCAGTGACTAGTCATTACGTAAACCTACGAGAGATGGCGTGACCTGCGCATATGAAAAGGTCATATAAATAAACAAAGTTTACTCATTACCTATCTTTTAGATAACAACTAGGTATATTATAATTTGCGTAAATTGATTGATATAGAACAAGTTCTTCCTGATATATAATCTTTATATAGCTATCATTAAAGACGTTTTGCAATAATAATGATTGTATCTATATATTTCGTTATATTTATAGATACGTATGCGTGTCACGTTTATACATAATGAGAATCAAGTTCATTTTCTTTTGATTACAACGTTGCAACTTATAAACGAGTACGGCCGTACCATTAGCAGCACTAAGACTTCTAGGTCCAAGACCCACTAACCACTGTTGACTTGTCAATAACATAGAGTACATAAGGTACTCGCAAATACTAATACATCAGAAGTTAAGACAAACAAACAAACACAATTTTTTTAGTCGACTACAGAAGGCTCATCAGCCAACATACCGAATAAATAAAAATGCAACTAGTAGATACATACCTACATATAATACAAGTGTGCTATCTACTTGTCTCTTAATCGTCCATGCCCATGTAAAGGCTTACCTGCCAAATTCCTTAGGTATTACCTTAGTATTACCTAAGTATTACCTAAGGAATTTGGCAGATAGTCAGATACGATAATCCGACGATTGCAAATCTGCCTGAACTGTAAAAACATACTCGCTTGACTTTTGACATCTTTGTTTTTACCTTTCCTAATGTATATCTACAACTTTTAAACTACACTTTACACGATGTATCGAATACGTTTTCGCTTGTTTTTAAATGAAAAGTGTCTCATATTTTAGAATGCATAGGTAAAAGTTTTGAAAGAAATCAATTAGAATGCCACGTGTGAAACTCTGGCGTAAATGTAAACTTTACAGCTACTTAAATATATGTTGTTAGTACCTAATAATTTTCCATGGTCAATTTTTTAACCACTTCTTGTGTAACACTGTTAATGAAGTAATTGTACTAATAAAATGTACACCGACCAAAACTCGATGTGTAGGTACTGAGAGCTTATGTCTACGGACGGTACGAGGCCCTCTCGCCATCCCCTTGGCAAGCACCACTTTGGCTACCATACCATTTGCGACGGGGTTGGTCAGGCAAAACGATTAAACTCAGTTAAGGGCTGTCTGTTCGAGATCAGTCATCGATATTCGTAGTGATGTAATATAACCTCGATGACAATGTTTTACGATGGAACCAAATATAATTACCATGACATTTCTTTTGATTCTGAAGAGATAGACAAGGACAACTTATCTCGTCATGTCCCAACAGAATTGCTCTATTTTCGCCATATGAGTCGTTGTCAATATAAGCTCTTAAACATAAAAATTTCGGCAAAGATCAATGTTGAATAGCTAGGTTTATGTTTCATACAAAAAGAAACAGGATTAGTTTTCAAAGAAGAGATTGACGATGCAGTATATATACTTACTTGTCCCAAATCAAATAAGTTTGCAACTGAAATCTGTGTAAAGAATTAGCAATTTCGCGAATAATAAAATTATAATTAAAGACGATGATCCAGATGAAGATGCAATTAACCGGCTGATCTAAATTGTAAAAAAGGCTGATATGACGGAGGATACGGGAGGCCTTTACTCTGCACTTCAATTAGGCACAGGTAATGCGGCAATAAAAACATAAATTAAAAGAAAGGTAATTGTGGCAATAACTATAAAGACAAATAATCTATGGAATAGTGTAAGCATCATAGATATCTACACACCACACAAATATTTACATTTTACAATGTATTGGCAGTTATTAAATTGAAATCAATTGACCCATTTATACAATTGATCCATAATTTTTAACAGATCTGGTTTGTTAGGAATTTTGTCATAGTATGAAGCCCTTGAATTTAAAGGTTAACGGAGTAGACCTATTTTTTCTTTTTAAACTACTATTTTTTATGTATTTTAGATAGACAAGTAATTTTATACATTATTCAGATCGCATTATTAAAACATTAAGTTTAATCATTGACATGTACATTCGTTTGTACCCTATGACTGATTACAAAGTCAGAATTTTCATTTATGATCAATTAGAGTAAACACTTTTAAATTCTATTTATTTCTATTATGACGCAATGGGAATAAGACAAACAAAAATAATACTGTTTAACCCATGAATTGAGAAAAGAACTGCACTATAACATTAGATTGTTGTTTACACTTATGTCACTAAACCAATTAAATAAAACAAAACTGGTATAAGAAAAGTGTGAATTATACGAATGACTTGTCAGTCAAATGGTCGCTTCGCTGCTACAGTTATATCCTGGGTATTGTGGGTTCGAATTCCACACGGAACATTTATGATTGTTTTGAGTGTACTTTGTGTTCGTTAATTGTATATTTATATAGATGAAAACACAGAACTTGGTGTTTAATGCAGGAGACATTTTATTTAAGAAAACAAATGTCGCATTTTCTAGTCAAAACAAAATTGATCATAATACATTATTATACCATCGAATATGATGTGTTGCAATTGATTCCTACAGATATTTTGTTCTTTCACGGATCACGTCGCACGACTTGGCTTCGCGCCAGCGTAGGTACCTACTGGAAAACTATCGGAATGATGCGATGCTGTTTTTATGCCGTTTAAAATGTAGTAAACCATGGATAAAGTTTACAATTAACATGAATCTGTTTCCAGAATGTACATAATAGTTATTTATAACGCGTCTATATTTTACAGTATTTTTCGAAAAGCTTCGGGATTTTATTGATACATAAAATCTTTTAAACATTTTTATATTAATATCAGCCCTGTGTATAAACTATTCCACTGCTAGGCACAGGCCTTTCTCAGTATGAGGTTTAGGGCATAGTCCACCACGCTGGCTCAGTGAGGTTTAGACTCGACGTATCTTCGAGAAATATTATGGAGAACTCTCAGAAATGCAGTTTTCCTAACAATGTTTTCCTTTGCCGATAAATCAAGTTATAATTATACTAATTGATACGCATATAACTTTGAAAAGTCAGAGGCCTTGGGATCGAACTGATGACATATCAACGCAATACTGAGAATTGAATTGATATGTAGTGTTATATAGCATATAATATATACCTATTTAATTTGTAACGGAAATTAACGTGATCCTGCATATTGTTTTTTCTTTTGGTGCTTGACGTTTCGGCCAGGTTGCATTGATCGTGTTTAAAACCCGGCTAAATATCAAGTGACTGTCAGCTTGTGATAGCAACACCAGTTTAGGTTGTAATATTTATTTGCAAACGAGATATACATATATTCAAAGATGATATCTTCCTTTTTATTCAATATTCACTATGATATTCTGTTACGTTAACCTCATTCTTCTGCCAGCAGTTAAACTAATAAAGACAGTCACCAAAATGCCAGTACATAGTGACACAATATAAAAAGACCATGCTTACGTGAACTCTGCTGTAACTATTTATCTGGTCATTCCAGAGGTCAGCTTAAGATTGTAGTGCGTGAACTTTGATGGCTTCTTTGACATTGAAAGGCACGTACGTCATACGGCTTATACCTATGTATGTGTATAATAATGCAAAAATATACAACACATCACTTTCTTTAATATACGATAGATAGCGTTCTAAGTAATTTAAAGCGCTTTAAAGTTTCTTTGATAACTTAAAATCTGCTGAAAGTAAATATTGCTCTACATTAGTTGAAACTTGAAGTCTGTACCTAACTCTAAGACTGCCGACGATGTCGCAGTAAATACACTACTATTGTTGCCGCTGTCTATGACGTATTGGGCACGGATTCCGGGTTAAATAAAATGTTATTGGATTTGACATTCTTGAAATTCTCATTAACAGCACGGTGTTTGGAATTATGTTCTTTAAACGGCAATAGACTCGCTTTAATTACGTAGAAACAAAAGGGACAGCTGGCGAATTATTAGTATTATACACCCCTGCTGGGGATATAAGCGTAAAATACATAATATGTCATATATCAGCATAATATGTATATACATAATATCTATAAGCACCTAACTCTATGAGAAACATTAATGCTTTCTTAGCATTTCTCATTTTTAATAATTAAATTACTATATACTTAATTAATTAATTCTAGATATATTAACACCCCTGAAAGCGATTACGTTTATGTTATTCATGTAACTTGTCTTAAACGAATCTTTTGTCACGTGGCTTAAGGTTGCGTTTAACTTTGCGCTCGGCTGTGGGGTTTTGGGTTGGCATGCCAGGTCAGACAGAGTGTTATTGGTTTTTATGTTAGGAAACACTCAGTTTGGGATTACGCTTGGCGTATGGCAAAAATCTCGCATCCAGTCACATGGAACGAACCTAGTGAGGGGATTACCCTCCCTTATGCAGGTTGCTCTATGTTCGAGCAAGATATATTCGGTGGGTAATCTACTACGTTCTACCTTTCCGGCATCTCTTTTAATTAGCTCGTAATCTGGTCGGCGGATCATGACCCTGTCTACTCGTGACCTCTTGTAGCACGTGAATCAATCGATCCCGACTATCATTAAAATTTATTACTGTTGATATCAGTTAGTACCACAGAACATTGGATACTGCTAGATAATAATAATAACAATAATAATAATAATAATGTCCTCCAGACCGAATTTCGATCACGGCGGCCAATCTTAACGGAGACTGGCCATCTGCGTAGGAGATATAGTGCACAAGCGTGTGCGCAAACACAAGTGCACTCTCTGTTCCCTAATTCTCATGATCAGATGGGACGGTAATCCGACACGACCGGCGAGAGATCAAGCGCAGGACCAACGGCTTTACGTGCTTTCCTAGGCACGGAGGTGTCTAACACCGCCAACTTCCAAACGCCGGGCTGCTATTGAGATTTCTTAACAGAAAAACCCAATAACTTTATGTAGGCCCGACCCGGGATTCGAACCCGAGACCTCATGCACAGCAGTCGCATTCACTACCGCTGCGCCACGGAGACTGCTAGATATGTGAGTAATAATAATATTCGTGGCGATTGACGGATATCGGTGCCAAATGCAGAGATACCCGTCAGTATGATAGGTTATATGTCATATTTGTTAGCTTAGTGACATAAGTAAGTTCACAGCCAAGGTAATATTGGATAACACTAGGGTTTAACTGGACCATTGTGCCGACATTTGAGCGCTCGATCCATACACATGAAAAATATGTGAATAAATTGATCTGTTTGTTATTTTTGTCTAGTAATTCGTTATGTGTAAATAAGGCACAATACAGGAGTAATTCTTAGTAAGTTGCCTGCTTACTAATATTACCAATGTAGAAACATGTGAACATTTTTCGATGTTAGTTATTCAATGACGCATAAATCATTAAACGGATTTGGAGAATAGGTCATGATCTGGATAAACAAGTACAAAAGGTACTTTTATTCTTGTATTTATTAATCCCGTGGGATTCATGCGAGCAAAGACCCAGATAAAAGCTAGTACAAAAACGAAATGTACACGTATCTGCATTGTAGTCAAGATTGATTTGTTTGATTTGATTTGATTTGTTGCCTCACAAAGCACAGTGTGAAAGTGGAGATCCCAATCAAACCATGTCACATCTGTTGAAATGCCCAAATTGTTCCTGTAGGTGCACCATGGAGGAATTGATGGACGCAACTGCTGATGCGATTGCCGTGGCTACACATTGAGCAGGACATATTTAAAATAATTGTACTATCGACTCGAGAAGAACAATAAGTCAAGATGGACAAATTATTTTTGACTTTTGACTTCGACTTTGGTAGGTTATGTCATCCAGATAAGCATTTGTTCTTTATCGATACACGAAAATCGATTCATCATATTGCAAACGCATTTATCGAGCGAGTTTAACCGAGTCTAATTGACTCGTTGATATGTATTGTTAGGCTCGTTATGAGAGTGTGTTGCACCTAATTGTACAATTTGTACTTGTCCGAAATAAAATTCGCTAGCCGGACATCGATAACAAAAGATAATCAATTTCAAGGACAAACGTAATGTATATTGTGTTCTTGAGCCAATTCATGTAAGTATTATCGGCTACGTAGTAGTGGATTTAAAGGCAAAATATTCATACCAAAGAAACCTTTCTTTTTTGGTATATAAAATAGCGCGAGGCCAAAAATTACGACGATTAGTTACTCTATATTTTCCGCGAAGGAAGGACTAACATACGCACTTTCGTTATAATATTAGAAAGTATTACTTTTTGAATGAGTATGGCATCACAAAAAGAATACATATGTTTCATACGAACATAGCGTTGTGTTGATAGAGATAAAAGGTTACCACAAAAATACATACATAAATAGTTTCCCGCTTACATCGTCGACGACGTACGCCCAGGTTTATTGTACTCACATTTCGCCTACTACGATTCGGCGATCTACAAAGAACGCTGCCCGACCCAAAAATGAACCTAATGCCCAGCAGTCGCATTCATTACACATATAGTCGTATATCATACATTTATGTCATATATTTAGACTCTACATATTTACGGACCTTACAAACATTAAAACAACGGACATTCAAAATAGGAACGACTGTTTGCGAATCATACAAACTTTCATATTTCAATACAAACCGATCCTATTTGGATCCGAATACTATTTCACATTAACAGAGTGACAAGTGAATCCGCTGCGCCGTCCTTGCAATCGACTCACTGTGTGACAATCCACTTGATATATCATTTGACCCATATCTAAACACTCAAGTGTTTCTCCGTCCACGTGCGAGCGCAGACGCTTCCAGGAACGGACTCGGACATTATTTTTGGCAGATGTAGTAATACGATGACACGGTTATGAGTCCCGAGCGGAAAGGTCGGGATTCAATGCACGGTTACATCATAGTTCTGTGTTATGTAGAAGTCGCTTTAATGTTCGTTTGGATCATTTAATTTTGAATATATGTAGCCGTTGGATAAACATGTTTAAAATAGTTCGTAGTGGTCGAGAGGTACACAGTTCAGTTTTCAGGTGGAGATTTAGCTATTGTGGTTGATTACTCTTAGTAGGTAATTAATGTAGTATAGTTTATTGAGGCCTATAGAGCAAAGTCGAAACACGAAAAGATAATATAGTCTTATACTATAATCTCTTTCCGTATGACGCGAAACAAAATGTTTCTAGTTTTTGGTAAGTACTAGAACTTGCAGTAATGTTTTACATAATATGCAGGACGACCATAACTTTAGCATTGTCAATTATCTGGGACAGCGCTATACAGTATGTATAATACTGTACAGTATGATATACTGAACAATTTAGCACAGGACGAAAGGCATTATCAATCGAGATTTAAATAAAGTCTAAAACATTGGAATAATATTCTGTCTGCTCCATATTTGTGTAAAAATGAGTTGTTGATTTTTATATTTTGTATTGTATTTCTGCATCATATTGATATTAACCTAGTTCTCACTCGGGTATTGTTACTCATACTCTACGAATAATTCCTATAACAATATTATAAAGTGTATTAACACTATATAGTGGCGATTGGTAGTTGAACTGATAGTCTTAAGTCCTCAATTCTACAATTGGTGCGAGCGTATGCTCTTGAGAGTATTTAGAACACATACTGGGAATAATTTAATCATTTGCGTGGTTCTGTAAGTACATAACATATGTACTTATAACTAGATCAGTCGTTCAATTCTTTAGCAAGGAATAGGGCTAGGAGCATAGAAAAACGCACACTGTTCTTCTACTAGAGTCCAAATGTAATAATGCTATTCGTGTTGAGAAACAAACAGCGCCGAGCGCAGTCAGCACCTTCAATTCTACATCATAAGTGTCATATTTGTATTAAACGAGTAGCCGTCAGTGAAACGCTTAGATTTCATAAAATATAGCAAGTGGCGCAGTAGTTGGCAACTAGCATCTCCGATGCTCTAACAAACAGACGTAAAATTAAGAGGATGAATAGAACTAGCGCTCTAAAAATGTCTACAATTGAAAGGATGTGTCAATTGTATCAAGGTCATTCCTATCCAGGCTTCTGAAAGCCAATTAGATTATGTTGGCAATTCAGGAAGATTCGTAACGTGACGACTTAGACCTACTAAGTCGTCTATTGCTACTGTCCGTCGTTGCACTTCTCTTCGAGGAAGTATCACCTTCTTACAAAAAACCAACGTAAGGTTAATAATACTATTACTGTGTTTCGCTCTGTAACTAAGAATTCCTGGGGCCCACATTTCTATCATCCCCTTTTCTATCATTCCAATTTGAAAGACATTTCCTAGTGACCGTTACGATACGCTACGATAACCACCTATCATTAGACGGGTATCTTTGATTGCTCCCTTTATCATACACAGAACACAATATTATTTCTATTCGTGTTGTAACCTAATTTTATATTGACTAGACTCTTTACAATAGTACGAGATTACCACTGAACGATGCTTAGGCAGATTCTCATTGTGAATATTGTGATACGTTTGATTGTGTGATGACGGCCGTGATGGGCATTTAGAATGAACTGAGCTACAATAGGACCCACCTTCACCGAAACAGAAATGAGCTGTTAGTGCTTTATAAACTGGTTTACAAAGTAAATGCAAATGGAAACACTATTTGAATAACATCGTTACTTAACGAAAAATCATTTTTGCACCATGAAATATTGTTTTGCATTTTTAACAGTTTATAAGTGCTTTAGTTTAAGAATACGAGATGTATTGATGAGTGCTAGAATTTGTTATTTCTGATTACTCATACCACGTCAATTGTAATAATCGCAGGTATAATTCAATTTTAAAGTAAGAAGAGTGCTTTACATTCCTGGTAATCCTAAGTACCTTCCTAATGTAGGTATGTGTACGTTCGTTTTGTATCATATACTAAACCAGAATTATAATATGATGCTGAACGTACAAATTCGACTAAAAATGAAAACGGAGCTTGTTGCGTTAAAATCCCACTAATATTATAAATCTCAAAGAGTGTTAAGATTTTGAAGTGTTTGTTATTCAGTCATACAGCAACCGCTAAACAAAATTGGATGAAATTTGAAATACATATAGTTAAAGACAATGATTATTAAAGAACGTTTTATATCGCAATGCGAGCAGAAGCTAGTGAAATATATATTTAATAATATAACGAAGTTTTATATCATTAAGGTAGATCTCATGATGACAAGATAAGGTGATAAACCACTGACGAAACTAACGATAGAAGACAGCGTAGATAAAACAAATTTAATGACGAACAAAGTAATCAGTGATGATTAAAGACTGTTTTTATGTTGAGACCTTACTTGTGAAATACTAGCTTCAGTCACGGCTTGGATGCCATAGTTCTACTTGCTGGATTAAAGAAAATTTATAAACCAGCCTATTTTACTCTGCGATTCGAAAGATTATGCAAAAAATATGTTGAGGCGTTTTACATGACGGACGGACAAACAAACAGACTGTAACGTAAATATTTAATACAAGCTGAACTTTGCTGATGCACTCACGAATATGATAACTGCTCCTCTCCTGTGGCTCGTAGCGTGATGTTATATAGCCTATGTAACTTCGAGGTAAAGTAGTTTTAATGATTAAAATCGGTTTAGGAGTTTTAGAGTTTAGCGGTTGCAAACAAACAAACCTTCTTCTTTATAATATTAGTATATATTTGTGAAGATTAGAGAATTCATTCGCGTTATATTATTGTTTATGAAAAGAATTAAGGTGCATTGTGATGGAGAAGTCTCTCGTCAATTATACATT
The DNA here is from genome assembly GCA_963675205.1 of Catocala nupta. Taxonomy (NCBI): domain Eukaryota; kingdom Metazoa; phylum Arthropoda; class Insecta; order Lepidoptera; family Erebidae; genus Catocala; species Catocala nupta. The sequence goes on from OY776078.1 coordinate 12,481,454, forward strand.
GTTTACCCAGTTATCAAAGCACCAAACCAGGTGTTCCAGTAAAAATAAGAAGACTATTTAAAACAAAACTCCACCATTCGAACAATCAGTGCTAATATCAATGACTAATATGATATTCAATAATCATTTTATAACATGGCGATCCTTTCTTATAATCATATAGTAGGTAAATTATTAAGCATTGTACGTGTTGCGCTTGTTATAATCTCATAAAACATGATGAGCAAATCCTTGATCGACAATGGAACATGCTTAGAGAAATATAATCATTACCTGCCAGTATGTCAGCATCTTTTGTTTTAAATTTATCTGTATGTTCTTTCACTATAATATGGAAGCAGGCAGGTGAGCAGTTTCTTTTCTTGAATTGTCTATTGCTCACGCCAGGATGTTAGTTTTCAACATAAAATTCTAGGGTCTTATGTAAGACACCTAGGGTATAGTCCTAGGTACGTCATTGACGTATCTAAGCATTAGCTTATATGCAAGCGTCTTACCAAGACGGGTGGCCCAAGACTGGCCTGTGTAGAAAACCTTGGCAGAGGCAGCAATTGACGTTTTTCGGCTGGGATGATGATGAAGAAGCGTGTTACAACCACATTACCATCTAAAGCAGCTAGCGTAAAAGCACAGTACTTAAACTTGACTTAAACACTACTCAATTCTCAATATCAACTTAGAAATAAAATTAATAAGAAGAAAGAGAAAGTTGAGGAAGAGAACCGTAGTGTCCAGTAGATAGCAAAAGTTCGTCATTTTATTACGAGCATACATCTATGTCGACTCCATCAGAAATATACAGGCGTTAGACTATTTAAGTATGTTTATTTAGTTTCGAAAATGACTTGCCAAATTGACCTTAAATATAGCAACTGAATTTATCATGGTTATTATAAGCTTTCATCGTGGGTTGAACATTCAGTACTGCTATTCTGAATGCATTTGCAATGTGGTTATAAATAACATATTTTCGCAGTACGTAAACAGAAGTTCTTAGGCAATAATGGATTTTGTAATGTATCAGGCAATACAAATATAGGATCATCTGTCCTCTGACATGAGAGTGTGATAGACTTGGTACTTGATCTAAGGTTTACGATAGCACTATATAGCATAGCATGTTCCTTACATAGTCCTTAACTATTGAAATCTAACCATTTTTACCTACCTACCTTTCCAATAAAATCTAATCATATATTCCGTTTAACTTAGAGTTGGCAACATATTATGAGAGAATAGGTGGCAAATGTTTCGATAGCCGCCTTACCGTCTGACATGCCCTCTGACTATCTAGCACCTTACCTTAAGGTCTTACAATAGAATATCCAGTAACATTTAAACCCAACCTGATAATTCGCAATAACTAATCCTCATGTTAAATATCTGCAATTATTATCGATACACGATAACGATCAATGCATCGAAACAGCGCAAGTGTATTTATACACTCACCTTATCTGCCTGGACATACTAAGTGCAAACAATACACACTTCAGCTGTACTGTGGAATTTCCAGCCTAAATATTGACCGTATGACATCAAGGACTAAAAATCCTTTGTTTTGTACATAAACTAAGATTTTCCTCATAAAACTGTGGTTCTGTCGCGCAAAAATTCAGAGAAATAATCGCAATGCATACGCGTTGTGGTATTCAGTCTTTATCATCCACATCTACGTAACATAACTACAATTTATGGTTTAGTGTCCAGTGAATGTTTTACTTCGTCTGTTCAACGAAAAGACCATATTTGATCCGTTTTAATATCAAGTTTATATGAGGTATTGATAAATGATAATTTTCCAGGAAAATTATTGCACGTATGGTGTAGTTATTTAAGAGGTCAGGTTACTTACAGTGCGCCTAATGTTATTCGAACCAAAAGAAACCTTTTTGACGAAGAATGTCCAAATTTGTATTGCTTTGGTGCGGTGCTTTGACCTGACTTTTACATACTTATGCCATGGTGTTGAAAAGTATAACCCGAGTATGGATGATGGTAGTAGAGCTATATTAGTAAACAACTCTACTAAACGGCTCGAAACAAATTTATCTTATACTATATAAATAGATAGATAACGGTATGAGTTGCAGATCTATATTTCTATAAGTAAGGCTAGTTTAAAATATAATATCTTTCTGTTTGTTATTATAATAAAAGTAAATAAATAAGACTTATTTGCATACACCGAACTCAGTATTTTTCATATACTTTAACGTCTAAGTTAAATTTTGCTAATCCTTAACATCTATGTTTAAATATTTTCTGGTTCACTTATGCATAATTTTTGGTATATATTGTCTGTTTGCATAATGTTGAAGCCCCGCCTGTTCGCGAGCCAGTAGCTATTGTCATAGGCACTGCTTCACGATTACAATGCCTTTTTGTAAAATTGCTTACTGACTGCAATATTGAATTATTATATGAAATAGTACAATTAATATTTTGTTCATATTAGTTATGCTTCACTTGCCAAAAATACATTATCAATACAAAATGTCTTTAGCATTAATATCTTTGTGCCAAAGTGCCAAAGTACTATAGAAAACATTTTACAATTAGTGATGACTAGTGACGGTTAAAACTTACCACCAGGTGGATTGCTGGCTCATATGCCACTAAAGGCTTATTGCTTTTAGTGGCATATGAGCCAGCTTGACCTTCAAGCTAAATGTTTCTGATAATGACTTTTTCATCAATGCCACCATAACCTGAATCAGTCAAAACTGTCAAATAAGAAATAGATTTATGGCGAAATGATAAAATGTAAATGGTTTACGTCTATAGATTTAAATGAGATCGTAATCATGGTAAATAATGCTTTTTTTATACAACTAACTAACTAACGTGCCAAATAAGCATACGGCCCTCCTGATGGTAAGTGGTCACCGTAGCCTTTACAAACACCAGAGACATCACTTGCGCGTTGCCGACCCTTTAAGCAAAGAAGTGGGAAGGAGAAGGAGCGGGAAGGGGAAAAAAGGGTGATTGGGTCTCCGGCACTAACCGAACGAAACACAACAACAAAACAGTAGGAATACTACTAATTCACGTCAATATTCTGTGAGAGGGTAGTCCTTCCCGGTCGAGCCGGCCCATTTATGCTGAAATCAGCGAAGCTCTACTACTCAAGCAACAAACTATATAATTAAAAAACATTTCGACAGCTATGTCGAGCTATTGCGGTCTACCGGACATTTCCGGAGTCGGTGCTCCCACTGAGAGTTTCCTAACAGAAAAAGACACTAACGGTTTACGTAATGCGAAATTCTAACTCGGATCTCACGATTGTAAGTAAACATAGGCATAAAGATACACAAGGTGGCACTGAAAATACCTTATTCGTCAAAATATTTATACCTCATAATATTGTAACATTTCTACAGAACAAAACCTACGCGCCTACATACTTAATGTTACAACGCCCTCTTTACGTGGTCTCGTACAAAATACGGCATAACCAAGTAGCGGAACACGACAAACGAATAATACAAGGATTTGCAACAATCGTATATTGCGTCTAAACCGTACCTTATATAGAGGCTAAATTGTTATTGTGTCGATCTCATGTACCGATTTGGTTTAAACGGTTCCTATCGTATATTTCGCGGGCGTTTCTTTATTTATTACCTGGTTTAAAGACTGTATTTTCAGACCAACGGTTTAAGTGCTTTCGCTAAGTCGTGAGACCTGTGTTTTCTATCAGGCAATTCTCTAATTGTCTGGCATCGGCATGGCATCGGACTTCAGATTGAGAGGTCGTGGGTTCGCATCATACCTTTTGAACTTCTAAAGAAAACCCACTGCTACAACAAATATACAGCCTAGCTGGATGAGTTTAAAAGAATACTAATAATTTGTGAATCAAATTGATAGCTTTATTTAATTAGTAACTTTAATCGTATTTTGGATAGCATACTGAATATCGTGCCGCGATTCATCATCCATTGAATATCACGTTACATAATTATTTGTTGTAACTGGATTCCATAGACATTGACTAATATAATTAATACATCATGCGATCTATCTATCTACAGGTGATTTAACATCCATTATTGTTGTTAATTCTCACGAGAAATTATAACACAACGTATAAAAACTTGAGAACAAACCGGTACAACAATTCACTAAGTTATCTCACACTACGTTTCAACTATAGGAAGAGCGGTCACTCATTCTGCTATTATGTTTTCATTATTACTCCCGGGGAAGTGCTCAAATACAGTATTTGTTTATTCATTTTTAATAATTATAACTATTCTTCATTTGCGATCGAAGTTTTAAAGCTCCCTTATCCTGGCTTTCTTCAGAATGTCTGTGATATGATAATCATTGATAATATATAACAATAGTGACTTATATACCATATTAAAATTTATTAGTAGTTATATGATGCTTTCGACCATTAAGATATTTAAAATGGCAAATGGATATCCGTTATATTGCTTACCTTATTACGAGATATATTGTGTCTGTTTATATACATAATAAAGGGTATGTAATTCGCTATAAAAATTATAATGTAATAACTGCTAGCACAAATAAATAAAATCAAAAATCCCATACGGCGAACATTAATTACTCGTAATTCTTAAATTCCGTTTGATACTAGTACCCAAACCTCACAAGTATGACTATATATAATATTTGTTGCTTAGAAACAATGTTTATGAGTAATTCAGGACTGGGAGCGGACAATACCGCTCTTCCAATCTCTGTAGCGTAACACACCTGAGCTAGGTGGCCGCGGAATTAGAACAAGTAAATTTAGCCAAATACCAGCGATGAGTAAGCCTATTAGTAATGGGTTTACAGATCTATTACATTTATACACTGCACTAATATTAGACCGGCCGCCCACATTACTATTGTAATATAATTCTAGTAAATGTAATGTGCAGTGGTTTACGTGCTCTCGCCACTACTAATATGCGTGCGGGTTCGATAACCGCATGAGACAACAAATTGAAGACAACAAGTGAGGCAAAATTTGTTTTGGTTCAATGTTTGCTAACCCTAACACGATGCAATGATTATACCCAGTGTGGATTAATAAAAATTCAATACCCAAGTAAAATAAGTTAATAATATAATACTATTTGCTTATTGTAAGGAAAAATACCTGCTTTTATGGTAAAGAATTTAGGTGTGTCACTAAAAGAAATCAAAGTGCCAATTATTTGGATAACCCAAATAGCGTAAGTACATATAATTTTTATCAATACATTATTTTCAAATATTTTTATGACATATGATATTAATCGCGGCTCTAATAATTGTGAACCTATTTTGTTCGCGACCAATCGGTCATTTGATAAGTTCCAACAATTATCAGTACTGATTTTATTGTCAATATTTACGTGTGCGTGTTACCGAAACGCGAAATAATCGGCGATTGTTTTTTAATTAAAAATGGAGGTCGCACACAAGTAATAAAATTTTAACGCGTTTAAAATGATAGTTAATACATAATGTGTGATATAACCAGCTGACTTACCCGATGTGGGGCTTGGAGCAAGCGGTGTACGGCAGCAATTTGATACGACAGAGGTATTGTCGTATTAAAGGTATGGTAGAGTGGCCGCGGCGGTTCCCTCACGTTGTATTCCATAAAAGGGTCCAAGTCGTCAAGGTACTGAACTCTGCACACGAACGAGTCTGATCCGATATCCCTCATTGTCCCGTTTACGCGGTTGTCGTTGTTCACTTTCAACAGTTCAATCATGTTGCACTAACTTAAAATCACAGTCTAACATATTTTACACTAAAACAATCCTGGTTGGAAAAAGAACAAAATATTTTACAAACACACGTAGCTAGTTGCTTTAAAAATAAAAAAGGAGCAATATGTTCGGAGCCGATATTTTTGTAATATTTCCACAGAGGTTTTATGTTTTCCAGGCAGCGTGCGTAATCGCGTGCGCGCGCGGACTGAAGTCTGTCATGTTCGCGATGGAGAATTCACGTCCACGGCTGATCGGTTCACGATAAGCGTGCAAGATGTTTATGATTAAGTTTTTGTACACTCGGTAAGGACGTTGTTTGGTGCGAACGGTGATGAACTTTGTTCTGTAATGGACCGTTACTCTGAAATGACAAGTAAGGCAGAATATGATTTATGAAACTGATTAAAGATTGCCGAAGCTTAACTGAATGACGTATATAAATATTAACGTTGAAATAAAATATTATATCACGTATACAGTTTGCATTTCGAAAGGTATAAAAATATCTAAATTAAGCAAATATTCGCGGGTAATTTTAAATATAATTATACTGTAAGTTTAATACGAAAAAATACATTAAGTAAAGGCAGGTTAGAAAAATAAATTATATGAGGATTATAATTGTTTATGCGATTCTGGAACCACCGCTTGACTAATGTCGTAACAATAATATTGTATTAATTATTCAAGTAATAACTCTATTGTGAAATACTAGTATTTACAATTTAAGGTTATTTAAAACAATAAAAAGTTAATTTAAAAAATTGTCAATCGACCTGAAGAAATGAAATTAGTAATTTAGTAAATAATATTATACATGTATTGTTTTATTTCCATAATTCTCCATATAAACAACTCGGAAACACAAGACATAGCACAAAGATCCTCAACCTATATATTATAAATAACTGTCACACAGTTCTTGTTACAATCACATTTATACGCAATCGAATTTACATTTCATGTCAATAGAAGTCGGTTTTAATAATAGAGATAGATGTTTCATTCTTTGAGCCAATCCAATGATTGTTAATGCGAATTGTATTGGCATCAATTTGTAAAATACTCTTGTCGTTCAATAGGCACTATAAATCAGTTAACTTCGTGTGTGTAACAGTGTGAATATTTAAAATAAAACAATATTGTGTTTTCATATATTGTTATAAGACGTAACAATAACAGGACGTTTGGTATTATAAAGCGACCTATATTTATTTTATTTTGGGTTAACAATAATGTCAGTGTCATTGTATTTTTTGTTTGTCATTTATGTTATTTTAACAGCACGGGTTGTGTAGCTGGCAATCACACTATCCCGCGCAGGCTATTGAAGGTTTGAATCCCATTCGGGATAATAATTTGTGTGCATTCTACCGTTATTTTACTAGCTAGTAACCGAGCGTATAGTCTGCTGAGATATTCATATCTTAGCAGACGATTTGCTCAGCAAACTATCTAATCTAACTAGGCATCTTCTCAAAGAAAGATCGAAGCTCAATAGCCTCATATCATGTTTTATATGAGTTTGTAAATAGATTCTACAGAGTTAGCTCAGCAAATGCACAAATCAAATGGTAGTGTGTACCTCAATCATGAACACGTCGAAGACCTCGTCTCTTGGAGTCTCGGTATTAAAGGGATTCAGTAGTTAACGTGCTATCCGTAGAGTTACCAGTCCCAAGTACGCCCGAGTTATACTTTAATTTGGTATTGCAAGCATTAGTGGTTTGCAGTAATCGCTTACCACGCGAGCCGTATAAACATATTGTTGTGGACGGCAGCCGTTATCACATAACGCCCACATTTCTTTATGCGAGTAAATTAAATAACCCACACATGAAACATCATTCGCGTCGCAACGTGTTCAAACGTATCTCAACGCAAATAAGCTTCCATGACTCATATTATAGCCATGATGAGGTCATTTATGAAACGAGATGGGAAAAGCCCTTTACCGATGAATTGATAAGATACACGTATTCGACTGGTTTTGTCTAATATTTAAACCAGAAAGTGATAAACCGCGATAGACGCGCTCGTGTTTTATTTGCGTATCAATTAGTAACCTGTTTTTATAATTTATAACTTAGACGCGGAGCAAGGAAAGTTATAGCTTATTGACATAACATAACATAAAACATGAGACATGTTTATTTGGTGTAACTAAGCTAGAGCAGATAAAATATGTTATTTACTATGTTGCCAGGTAAAAAAGGACAATTATTGAAATTAAACTACTATATACGGATTTTATCGCGTTGTTTATTTAACACTGTACTTATTACATAATTTTGAAAACTGTTACACTACTACTACTACTATTGAATTTTACTAATTTATAAGCTAATGAAATTATTAAAACTATTTGTATTTAGGTTTACACTTTCCCCGACGTTTCGTTTGCTTTTCAGCAGCCATGGTCACGGGGAGACCGGGGAAAGTGTAAACCTAAATACTAATACTAACCGAGGATATATGTGTGTAATACACCTGTTCTTACTCCTTCGATGTATGTATTTACAGACACTATTGAATCTAAAACAGTCTGTCAGTCTCAATCGATGTCGTTTATTTCGACAATAAATCTTTGCCGCAACTCGGTATTTTAAGTATATACACAGTCAGCAATTAATAGGCGTCCATAACTATATGCTATTTTTTTATACAGCATCGGACTTCCAATATAACGTTAACTGGTTTGAATCCCGCTCATCAAACCACCATTGTTGTAAAAAGGATGTTGTAAAAAGGACTACTTATTAGCTACTACTAAATGAGCCAATTTTCTCATCTCATCTCTCATATTCTCATCCGCCGGTAAATCAGAGTATCAGACGTGTCATTAACAATATATTACATAATTATATAGCCTCGTCTGAATACACGATGCGTTAAAAACTAATCAACGCCTGCTATTTTACCTATTCTACCAGGCAAAGTTTCAGACTCCGTGCTGCTGAGATTTATCTTGATGGGTGAACTTATTAACACTTCGCGATCTGTGCGTTGTCATCATTATTATTTTAAAATGGGTAGTATTTAAGTGCACAGCAAAAAATACTAATTGCACAGCAAAACATATTTAAAGAGATCAAACTTAGTCGACGGCTATTTCTGGGTGGGTTTAAGAAGGAACCTAACATAACCTAACCTTTCCAAGACCGAATCGAAATGAAAAATGAATGAATGAATCGAATCGAAAATGCTCGTTATGCTGTACAATATTTGCTGTGCAATTAGTATTTTTGATAATAATTATATATAATCCCTTTTAAAATTTAAACATTTTTGTTACTAATTGAAATCGTTATCATTAAATCATAATTGTAATGGAATACCGAGGTCCGGATGATTATTTAAGTGGTTGGTTAAGTTAGTTTCCGCATGAGCCAAAACGTTTGTTATTCATGGCCTTTCTGCCTTCGTGTCATATTGCTAAATTAATAACCCCACTCAAATATTTAAATTAAATTATTTAATTTAACATAAATTACTTCAAAACAAAACATAAAACAAATCTTATGCGATATTATTCACAGATCTCACTGATCTACATTTATAAATTAACCCAAATACAATGAGTTATTGCTCTAAATGTAAACCAGTCAGTATTCCATATATTTCTTGAGAAAAATGTTATAGATATCATCCCAAACATTTTGTTCGGGAAATTGTCTCGCGTGGTGTCATCGACCCCTGCGCACGCGCTGCTCGCTCTGTTTCTACGATTCATCGCGCCTCTGATTGGGGACTCAAGTAAAAAATAAAAAATATATTTATATACCGAACCGATTCCGGACAGAAACGTTTCATAATAAGATTGAACGATTGAGTTCAATTTGTTGCACATACCTTTGATAGAGTTCAATTTAGATTTGGGAACAATAAGATTACAGAAAAGAAACGATTAAAATCTGGGAGTACCCAATTTATTCTTATGAAGTTAATTCATTGTGATTTTACTAATAAGTAAATTAACAAATAAAAAACAAATTTATACGATTATGTACCTATACGATCGACTTTTTAATTTTGATGCAGACATTAAAATGAATAAATACATTTCAATACGAATTTAGGAGTTCAAATTATAACATGTTAATACATCATTAAGACAAAGAATTCGTAACTATAAAGCCACATTAACTTAACAGTTAACCTGGCCTTTATCCAGAACGTCTCCGATCTGATCAAGAAACGTTTGACTAGGTCTTCTCCTTGCGACTGTTACATTCACACTAGCCTTATAAACTTAATTAAGAAATTGTCAATATTAAAATAATATAACCTGGTCTAGTATTATTAAGTAGCTAATAGATACAGGCCCTATTAACAGCTAGTGTTACATAATATATTTTTTAAATATTTCTGATATATAGTACCTAACCATTTGAACTATACAGCGACATAGCAGTCTTTAATTTATTACTATTCTATTATTTAAATAACGCTAGTATTTGGTGAAATTGCAGCAATTTATTACCATAATAGAAAGGCATCATTAGTAGCTTATACTTAGATATATTTGTTTTATATTTCTAGTATAGAGTAATCATTTAAACTATTCGAAAACAGTACCTACAGCAATATCATTTATTAGTTAGCTATTTTATTTATTCTCTGAAAACATTGGTGATAGCGATAGCTCAGTGGGGAGACCAACAGACTGCAATGCAGAGGGTCTCGGGTTCGAACCCACGTCGCGTACCTCTGACTTTCGTAAGTTATATGACTTTTCGAAATTATGTGCGTATTGATTGACAATTATCGCCTTCTCCGTGCCTCGGAGAGCACGTTAAGCCGTCGGTTTCAGATGCCATGAACATCTATGGCAGTCGTTATTGGGAAATCAGTGCTCTATAATATCCTGACACTGGTCTAGCCTTAGGGTATCGTTAGCCTTCGGGTTGCGGAGGTCAGGTGGCAGCCGCTCCGTGTAAAAACTTATATCCAGTCAAATTCGGTTAGACCAGAAAAGCCGACCCCAAGTGACTTGGGAATAATAAAGGCTAGGGAGAAGAATAAAACATTGGTGAAATAATTCATTAGCTGTTTGCAATTCGTACTTCTGGTAGAGAGTAATCATTTGAACTATTTAAAAACAATATCTTATATAATTGATTGCTACTTTTCCTTTTTAACATGTTATAATACATATTCCACGAATGTTTATGCATGACTAAAGAATAACTTATAACAATTGCAGATGACCACATTATTGTAAAATTCCTGGTACGCCATTTTCATGTTATGATAGTAAGTAGACATACAAATGTAAGTACTTTCGAACTTTTCAAAATAATCAGTCGCGGATATGTGAATGAAATTCCTTACTGAGCGTGTTTTCATTGCTATAATTCCATAGTTAGGAATTTTCTAAAAATATTGGTTTCTAATTTTAACTTTAGATTTTTACCTTTTGTAGAAAATGAGTGTTATATACAGACACAACAAAGCGCTTCCACAAAAGCAACGGTTTACCTGTATAGCGTCTTATGAGTAATTAAAATTAAGGTTAAAATAATACAATAACAATATCCGTAGCAGAAAAATGAAAATGCAAACCAAGGTTTAAGTCGTGTCCTTTCTCTTTTATTGCACATTCAGTGTAATGGCAATAGTTATAATAACAATAGTAATTATAATGTTTGTTCGAAGTGCATGTCCAGTGGCCGTCCCGTCGTGATGCTCTGTGACCCGAAGACGACCGAAGTCGTGGCGAGGGTCACCAACTATCGTCAACATCACGGCCAAACGCGGATCGCTCCGCCCGCGAGTCTTTTGTTTAACTCTATATGTCCCTCGCGGTTTCATCCACGTTTAAGGTTACTACTCGGCTCCTGGCCCGTAGCGTGATGCTATGTAGCCTATGTTAAATGGGGATGAACTAGCTTTTTACTGGTGAAAGAATTTCGGTTTTGCAGTTTGCATTTAGTTATTACAAACAGTAATACAAATCTGTTTATTAATTTATTTATCATATATTATATATTTTAAACATTACTATAGAATGATTAGTATTCCTAATTTTAAAGTGGATTATCATCTACTTATTTAAAGTACGAATAAAAGTAATCTACAATTATTATTACGATAAATTGATTCGAAGAAATACAATAAGAATCATTTGATGCCGCTATTTGTTTCATGATTTCTTCATTGTCGCTGACTATTAATTAAAAACCATTGCTTTTCAAATCTTGAATATAAATAAGCTTGATTGTAAAAGAATAATGAACGAATAATTCTACTAGTGCTGTGAAAACTAACAGTTCAATAGAAATTGTTTTCGACACTTAATAAGACTTACAAATGTAGATATTTTTATTCTATCGTTTATAATTGCCGATCTTTGTTTTGACACTGCCGTTGGTTAATAGTTAACTATTTGTTTCCTTACAAGAATACTGTGTGCTTATTAAGTTTTAATATTGTTAATATAGAATAGAAATTGTATTTATCATGCAGCACGCGTTTGTTCGCGTCGATACTTATGTTGCAATTTATGTTTTAGTTAACTCTGTTTCGTCAGTAAAATAAAAAGTGGTATTCTTTTCTTATACCATAGATTGTCTGGTTACCCTATCGTCATAGGAAGCGTGATCACGACCGCGCTTCGACCGATACATAGTAAGTTATAGTAATACAATTCTTATACATAATTATATTCTAACTTTTCTATCAAGGCCAATCATTTTACCGCGTGGGAATCAAAGCAGGAGCAGTGATAGTATTGGCTTCTCTTATAGTAATCGTTACTTTCTTGCTTATATATACTCTCTGTATTGCCGTATGTGCTTGTCCAGGTATGCAGACGTAAACTGAAGCAGTTTTTGAGTGGCAGCTAAGGGATAAAGATTACATAGAGTACTTGATGGTCAGGACGGTGATATTGTCCAAGTTGCAGGACGGGTCAGACTGCTGTTTTGGTCCAGTGTTAATTTTGTACGTACGGTTACCACTAATCGTGAAGCCATGTTCTGTACCTCGGGCAACATGTTATCAGGCTTTTATTGCTGGGCTATAAATCTCCATTTATTGGCATATATTTATGATCTTCAACAGTGAGGAACTATCAACGAATTGGCGTATTATTTTGTCACGTTTTATTTATTAATACAAATAGAACAAGTATCATTTAAATTAATATCATATATTTATTGTGAAAAAAATTGCTATAACTGGTATACCAAGATGTATATATTATATTATTGCAAGAAGGACAAAAGCAAGCGTGCAAGTAAATAATATACTTTTAAGCTGATTGACGTTTTTCCAAGTTACGTTGGCCGTATTCAAAAGCTGAAAATTCGTTGTCTCTGCGCACCCCTTCAGGAAAGAATCACGAGTACGCATATAATGCTAACATTAAATAATGTTAACGAAGTGAATGTATTAATACAATTATTTTGAGACAATAAAAAACAATTAAACATTACTATTGATAAGACTCATGAAGTCATGACAGGGTCACTTCACCTGCCCATTATGAATAAACATGAATCTTATTTGACGCTTATCGGTACGTCCAAAAACGTCCATATGACAGTTAGTATTATTTTGACAGCCACTGCAAGTTGTCATTAGGCGGTATTCTATTCTAATTTTGAACGTTGCATAACATGCGCGTGGGCAACGAATGTAGGTAATGTTGTGCAATGCGCAAAATTGTGGACACTGAACTGGCGCGTGCAATGTTCCTGTCATCGTAGAATAGATTGGACACAATGTTTTTGTCTGGAATCCATTAGATAAATGTCATGTTACGTTTTAGCATTCTGATTCAGCCGTAAGAATTTACATTTTAATGTTGTTATGTGCTGTTTTTATCAAAACTCATCGTGCTCCTGTTTTTTTATGTGGCCCTTTTTTACATGAGGCACGCTTGGTGGTCAACAGCGAGCGTTCATTAGTTTAAAATATATACTAGTGCTTTCTTTCACACCAGGCTTAAAGAAAGTGCTGTCCTGCCAACGTAATGCAACTAACCCTCTGCTTACGTTATAGATTTCTGGATGTACTATTCATCGCACGAACATACGAACAAATTTGTTTGACTGCCATCTTCTGTAGAGTACCTATAAGTAGTTGTTCATGCGGGTAAGTATAGACTGGCGAGGTGATTCTGTGCTGTGCCCTCGCTTTCATAAATCTATACGGATGACGTATTGTCTCCTCGCTACAAGCAGACATATAGTATGGTGCAGAGTTTTAAGAAACTGTACATATATAGACAGTTGTTCTTGTTGGGTGTTAGTGCTTTTGGAGACCTCAGCATATTACAATGGTGTGGAAGTTGCTATTTGAGTAAATAGAAAATGGTGCATTTGTATGTATACCTATAGTATATCCATAGATTTTTAAGTAAATAATAGCTTGGAAATAGTCAGGGCTATATAGTGAGGTACTCATTGCAATCGTTTTAAATACCTTACATACTTTCGATAGCCGAGTCCTAAATAGCCATTGACTGGCAATCTTTTAATTGGCTGATGTTTATAACCTTTACGTTAAAGAATGTAAGCTAAGATCTTATCCAATAAAATAAAGGTCACACACTTTTGCAAGCGACTGTAATTATAAAATGAGTCCACGCGTCAGAAGAAACGAGCCGTGAACAGTGTTTAGGAAGTACACTCGTGTGAATATCTGGAGTAAACTATTTAAGAATATATTATGTATTATGTTTATTCTATTTTGACACATAAATAATTTGATGTTTTTTTTTTATTGATGATTTTTAATTGTCAACGTAGTTTTTGAAACATTTAGCAATAATCTGATGAAAAGTTTACTAAATAGAGAACAAATATATAATCAATGGATAACGGCAAATTACTTAAAATATACATACATATTTTTCTTTATATACTTAATCAATTTTGAACAGATAAACTTATTTAAAATATTTTTAATATTATACTAACAAAACAACAATTGTTTTAGCTCGGTTTGATATTGATTAGCAGGGATGTAAATAAGAGTTTACAGTCCCTGTAAAATGCATTGAAAAGTAACACTTTTACGTAGAAATAGAATGTTGTGAACAAATTCAAGTCAATTCAAGTCTTCAATATTTGCTTATTATACAAACATGCGGCAGCTGAGTATGTGATCTCGAGAATTATTTTAATTCCAACTATTATAAATTTTCAATTATTATTTGAATGTTGATATACTATTATCATATCACTAGATATTTTCAAAACACTGCTACATCGCCTAATCACCTATTAAAACGTGACATAATTCAAATTAACGTTTCTGTCATAAATCTATGGCAATCCTAATTAACTGACACGGCTCGCCTACATAAGCAATATTTAACATAGATAAATCTACTAATACGCCACGGAGAACTGCTATACAAGTTAACAAAGAAGTAGAAAACCGGTTTCATAATTACTATGATGAGCCGTGACATATTCAAAAATGTGGTTCAATCTGTCGTTTAGTATATCGACTATAGTTTATATATAAAGCAGCTATATTATGTCATTATCGATAGTTAGGTATGAGTACAGTGATGGCATTATTAAGCGATAAATGTTGTTTTAGCTCGTTGCCTGACATGCTTTATGCATTGCATCTAATATTAATAATAGTAGAATACGTATGTTGATAGTTGATTCTAAATATAGTTTTAATTACCGTAGTGTGTTTTCTTTGACCTATTCAAAAATGGTGATAGTTAGTACTAATGCTTTATAGTAATATTAGTGTTTTAAAATAAAATTAGCTGTGTTGATTTGTAATTGTTCGAATCTGTCGGCAGCGATATATATATCACACAAACCTTTCATTAATTATATTATACATTAACTTTTATTGTATCGTTACTAAGAATTGGCGTGTATTAGATTCTACATTTATCCTGGTATTGACATATATATCATTAGCAGTAACATAGCTCTTTGCACTTACTGTGACATAAGGTTAAAGTATTGCACAATTGGACCTCACACTGTAAACATCTCTATTGTTAGTGCGTACAGTATGTCCGAGGATTTCGTACGCGTGTATGGAAAACAATGTAGACGTACGATTGCCTATACCGTGTTATTATTCAACAAATGTCTTATGTATAATATTAAATTCCTACACGTTTCGTTTAAGGCACTTTGTTACTGTGCTCGGCGTTTGGTTGGTTTGAGATAAAGCAAAAGCAACTGACAAAATATGGTTGCGTCGTTGGTCTACTGACGTTAGGATGCATGAACAGGCACAGGAACAAAGGCTGCTGGTTGCTCTACTTTCCCATTAACTCTTAAGAAAACGTTACTAATTACAAGAATGCAACATATAGGTTATTTTATAACGATCGTCAGTCTAGGTTTTTACGGTCCTGCTGGAAACCATTACCAAATTTTTTTACAAATAATAACAATAAATAGTTTCAAGTGTATTTGTGCCTATTGATTTAAAAAACGTGGCAATTATTGACACTAGGTTCTCTAATATAAGAATAATTAACACAAATCAGTCATCCAGTCCCGTGAGAACTCGACTTGGCGGCCAGTTGCTAATTATATGACAAACTGTCGTGAAGCTCGTATGGTTAAACAGCCACGAGTTAAAACGATTCGTAATTAATGTTCTAATATTTACTAATCTATTTATAAACCGTGCTATTGCTGGTTGTCTTCGCCGTGTAAAAAGGATTAGACTGATATCTCCGAGCAAAAAAGCAGTTTAAGATATTTTCAAAAATATTATGTAGAACTCTCAGATAACTTTCTTTCATAATGTTCTTCATTAAAACGAGCTATTATCTATTCAATACATTAGTTCATAATTTCAAACTGCTGACTTCACTGCACCGCGTTTACGAGATCTGGAAACTTTCCTACGTTCAGGAATATATCGCAAGATATACTTTTGCAATCTTCTAAACAATTAATGTACTAGCCCATTACGGTTGCACCAAGTTGTGCTCTACCACCTGCGACAAGAGTAGTTCTGTTTTTTAAGGCAAGCATTGAAACAATGACCACAGAACCCAGATTAGAAATAATTACCTGAAGATTACAATTTGGGCTCACTCTCAGGAGGCAAGTATATTCTTGAAACTATTATTCTTTAGAGAACTAAAGTTATTTTAACTAATCAAACACGTTAGGTATCATATGGCTCGTCTGCAGGCAAGTAGCCGAATAAGAAAATATGTCGTATTATTATTGCAATCATAAGGAAAGATGATTACTAGTTCCCTGCTGAAAGCATAGTGGACAGACCCTAGCAATCAATAAACATAAGACAAGATCGGTTGCGATCATTAGTGCTTTTCAAGCGCGTAGTTCTAATTTGAGCAAAAGCCAAATTGATTCGAGAAGTTCATAAACTATCTTACATATAATACAATTGAACTGATGTTATACGCGCAAACACTCTTACTACATCCTTAAACCGCGATATAACTTTCTATCCCTCAATTGGCATCAAGCAATGTTCGTGACGAGAATGCTACACGACTTTCGTAGTTACAGAGCCACTTCCGGACATGACGTCATCGTCTATTTTGGGTAGTGATGCATCGTTTACATCATTGGTGACGCCATTAGCACCGACATGTTCCTATAACTTATTTAATCTATGCAAAAAATTGAGGCAAATATTCTTTTATTACGTAATTCTTGTTGCGTTTCTTGTTTGAAGATGTTAGTATGTTTATCAGCTGTATCTGTATATTATTTCTAATATTAGCACCTATTTTTGTCGATCTGCCATGAGTTTTCTTAGCTCACGGTGTATATATTAAGTTTAACACGTATAAACATACGACTAAACAACTAATTACTACTAATGTAATTTTTTTTAATTTGGTTTAATTCGTCATTATTTTCGCTAGAGGTGCTTTTAGGTCATGTATCTCAAATCCATGATAGAATTACAATAATAAGAACATATTACATTATATTATTATGTAGCTCACACAATTTTTGGGCCGTATCGATTGAAAAATCGATATTCAATGGAGTTATAGGAGCAAGGGGACTGTTTATACCACTGGGCTACTGTGTACTGAACAAATATATGTATACAACTGGAATGAATTGTCTGGTATTGTGGCCAATAGATAATAGATTCGTCCGAGGGTTATTATGAGGGACCGAAGTATTACTTATGAAACGGGACATAACTATAATTATATTTCATTAGTATAAGTTCAAAATATTATTTACCACGGTTACGCAGTAACATCGTGTCAAGCAGTATTATTGGGTTTTTCTGTTGCAGATTAATGACACTGTCTATTAATGTGTTTAGTTAGTAAAATGTGGGTGCAATGAACCTCTTCATTCTCCTATTAAGGTGTATGACTATCTGTATGTAAGTTATTTTGCTTTCGACAAAAGAGTTAATTTGTCTATTCATATTATATTATTGACCTCGTGACCCCGAATGTATTTAGAAGATTCCATCTAGCTAGATCATCAAATGCACTTGCTAGCCACAAAAAATTCTGCCTACAAAAAAGCATAGCAATTTTATTAGCAATAGTTGTAGAGTTACTTTGCGATGACGCGTGCATACTATCGATTCAGTGTAAACTTGATTACAACGATCGCACAAATATCCTGACTTCTCTCTAAATTATTCGAACAGACTTAGTAGAATCGACTCGATACAATCGCGAATAGCGGCCAATTGTTTAATCGCGTTTATGAAATAATCGATCTAATTCGTTACCGAAATCTGTTGACTGTGTACAATCGATTTCTTTAAGTATCAAAATTGCGATAATAATACGACTTAGTAAAAAGGCCTATTGCTGTCATTAGGAGCATGACTTGACAGTACTTGTTTTGACAACACAGAACATATATTTTCACACCCACTAGTGGAAAGCAATATTTACAGCTGACACCAAGTCAATTGTTGATTCGACTAATATATCAGACGATTGATTCGATTGTTGAATCATCCCGTCATTGTTAAGTTGGTTTCATTAACGTCATACAAAATGTAGCACATCTAACTGATACTATGAACACGAATAAAACAAATTATAAGTACCAAAAAACGATACAGAGACCAACTTTTTATAGCACTATTTGTATTTTAAATTGGAATTTCGTTTATGCTAAAGCGGGTTAAGTAAAATCCCAATTTTAGCAGGCAACTCTATCTTACAGACGATCTGACAGTAACTAATTTAACGTTAACTGGTACGTGGTATTGGAAAACTTGACTTAAAGGAATGCTACATTAAAGAGGGGAAACTATAATGCAGAAGATTTATAAATGAAATCAGAACAGTGCAAGGAAAACATATCTATAATATAATAAGAACTAGGGCTGATTATGCACAGCACGAATACTGGAAGTGGGAAGTTTAGTGCTTATAGGCGTGAATGTAGAGTCTAAACATTTGCATTAAGAATCGTGATACCACATCTAATATTGCAGGGTCATTGCTTAATTGCGTTCAAGTATCAGAGAATCTATGCGGTTTGAGGTTTACTGATTCGATGAACGTGAAATCGATTAATTGTGCAGTGTCTGTAACACGGATGATGATGTTATTCTTAGACTTAACATATAAGTAATTTAGCATTACACATATGGATACATAGGCATAATGCTAAATTACTCGTATGATATATCGCGAAAGGCCAGGCAGAAGTATTATTTACGGTAAATTACCTTTGTAAAGTATGTAGCAAAATCTGCATTTTAACTTATTATTTGGAACTCATGTAACTTAACGCTGACAAAGAAGCAGGTAAAAGTACTAGTACATAAACAATATCACATGGTACTGGTACGAATGTACACAACAAAGGATTCCGTTAACGTCACCACCACGTGCGATGTAGCACACTAACGAGATTGGCCGTGACTGTGTCGCGGGCTGTAGACCAAGCGAACGACTATAGCGGGTCACCCACGAGCACTTTAGATTATAAAATTAAACCTGCCTGTCTGCTACATAGATGGCACTGACATGAAACAAAAGCGAATTTTTTTAACAAAAGTCGGCTTCCACATTGTACAGAAATGAACCCATACCTACAGCAATTCGTCCAGTCAATGTTGCTAAAACTTGTGTAATGTATCAAATATCTTGTCACCGTTTCTAGCAAGTGTGCTGATGAAATGAATGAATGAGTGATTGATTAATAATGCTCTAACAGACATCTATAATATTAGTGAAGGTTAGTTAATAGCATTTGATAAAAGTAACGTTATGCCTTAAGCAATATGGCTGGCATAGACTGGTTACGAAAGTCGAAGAATCGGGTGTATTGACGTCAATTTAAAGAGGCCGAGCGGTGGACAGGGTAACATTTTTAAACCTCTAAAAACGGTGAATAATATGTTTGATATTTCTACAAATGTAACTTAGTTTGATGTATTCAAACACAGTTAAACTATTTCAAATAGTTTATCTTAAGACGACGCGAAAGTTATTCTCGCTGCAAGCTTATGTCTTGTCCCAGTGTAGTTACCCAACCAAGGTCGTAGGTCAATGTGTAAGCCCTGCTTAACGCGAAGTATACGAAATGCAAAGCTAAATGTAATACATACATACATACATAGGTTCACGCCTGTTTCCCAGAGGGGTAGGCAGAGACTATGAATTTCCAATTGCTACGATCCTGACACACTTCTCTGGCTTCATTCATTCCTCATACACGCCCGTCAGTTCAAGGTGCTCTTAACCTGGCCTTTGTCCAGAATGCCTCCGATCTGATCGAGAAACGTTCACCTAGGTCTTCCTCTTGTGACTGTTCCATTCACATTAGCCTTATAAGCTGTATGGTATGGGTGTAGCTTATGTACTTGCATTAGATGTATAACAATTCCTCGTGAGACAGTGATACATGTCTGTATAATGTGGAAGACGTTTTTTGTTAAAAATGTAAATAACGATAATAGGCATTTTTGAATAAAAAGAGAATAGAATGCAGAACGATTACCAGGTATCAAGTATAAAATGGATATGGTTTGGCAGCGAATTATTTTTAAATTATAATTTTCGGCTCCACAGATTTCTTGCATGTAAGATTAAGATTTTTTTATACGGTCTGTCCTTCGATTCGATTCGGCTTAACTAGTTAATCTAATAGCACGTCGGTAGCGTTTTGTTAGTAGAAGCTATTTTTATAACTGATTTAATAAACTACTGTACATCTAAAAATAAAATATTAGTAAATATATTATAGGGTAGTGTGGCTTATGTTCTATTGACTTTAGTGGAAAATGATTCGACTGTTACCCATTAATCATGCTCTTAAGCAAAGTTAGAATACATTTATTAAATCTTATTTTAAAATAACAAACTCATTATAATATTATTTAGAACCCGGATTCAGTCTGTGTTAGTTTTCTCACCGACCACACCGAACCATATCTATGTGTTGTCTTTCATTTTTGTCATCTCTATTTATATATTGTCCATACCAGTTCGATTTATTTGTAGTTATTCAATAAGACAAATAAGATTAATGAACTATTTACAGCCTAGCCCCCATAATAGTAAAACTCTTCTTAAACCTCGTTTGAAGAAAGAAGGAAGAGTGCTCCAGAAACATTGCAGCAGATAATTCATTCGTTAATCGGAACGTATGTACGTTGGCAAATGATCACAGAAAATTTACATGTTCATGGCTCATACACATCTTAGTCCTATGTATAAGGTAGCATACAGTTATAAGGAAAACCTCAAACCCTCCAACCGCAAAATCCAAATAAAGTTATAGTGATTTTTTCAATTCAGCGTGGTATTCACTTTAGTATTACAAAAGCATTTCATCGGCTATGTTTTTTTAACGTTATACCACATACATGGTCGTTCGTTATACCACAAACTTTGTGTTGACACATAGAATACTATAAAATTTAAATGGGACCACCTGGGAATTTGAAACAAAACAAGAATATTCCAATTCGGTTCAGGCGTCTTTAAGTAATCGGTGAACATACATAAAAAAAAGATGCCGACGAAATGAGAACCTCCTCCTTGAAGTCGGTAAAAAAGAAAACCCTGTAACACTTCACTCAATCCGGGAATCAAACTCAAGATCTCACGATCGGCCTCAAGTTTATATAGCGGCCGCTGCTGTAGCATTGTTTTTGTACCAGTATTGTGATAGTTCATATCATAACATTTTCTAGTTATTTCCTAGAGTTGTCCCGTTCGACGGCATGTTTTACACGACCCCTGGGTTCATTCTTCATTTCGTGGAATATGTTAAAAACCCAACCGGTTTGTCTAAGAACAACGGTCCATGGGAGCTAGAGACAATAGGGCATCAACATACATTGATAGCATTATACGCATATATGATATTATCAGAATCAATTTTAATTGTTCAGTTCATTACAGTAACGAGTTTAAGGTTACCTTGTTCTTCTTGTGATGACGTCACAAAGTGCATGCGTAAAAGAGAAAAATGGTAATTAATTACTATACTGTAATATTTATCATTATCATTAGGCTTTAATTCAATTAAAATTAAATTATTATATCAATTTATAGCATTGAATCAAAGCTTAGTATATACGTCAGCATCATGTTTGGCTTTGTACATGTTTATATGTACAATTTGAATATTACTGTTCGGTTGTGATTAAATTTTCAGATAATGTGGTGTATTATAATTGTGAAGCAAGCTTTAGTTCTTTAATATATTGAACAGTGTTAACTCTTCGATATGTTAGCTGATTTGTTTCTGCGTATCTTTTATAGTGAATGCTTCTGCTGTGCGTCTCTTTTTTCATTCTCAAGTCGGACGCAATCCTAAGCTAGGCACAGTAGATAGAAAACCCAATTGCTGACAAGAAATTCTAGTACAAGCATTGAGACTGATACCGTGACCGGTAGATTAGTCTCAGGCCACCCTTAGGCCACCTTTAACTGAACCCTAAAACCATACTTGTAGAAATAAGGGTGTAATCCATCTCTAGCTACCATTTGGCGATATAAATGTAAGAATATTATATATATTAGTACTAAGGTATCTTGCGTCTTGTGTACATAATGCATACAACCCGCGTAAGTGCTTCATCTTGTACATTCTACCTTCGGCGTAACTACCACGGTAGTGTAATTATAGTTAATGCGACTGCTGTGCCTGAGGTCCCGGGTTCGATTTCCAATGAAAGTGTTATTGAGCTTTTCTAGCTAGAAATTCTTAATAGCAGCACGGCGTCTGCCCAGTAGACGACCATAGACTCGACTCCAATTTCGTTAGACCCAAAAAAACAGCTGGTGATGACTGATGTGGGTGTTAAATATGGCGATACAAATGGGAGACTATGTATACTTATGTATAAGATCCATTAAGAATGAAAATATATAAATGAATCACTATTAAAATTACTTTAAGTTGTGTACAGTCAATGGCAAAAAACCCAGTTGCTATAGATCGCTTTACCGTGTCCGGCAGGCATAAAGAAGGTTGCAAGACTTATGCGAATAAGCATTACTTGACAATTGAGCATAAGTTTCTATTAGTAAAATTGCTGTTACTCAGTGGGTTAATGAGAGACTATCGCATCCAGTCGGTAAGGAGATTCGGTTTTCACTAAGAAAAAGCTTAGTAATTTTTCGCCGACGGCCGTAAAACAGTTGCCTCAGCTTATGTGTTTACACATGGTAAAGATACAAATGTATACATATTACAATTACAATTTTTAATATATTTGTGGATATCAAATTTTGATGCGTGTGGAGTCGAACCTGCAACACTTGGCGTGTGAAAAGTGGCGAGAGAAACACTTAAACCACTACGCCATTTGTTCAGTCAAGTATCCGCTTAGAGCGTTTGTTTCATGGTACTCCAAAAGCACGTAATTCACCTTAAGTTACTTTGCTGACACAACATTTCTAGGCTTCATTACAGTTGCCTAATAAGTTATGAAGCTCTGATCTAAGCTTCTTGTTGTTGGCCATCTTACAGCTTTGGTAACGCGTGTATCTATTTCATGGTAAAAAAAAGTAACCTTTACTTAAACTATTTTGTATTCACGATAACTTACATTCTATATTTAAAGTGAACTATCAAATATCTATTTCAGAACGGTATTCGATCCTTGTAATATAATACGCATTATCTTTAAGCACCGTAACACAATAGAAACTATGGGTAGGCGAGCCGGGTATTACTACAGTACATTTAGCCGACAGTCCATCACAACACTACACCTACCAAATCGGATTCGTGACTAAATAATACTTAGTAATTACCGTATTACAAACGAGCAACAGAGGATTAAGTAAAAGTGACAAATGTATTAACTAGATGTCGGTAGTGTAGAACAAAAACTTTCGATAGGTACCGTTATTGTTTGTTTCGGTTTTTGCTCGGGTATTATCGAATGATGCTAATCTTTTTGCGAGGTGAGCCGCAGTATTCCTTTTTGTTTAAATGTTTATTTTGTATCTGATACCGACCGCATTATCGTGCTTATAGATAAAATATTTGGCGATTACGGGATTTAAAAATAAAGAAATTCAAAAGAAGAAGCCATATGGTGCAACGGTTTAAGCCCCTCCATTACCAACAGCGAGTGCTTTCGATTTTAATGTGCATGGTATAATGTAATGCCTGTGTTCATCATAATGAATGCAATAATTATTATTTAAAAAGTCTCACTCAAAATATTGATATCGATGTTAGTAAAATTGCTATTAACATCAATGAACATATTTTTTATTACAATGGCTATGATTTCCTCACGATGACAACGTTCGGAATTCTGGAATCGGATACAATACTATTTTTTATATTATTTCCAATTTATTTAACTTTTAAATGTAATTTGAATATTTAAATATATGAAATAAAATATTTTTAATTTAATATGTAGGTACAACGTTTAACAAATTTTACATTTTTATGACATTTTAATTGTATATTTCATTAATATTTTATTTGTCTCAGTGCTGCGATATAATTAGTAGAGAAAATCAAAAAGATATCAGAAATTTAACAAAATGTTAATTTATAAAATAAACAAAATCAAAGATAAAACTTGAATTCAATAATAATCATTAGTTACTAATACATACAAAATATACATCGGTTATTAATTATATACATCGGTCGCTCGGCGGTCCAAAATATTGCGATTGCAATTCCTAACCTGTTAAACCTCGGTATGCCTGATAGCGATAAGTTACACCGTATTTCTGGTGGGTCTGTCAGACCTGGATTATTAATTTGCTATTTGCCATATCATTTATGGTAAGTTATTTAACTAAATGCGCTTGTAGTTATACTAGGAGTGTATACCTGTTTGTTGCGTTTAACGGCTCGACTGCCAAATCAGTTAGGAATGGAGATAATTTTAAAAATTGCGTGTACTAGTTCTGTTGTTATATGCGCCAGAAATCTGCATACCAAAAGAGTATTTAAATATACACATATTGTATACTAGGTTTAGCTGGCGGCTTGACTCGCGTAAATGTAAGTTATATCAATTGTCTATCCCTCGGGTACCCTATGTCCTGTTCTGTACCCCTGATGTTTTAACGTGTATACGGCATTGCATTACGATCAGTCGAGTACTTAAGACGTGAAAGCGTTACTAACGAAACGAACAAAAATCTCACATTCGCATTAATTATAATATTAGGTAGGATAACAACAAAATAATTTTTACACAGTAACGTGATCACAAATAGTCAGTTATAGACGTTATAGTTTATAAAGTCTTCCGTGGATAGGATTAAGCTAAGGCGTTCTTGGTTAAAAATAACCCTTCGTTGATATACCTGCAATACGTTCAAAAATAATACTAATGTGCAATGCGTTATATTACACGCAATGATTAAAATGCAAAATATTATTCTTAGAAAAAAATTCGATGTATTAATAGGATAATCAAAATTCCGCGAGTGTATATCTGATTGGCGACAGGCGACAATGCCCTACGAGGCGTCGAATATGTAACGGTATTCAGTACAGCCAGCACTGTGTGTCTGTCGTTAATGACTCTTACTAGTCATGACTCAATTGATCAGGACTTAGAGTACCGTTTCCCTGTGATAAGCCTCAAGTTGAATTTCATTCGAGACTGGTTTGATCACGCGGTGTATAATAATAATAATATTCTACCACATACACACAACACTATCTAGTCCAAACTAAGCAGAGCTTGTACTATGGGTACTAGACAACGGATCAACATACATATATATTTTTTTTTTTTGTAAATACATACATATTATACATAGAAACACCCAGACCAAGACAAACATCCATGTTCATGCACACAAATATTTGTCTTGTGCGGCAGTCGGTTACACTAACCACTACGCCATCGAGGCCGACAATGTATGTATGTTTTTGGCAAACCAGTATTTATAATAAGTTGAGGCAATAAATCTGGGTATCAAGTGTAAGGCTGTTACGTGCAGCGATGTATATACTATAATGTGTTTCCGACAACTAGATTGATAAAAGCCATAAACAAAAAATAATTATTGCCGTAGAGCGAAGTTTAAATATTTATACTAATTGAAATGTGTAGTTAATCTATAAAAATAACATTTATGATTTATTATCTAAAATTGTCGTCCATAATTATTATAAAATAAGAAATTATTTTTGTGTACAGATACGTAATACTTAACATATGTATACGATCTAGGTGTAAGATATCCCAAATAGACATAATGAAGTTAGTACTTAATAAATGATGGCTAATAATAAACTACAAATTAATTAATAAACTGCTCTAGCGTAATATGTCTACCATGACGTTCCGCTATCACAAAACAAAAATAAACAAATGAAATGCCATTTAATAATCCTTATAGATCCGAGGTTCTTTAAACTAAATATTCTGTATAAGAGATAAGTAGGTACTGATTGCCATCCAGGTATGATTAAAGGGCTGTCTAGTGGGTTCAGTCTTTTTACTCAGAATTAAAGATCCTGTCTAAGAGCCTGCGAAGTTAATTATATATATTTATATTATAGATATTACACTCTTTAACAGGACTCAGTTAAATGAATTAATATTAAGAATCAGAGATTATACCTTTTCTCTGTCTGAATGAAAATTATCTCAAGTCTTATCATGACTGTTAAGTATGTATCACTAGCTAATTTTCTAGATTTCATTTGCATTGCAAAATACTGAGTACTGAATTTTATGTGCTTTCACAGCTACCCTCCAAAAATCTGTATACTTCTGTGTCATAAAGAGTAGTGTATCTATAAAAGAATGGAATTAATTAAATTATTATTAATATTAAAAATAATTATTAAATTAATGTAAATAACACCAGATAAATTTAATAACGTTGCGTAGCATACTATGCGGCATACCGCTGTAATAAAAAAATATATTTGCGTTCGTTGTTTGAATGTTAATAAAGGCCCCGCAACTCAGGATTTTATAATAATGCAATTGGACCTCTTTCCAGTTTAATATGTAGGCCGTTGTTGAATGTAAGTTATTTGGACTTATTTATATTAGGTACAGCATTTAGCATGATCTGATAGTTATTTCTCTTCATTGTTTATCTGTCTAGCACTGGGTCAGTAGAAATTCCTACTGCATTCCTAAGTTGATACCAATCCGTCTGTTAAACGAGAGAAACAATTTGTTGGGTGAGGTATGGGCTATGCCATGTTCCGTGTGTCGAGTGCTGTTTAAAACAACTTATGCCAGGCCATTTAGCAACCGCAAACTTAGATGGGCCCAACATTGTTTTAGATTTGATTTCGCAATAACTTTTCTCCTTATGTTAAGCGAAACGTCAAAAATGATTTCGTTTAGTTTTCACTTTCGGTGTCTGTCGACCAGTAACATTATTTTATACAACGAGTCTCTATTTGCATGATCAACAAAGCGCGATTGATAGGAATCTCTAGTAACTTTAGTAGTAACTAGTCAGGTTCAGCAGTGGTAACTATGGAAAACACGCGTGTTTCGAAATTCGTATACTTCGGGGGAATGCTGGTAATGTAAGGGTTAGTCGGGTACTGATGGCAAGCCTATGTTGGCTTGTAATATTAAGAACATTGACTGCGCAATTACCCTAGGCTAGAAGATGTGTGAGAGCCTACTTAATTCTTAAGTATCAGGCTAAACAGTATAACAGTGTTACTACCACCACTTCTCGTGAAGGCATGTTACTTTCCAGATGAAGTAAAGCTCAATCGTAATCGTAAATGATTGGCAATTGGCAGTCCTTTACTCGTATGCTTATTTACCACTTTAGTACTACAAACAAATACAAAATACATACATTGGATTACCACGTATATTATTAATCTAAGTCTAGAGCCTTACAAAAGGGGTGAACAAACAATATGCCTTTACACAACCACCTAGTTAAAAATTAATATTTTGTAAAAACTCATTCGTTCGTTGCTGATATTAATCTGAACGCAACTGAAATTCTTTATCGCCACGGTATGTTGCAGATGTACATGTATAATTATATTAGCATAATAGTTATGAACTTATGACGCAATGTACCTACTTTAGCAATTACTAAACCCAATTACAGAATGTGTGGTTGAATATTATGATAGATGACTTGATTTATTACAGTTGCTACATGCCCCCTTTTATTAACAAGGCATTTGAACTAGCGTGCAGTGAATATTTATATGAAGATTGTAAAACCTTTCTGAGTAGTTTATTACGCAAAGATAACGTCATCTGTTCGTGGATAAATACAATTCTTACACAAATAATGTATCTTACACAAAATGTGACTTGCTGTCTATAAAGAAACAGTTTAAAAATATTTTTAGAGCCTTTCTAAATTTTGATAGCATTACGGGTTGCATTTTTAAATAGACCATGGTCAATTGTTCTTACTTAATATTTTCATGGAAGGATGCTATGCAATACAAATATACCGCAGGGTTCGCCTGTAATATTTAAAGATTAAAACTTATTTTCAACAAGAATACCCATACTTGTTTTTCATATGATTGCAGCTTTGTTTTGAAGCAAACATACTATTTAAGCCTTGTTGATCTCAATTACTTAAACGTTGATTTATCGTTAATATTTTTTACAGCTGTTTCCTGTGTAGGTATATGTTATTAAATACATGTATAAGTATTCTGTTATATCTATTCTTCGCTACATACTGATATAAAAGAAGCATATTAATTATATATATATTATTCAAACCACTACGCCATCAGTAGCAATATAAAATTATTTGAAATCGTTTTTAATATAAAATAACATTAAGTTTAATTTTCAAATCCACTTTTCTTTGCCGTCAAATATTTGGACAAACATTTGCGACTCGACCACACAAGTGAACAGTGTCAGCCAGTAAAATAACCAATGTCGTGTGGTTAAATTAATGTACTTTTTACCGGCTGTTTCTTGCTAAGTTGTTACTGTGGGCATTTCCCGTGACCATTCCGTTGGCTGTTGATAAAATTCTTTAGAATGTTAGGAGACAATGTCTCGTCAGTAAACCGATAGTTATCCATTACAATACACCCTATTTTCTGCTGTAGTAATGTTCAATTTGCGACTTTAGTAAAAACAAATAAGGTTAAAAATTCTTTGGCATACGATTTCTTGGTATTATTAGAAATTAACAGGAAAAATGTACCATTCAGGAACACATTGACAGGTTGTAATCATAGGACGGCGTAACGCTACTGTATCGTGTGTACAGTTGATCAATTTGTAACTTTATTGTGATGATTTAAAGTTGGTATTAGTTTGACTGTCACATAATTTATTCTAAGCCGTCCTTATTTAAAGTGATGGTTTTAAAGATAAAGGTTAAAATCTTTTCTGGTAGAGTGATCTAGTTAATGGGTCGCTCAGTGTTTATATCGGTTTCTAAGGAAAGTAGGAAATGTTTTAAAAATAAATCAGTACAGAAAGATTTGGGTATGGAATTATTTTTAAGTCCATGTCCATTGTCTTTATTAAGCTTCAGTAAAGAGTGACAAGTTCAACAATTAAATACTTTAAAATAAGTATTAAGAATACAATGGAAAAAGAACTTCATAATTACTATTCTAATTTTAATTTACTAACTGTTGTTCTAATATTTTGAAAGATCGTACGCCGGTGCACGACATCTTTGTAACATTGCTATCTTTATTTACAAAGATAAATTCAAATTAGTATCCCTCTTATTCATATTCCATGACGTTGGCGAGCAATACAATAAACAAATTTGATGGTCCTTATGGCATGCTCTCCTTTTCTTATTGTATCTTTTAGAAAGTGATAATATTAAAAGTATTTAAAAGGCTACGAGCCCGTGCGTCCATTGACTTTCGCCCCTTTCATAGAAAGACGGAGCCCCGCTTCACAGGGCTCCTATTTCGGATGAATTTTAAGAAGAAACTTAGCAAATACCTATTAGGGGGTAAACCTTGAGGGGCGAAAGGGCTGATAGGGTAAGATTAAATGCGGTAACTTATTTCATTTTACTTAGCGTCAATTTTTCAATCGTCAGGTCACTTTTATCTGGAGAATATGTTTCACGTTTTGACAGCTTTTGTATAGAAAATATGTCACACCGCCATATTTATTCATGAGATAAAAGTTATCTAACGATTGAAAAACCGGCCCTTAATAAATCTAACAGTCGCATAACTAACTAATAGTTAAATATTATGAATTTCAAAAGTAAATTCATCTATATATTACATTTCTGCGACCGAATTACTAAACCGATTTGGGTAAATTTGGAACAGAGATAGCTAGAAAAGACTTGCCAGTTTATAAAAATGTTTTTGCCTATAGTTATTTATTAATTTACAACTTTATCGTAGTCCTGCTTAGGTTTTTATTATTTTGGTTATTTAGTATAACCTATATTAAATGATATATTTTGTAAAAATTTAGGTGGTTTTATTCGAGTGTATTGGCAACTATACATAAACTGCGATTGCGTGCTGCATGACTATGCAAACTAGCTATCGCGTAGTGCGCAACTGTATTCGAATGCAGTTATTCTCGTTATAGTATAAACTTGCTTGTTTTTGATGTTTTTTTGTGCTAGTAATGTTATTTCTTACAAGTAACAGATAGTGACACGCATTTTACTTTCAACGAATTCTTTAACCAATGACTAGCTTATAAAAATATAACGTTACTCATATGACCGATATATAATATATGTATGTAGGAAGTAGCGATAATTAACACAAGGACCTCGACATCACTGCTGTCATCGCTAACTGCTTTAATTGATATGACAGTTACAAAAAATCTGTTACAATGGCCATGAGAGTTGTATTCATTGTTTACGAAGGGCCTGTTGTTTTTATCATAGTTTAGTATATAAGTATAATGAAGCCTTAACGTGATAATTAGCTGTTGTTTCTTTTTGTAACGGTTGTATAAAAACCTGTGGTGACGTTTTAACAGTTCGCCCCTCAAGTTTCGCCCCATAGTAGATATTTGTTAGGTTTCTTCTTAAATCCACCCAAAAATAGGAGCCCCGCGAAGCGGGTCTCCGTCTTTCTATGAAAGGGGTGAAAGTCAAGAGGCGTACGGGATCGTAGCCGTTTTAACCTGGTATGCTATTATATTTGTACTACACATAAATAACATCACTATCTTATAGTTAAAGAACTTTGCGTATGAATACACGTGGCGTAGTCGTTTAAGTGGTCGCCTCGCCGCTACCTCTGCGTCGAGTGTTGTGGGTTCGAATCCCACACGGAACAAAAAATTGTGTGATCTACAAATGGTTGTTTCGAGTCTAGATGTATTTTGAGTCCATTGTTTAAAGGTTTGTAAAGTCCCCTGCGACATAGGAATTATAACAAATGCGAGAGTTGTCTATTTTAGAAACCGAACAGTAGTTCTTAAGGTTAATAACAAATTTCACTTCGGTGTAATATTAGCTTTTTTATTTAAGAGCACTCTAAGCGTATGAACATGAATGTTGAATAATATATTATGTATAATGAAAGTGCATATGTAATGCAAGAGATGTATGGGAGGATCTTAGTAAGTGGAAATTCGTGTTCTCTGTTGGGAAATCCCAAAGAGATAGGCAGAGACCACGAAATAGGCGTGAGTTTAAACTGACATGCATAAGTATGTATGTAATATTAGTATATATAGTCAATTCTTTTAGTAAAGATGCTGACGGATTCTCCTGGGACATCGGTTAAAGTAATCACTATTCAACCGATAAGGCTAGGGCTCTTTCTGCATATGGGAATCAAATTTGTGTGATCGATAGTTATATAATAATAATTTAAAAATCACATATACACAACACTATCTAGCTCAAACTAAGCAGAGCTTGTACACACGGCTACACATCAAGTTAGACATTCTACATATATACTCAATACGCATAACTACAATACATACAAAATAGAGAATTGTTGGAAAGGGACAGTGCATAGTGGTTTAGACCCATCTCGGTGCACTAGCGCATGCGGCGACGCCCGCGGCCATTGATATATGAAAACTTCTCTAGATACACCAAATGAGCACCTACTTGAACATTTGGGTTTAAAAATTGTAATATCACACCTCCAGGACAGTAAAAAAGGACCGTGTTTCATATTTTCGGTAAGATATCATGATATTGATTATTGCGTCAAGGAATCAAAGTGAAATATTTATTTTGTTTATTTAGTAGCAAAGAGCGACCATATAACACAGCTCATTTAAATGAACGCTTACTAAACGCATTATTCATACTATTGTATTTCCACTTGATTATATATGGGTTACATGTTAACTCTGTTCTAATATAAATACATACATATTATATATAGAAATACCCAGACCAAGACATACATGTTCATGCACACAAATGTTTGACTTGTAGGGGAATAGAACCCGCGATCTCAGGCGTGGCAGTCGGTTACACTAACCACTACGTCATATTTCGCGTTTTTATATTTGCTAAGCACTAGCGAACAGATCTACAACAGAAAAAGTAATAGTTTAAAATATAGATAGTAATAATTAGATTAATTCCTTTTGTATAACACGAAAACTTTTAATAAACCGCCGAAATAAACATTTTTCTTGACAAACAGAAATTTAATTTACTGGATTCGAATCCACTGTATGCAGTAAAGTGAGTAAGTAGCTCACTGACCCACTCACAGCATAAGCTGTCAATGCAGTCAGGTCATTTGCACACACAGCTGCGAAAAACAGTTGCTTATCCCGTAACTTGGCTGCGTTTCGAACGTCTCGATACTCAATCAATTTTGTTAGTACAATTACAGTCAGAGTGACTCTTGTTAAGTTTACATACAAATGTATTCTCTCGCATATTTATCTCTAAAGGTGTAGGCAGGGGTACAATATGTCTAAATTTCAACTAAATGTTTAAAGTCTAACAAGAAGCAAGAAACAGTTGGCAGACTCTATGCTATTATCGCATTTTTATATATTTTGGAAATATAGTGCCCGCAATCTTTAATTCTAGTATTATATGCTGTGTCAGGCACTTGACAATAATTCGAATAACCTAGTCTAATGAAATGAAAATGAATGAAAAGTGCTTATTTCGGTTTTAAAACATATTGTCTAATAATTTAATACTTCGGCCAAACTGCACAACAGTTTGTTGGCAGACCCAGCTTACATATTATTAAATTAACACCCAGACTTCGAACACCTTGTAGAATCATACAATTTCTTGTACCCAGTAGTATTTAAATTCACGCCACTCGGGGTAGTTGGTGAAGCGAGCACCCAAACTATTACGCAATCTTTGCATACTAATTGCACAGCAAAATATGCTTATCAAAAATACCAATTGCACAGCAAAATATGCTTATCAAAAATACTTATTGCACAGCAAAATATATTTAAAGAGATCAAACTAAGTCGACGGAGTCCCGCTTCCAAGGGCTCCTATTTTTGGGTGGGTTTAAGAAGGAACCTAAGATAAGTACCCTTCCGAGACGGAATGCAGTGATTTGAGGCGTATAGGTGTTCGTTATGCTGTGCAATATTTGCTGTGCAATTAGTATATTTGATGGTCATTATATTTAATCCCATAAGGTATTGAACTACGTCCCTTTATTTGAAAAGATTATATTGTCTTTTGGCAAGTGATGATTATATGTTACGTAGTGTGATGTCTTATAATCCTAGTTAACTTATGACCACACCTAAGTGTCACACGTAGTTTTGTGCTGTAGACGGCAACAGTTAACTAGGGTTTCTACACAAATCTTTGCCTTGAACTAAATTCCAAATTTGTCACCAAATTCCAAAAATAATTGGTCTGCCATGTCATTCTGGCTTTAATCGTTTAGTTAGTTCGGTAATGTTGACCTTGAGTACTACATAAATTCCCAATCGTGACAGATTTGGTTCGATGCCCGGGTTGGACGAATTGACGTAGTAGTTATGAGGTCGCCTTGCCATTGCCGCTGTCCCTAGTGTTGTGGGTTACATCACCAAATGGGACAAAAAATTTTATGATTTACAAATCGTTCTTCTCTTTCTTTATGTCCGTTGTATGAATAATTGTAAAATCCCTCGTGACGCTGGATTTATTCCAAGAGCGGGAAGTACCTCTTTGAAAAAGTACATTAGTGAAGGCTTCAAAGAAAATGCAGAACTACATTCAGTAGCAGCACAGCGTCTTAAAATGTGTCACGTATATGACTATAGATGGTAAAGTCCTCTTATATGGCACTTAAAATATAGCTTGCAGGATGTGGGTGTGACACATCTTAACGCCCTTGATTTTGCTCATGGTTTCGCTCGCATTGATCTAAAAGTTCTCAATGTACTGCCATCCCTCGGGAACATTACTATTTTCTAGAAAAGGTACCCTTTCCTGTATCCTTGCCATCGTGTATGCGAAATTACATGATGAATAGTTGTGTAGTTCAGGCGTTAAAGCGTGACAATTAAACAAATTTATATTTGCATATAAATATTAGTAAGGACGCGTTATTTAAAGCACTATCCATTCTATAGGTATTGTCCTTACGCAGTCACAGTCTAGTTGCTTCAGACCTGTTTCTTTATGCAATATTGTGTTGTGATCACTTATCGTAATGGAATCATTGTTTCGCACGTTGCACACCATTAGGTAATATAACAATGCATTAATTATTACATTCATTTTATGTTATTACTGTAAATCAATACCCACTGTGACCAGTGACCGTATTATACTGATCAATTTTGGGTACATACGATAGATTATTATGGATATGCCTTATTGAAAAATCGAGGTGAAAATCTCGCCTTTGTCATTAAAAGGCGTAATTATTACTAGGTAACATTACGATTGGTTGGCTTGCTAATATTTTGAATAATTTTGAGTACATATGACAGATTATTAAGATACACAAAACTTAAGACTCGAAGTGGCAGATCTAGATCTTGTCATTCATTTAGTGACGATACGAATGGGCCGACTTGCTGTTGCCTTGCCATTTACAGGTAGTATCGGCTTAAGAGTAAATACACAGTTATTGCTATAGACAGGTAAGTAAGAGTGCCGGAAACAGTCCCTTACATCCCCTTCTTTTCATCCTTTATTTTTGTGCGTATCTCAATAAATAGATACTAACTTAATTTTTTTTGTGTTGGCAACGCTAGATTTCGGTCTACCTTATTGGAATCACTTACATGTGTCTATGTTATAACTTATGACATTATTATTGTTTAAAGTGTGAGACGAGACTTGGTTAATAAAAAATACCGCAATTAAAGTTATTAGTAAATACTAGTTTACACGGTTACTAAAAGGAGTTTGTTCCGCATTTGCCCCTACATTACGTCCCACATTCCAAAATGTTCCTCATTCGCCCTTCTTTTTAAATTATTCCTTTATCGTCCTTAATTTTTGTGCTAATGGTTAGCAAAACAAAACATGTTTAGAATTATTTTATTCATGCAACCATAGGCCCAAAGATTTGCTGAGAGATTAACGAGGTATTTTAAAATATTTTCCGACTAAGTATACATAAAAAAATCCATACAAAAAGCAAGT
Source organism: Catocala nupta (assembly GCA_963675205.1). Lineage (NCBI taxonomy): Eukaryota > Metazoa > Arthropoda > Insecta > Lepidoptera > Erebidae > Catocala > Catocala nupta. Next base: position 12,517,091 of record OY776078.1, read on the forward strand.
CAACGGCACGGGCGCGGCGTGTCAAAATTAAACTAATGTCAAGTAATTTTAAGGGCTTTTGCTAATTTAGTCGGCCAAGTTCGACAGTTAATATGCATTTAGCGATTATTACCCATATTTCGCGACGGTATGCCTTTTGGAAACTAGAGGTTATTTTCACATAATAGAGGTTACTAGCTGTCCCGGCAAACGTTGTTTTGCAATAAAAAATGTTTTGACCAAAAGATTTAAAAAAAATTTTAGGACTGGACAACACTTATCACTATGGGGTATGAAAAATAGATGTTGGCCGATTCTCAGACCTACTCAATATGCTCACAAAATTTCATGAGAATCGGTCAAGCCATTTCGGAGGAGTACGGGAACGAACATTGTGACACGAGAATTTTATATATAAGATGTTACAAATATTATTCACAAAGATTCAGATCACTCTACTGTATTGGAATTATTGAAGCGTGTCCATATTAAGCTTTGCATTAGAGATCAGTGGACTCGAATTACTCTTCTTATTCCAATCATTGATCAATTCGAAGTACAGTTGTTGACATAAGTCAATAAATATTTGAGATATTTTGAATTTATATATCATACAAAATAATGATTATATGGAATATTAAATACAATATTAGTTTCAGAATAATACATTAAATGACTACAAAATAATAAGATACTTACATATAAATGGAAAGATTTAATTTATAAAAACGTTTTTGGAATTGGTACAACGTTGAACTACTTGAGTTGCTCATTGTACTATCTAACTAAAAGTCACGCGGGCGTTTGAATATAATAATTTTGTTCAGAGAAAATAAAAATGAATTTTACTTGGAACGTCTAAACCCCATGTTGCACATACACTACTATCATATCTAGAAGGGGTACGCAACTACATTTTAATTCCCACGTTATATTGCGTGATCCTAACGCTATCTACTATGCTTATTTCCAGGCTCCGCACTGATACTGAGTCCATACAAAAAAACTGAGTAACAATTTAGCTGAACAGAGAATTGGACACGAGACCTCATGGACAGCAATCACATTCGCTACCACTGCACCTACAAGACAGTCTTAAAAAACAAATTACCTATCATATATTATTGTTTCATCTTAAGCCAATATTGCTTCACTAACCTTAGTGACGATACGTATGGGCAACCAGACCAAGAAGGTCTAATAATAGAGAGTCTTAAACACTCGATGACACCATAACTTCATAAGAAGTTTGGATCTTTAGATTTAATCAAATAATTTTGAGAACTGACATCAAGTTTCCTTACAACTCATACAAACAAGTTGAGCACTTGATCTATTTGCCGACTGACTCGTATTTATTTGTTCACTTTTTGCTACGAAAACCTGTATTCCCGTCTGCATGTGAATTCTTGTTACTATATAGACAACACCCACATGACCTCAAGTAGTATTTTCCCACGTTGCCTATTTATGCATAGGAATCCAAGTCAGGTTCTCCGTCTCACTTTACTGTGCCACGCTAGAAAGAGAGAAGAGGCTAGTCTGTGTACATTTGGGACGTGGTCCGTTTTTGTATGCGTGGCCTTTCCTTTAGGACTCACAGCGCATTTTATGATGTATGTGCTTTCAAATCACTGAAATAGTTGTTATGTCAGAACTTTATGTTGTTTCATAGAAATGTGTTTACATACAGATAAATTTTCTTGTTTTATTGTGAACGTAATTGTACTGATGCCTGTTTGGAATTTAAATTCAATTTATGTAAGTGTCTGACATGCCATTGTTGTTTATGTCGATCTAGTTTAGTGGTGGTAAAGCTATATCATGTTATACGGGCTTAATAATAATGTAATGGCTAGCGTCGCCGTCGTACGGCTGGATGAAGTTCTTGATGCAGGCATTGCTCGAAATGGCACGCATTGTACGGAGGAGCCCATGCCACTAGATCACTTCCTTATTACTAGTGGGTTGATGTATCTTTTTATGTATATCTTAAATTACTATTGCATATATAAAATAATGTAGGTATCTTTAATAAAGGAAATAATTATGTAATACAATGATAAATGTCATGTTAAGGTTAAAACATTCAAGCGAGACTAATAAGTCTAATAACAATCTTACTTTAAATGTATTATTAATATGGTCGCGTAACATTGTCTATAATGATTAATGATATTTAATAGAAGGATAGTTTGAAATTTTGAGTAGTCCACAATTTGTGAGTTAAACGTATTATGTACTATTGATGCATATGCAGAGGGTCTCGGGTTCGAACCCACGTCGCGCACCTCTGACTTTTGGAAGTTATATGACTTTTTGAAATTATGTGCGTATTGATTGACAATTATCGCCTGCTCCGTGCCTCGGAGAGCACGTTAAGCTGTCGGTTCCGGCTGCTATGAACATCTTTGGCAGTCGTTATTGGGGAAGTCGACACAAAAGATCCCACTAGGTCGAAGTGTCGACGGTCTGTACTGACTGGCCCCCACACAAGATAAGATACTCTGTTGCATTGAGTTTTCCGTTATGTCACACGTCAATTTAACAATTTTGAAATAAGAACACAACCTGTGAGAATGAGGGAAGATCCACATGTTACGTATTTCTAGGTTTTTAAATATATAAGCATTGACCTTGAAGGCGCTACAGAAGTCTACACTTAACTACATACACTAGTCTGATCGCACTAATGCTGTAGCTACCTTGCATTATCGATTTCATATACCTATTTAAAATTCATAAATGTGAAAATGTACAGGTGAGAATTGTGCGTTACTTAGATTTCTACTTGAATACTGCGTCAATAATTGAAGTAATACCAAGCTTATCGTCAAATGGCGTTTATAGTAAACTAGTAGAGAACCAGTCTATTACGTGGCTGTCTCTATATCATTTTACATAAAGGTTTCTTAGGTATCCTGCTAATATTATAAATGTGAAAGTTTGTAAAGATGTTTAGATGTTTGGTACTCAATTACGCGTAATCCGGTGAAAGGATTTGGATGCAACATGACACATATATAGATCATGTCATGTACTATCGACTTGAGCGAAGGTAGACCATTTCAGAAAATGTTTCGCTTACACATGTTGACTTTAAGTGAATCCGCCCTTAAAAAAAACACTTGTAATAAAACTCAAACAAAAAGGTCGTAGTTGGCCTGCTATGCGATTTTAACCTTAGGAGTGGTTAACCGTCCCTCAAGTCGATAGTACATAGGATGTAGGATGAGGTGGTAATTATAGAGTATGATGAGTATTTACTTTTTAGCTATGAGCTTCCGTGGGCTAACTGGAAGCGAAGACACGGCCAGAGACTAGTGGTAACTATTTTAATAACCTGCTAAACTCTGCTGGATTGTCTCTCAGTATAATAAGAATAAGGCCATAGTCCACCACGCTAATCCAGTGAGGTATACAAACACTTATCTTTGTGAACATTACGGAGATCTCAGGGACATATAGATACCTCGCTATGTATATCTTCACCGCAAATGCAAACGATATGAACTTTATTCAACATAACTCAGAAAAGTCTGATGTAGTATCTGAATTAAGACCTCTGGGTGGCCAATCCACGTCAGTATATTATTTATTGCAATGGGCAATTAATTAATCCTTATATTTTAGTGGCCTACTCAAAGGGTACCTGAACCTTGATTAAACGAGCGCCTTATTCCTGTCTGTCAGACTTTTACACTGTTGTTACAGTGTAAGCCGACTCATATTTGCAGATAATGAATCATAAATTATATATTTTTTTAAACAGGCCGTTATCTTTTAAGCTATGATTATAGACAGGATAGTAAATGTCCTTGTTGTCAGTCTAAATGCGTCTTTAGCACATTTATCTATGTATGTTGTGTAGAGGTATAAAACCAATTGTCAATATTTCTAGTTTATTTAGCGTTCTCCAAATCAATGAATAAACAAGATAAGTGCACAAATAAATCTTACAATGACATCACTTCAATCATCTCACCTTCGCGACTTATAAGAAGTTACGTAATGTAGTTATATATAAGTTGTAATATACACACTTCATGTATGTCATTGAAATGATTAACGGACATTGTTACTTTTGAATCTCGTATCGATTTTTAGGGAGTTTCTGTCAAAAATATACTCTCTGCCTCCGCCTTCGAGGTTATCGACGTGAGATTGTGATATATATATAATCTCACACCTGGTGGCAATGTTTAACGATGGCAAATATGTACATTTTCTTTTTAAAAGGGTACTTGCTCTAAGTGTTATATATCGTGATCGATTTTATAAACATTTAAACAGCGAACACAATGACACAACTATTTTTTATTCTACACTCGGCACAACTATATTTATGTGTGAACCAAGTTTCAACCGCAAACTGAACCCATAACACTCAGCTCACTGACAGGACGACTATTTCAACCACCGAACCATTTGTTCAACAGAAATCAACTTTGTGAATATTGTCGAAACTGATTTTGTTCATAAATTACCATATAAAATGCAAGACCATATGAATAGAAGTATTTACAATATATTCACATAGAAATACAATAATCATTCATCAGATATCGAGGAGTACGTTTTTTACGACTACGATAAATATTTTTGTCGGCTATTCGATACTTAGTGGCGACCACTCCTTACTGCTACCTGTTGTATATTAGTCAATTATAATCAACAGTTAGTTCGCCAATTTGCATAAAATCTAGACCAAATTTTATTAAATAGAATAAACTGGATTCTGCTATACCAAATTGAGCTGATTAACTGCAGTCGGACAGGGCGAAAGAGTAAATTATTTATCTAGTATTTAGGCGGTTGTGTATATCACTGTAGTATTTTATATTGATTTATATTTTCGTTAATAATTTATATAAATACCTATATACTTCGTTACAAAGTAATTTAGATATCATATTTATTTTGACCTGGTTGATAAAACCTTGATAGCTAAGTCTTCATTACTGACTCTCTAGAATAGTCTAGAACATAATCGAACGTTCTTGCAATGGAAAGTAGAGGCAAGTAAAAATTGGCAACCGATATGCTATTTTTCTTGTACGCTATGTAACACAAGTGTTTGTGTAGAGTAATTATTATCAGATAAATAGTATGTCAACACCACGTTAAATAAATAGTAAAGGGTTTTGTAAAAGTACCCAATTTTCACAGCAATATCCTTACCTCGTGTAGGTCTTGTCTAATGGTAACCTTTCTACTCGTGAACACAATGCAAACATCGCTTATAATGCTGATCGTTTCTATACCACAACTACCTTATTATCCAGACATATCATACACCATTTTAAGGTAAATGTTGATATCGACAATTCAATTTTATGTTAGCTATAAGTCCTACGAAGCATCAGTCATGTTCACGATACGACCAACAAGGAATTATTATTTAACACCTTTAACAGATAATTCTTTCCGGGTTACATCACGTGAAGCTCGGGTCCATAATATCCCTAATCGTCCACGTCATAATAATCTTGTTATATTTTACCTGTACGCGGCCGGTAGTCTGGTCGCCCACCCTAATACCAATAAAACGCTTCATAATCGTAAAGATCTCTAGTTTATTAGAAAAACGAGTTTCGTCTAAGACTGGCGAAGTGTGCTATACATAATAGATAATTTGGTTAATAATGGCTTCGCCGTTTTTGCCTAAATCGTGTTATATCATAAATTTAATCTGCTAGCTGATTGAGATATTTGTAATTTCGCAATAAAATGTGTATCTGTGACGGAAGAAGTATGTATGTTTCAGTTTTAAAAGAATGAAGGTAATTTTTTGAAATCTTTTGATAGCGATGTCACCAAAATCGATTATATTTCTCGAATTTTAAATATGGAATGATGTATTGTTGTCGATCTACTTCGGTCGATTTACGATACTCGAAGCATTTGAAAACATCAATAAATCTACAGCATTTCGTTTGCATATTAATCATCGTTTAGAGAAAGTGTTCTAGACCATTTCAAACCAAAATCTATTAGCAATTTTGATCGAACTTTTATTAAGATACAATTTATAAGCGTGATATATTAGCGAAAATTACGACGTGTGATGCAGCCGTAGGTGCTTGTGACGGAGCATAACTGGAGCTACAATAAGGTTGGAGCAAAAAGTTGAGACCAGTATTCAGTTGATTACCCTCGTATCGAGTTAGGAATCGATATAAAATTTAGTCGAGATACTGTGAGTTCAACGCCTTACCATCTTGTCCGATCGCATCTGAAACTCTATTATATTATAGTAATAAAATGACAGACTTGGAATGGAAGGAACAAAAAGTGAAGACGCAACAGGTGTTGATTTCCTTATGTTTAGGCGCTAGCTATTTTGTAGATAATGACTAATATTTATAATCTTTTACCAAGTAGGCTTTGTTTTTTATGAGGCACGGATTAACACAAAAACGAAAGCCGTGTTCTAAGCCTATTCATCATGAGCTGACTACTGCATATCAAACGATCTTTACATCAAATTTATTAAAAAGACACAAATTGGGATTAAAAAGACACAAGGAAAAGCAATAAAGATCTCTATATATTACCAAAAAGCCAGACAAATTTATTTTTAATACTAAATTGACAATAAATATAAAATAAAATTGAAAGATCAAGGGTGTGTGAAAGAAATAGAAATCGATTGCTTAAAAATAAATAATAAATTGTTATTAGTGGCTTCTTATTATTTTTTGGTTGGTTCAGATAAAACTTAGCATTAAGTAAAAGTTTATTATGACATTAAGTAATATGGGTTTTGTCATGATTGTGGTCAACATCACTCGCTTTCTTTTATACGAATGTCAATTGTTAAATATATATTTATATTTGAATGTGATTCTATTACACTATTTTGTGGTCTGTACCTCTACTTAAATATATTAGAAACTTTAATTCAGGAAGCAAGATAATATTTTTAGATCTATCTCTAATATTTTATTAAGATATAAAATAATCGAGTCCTATCTTAAATGGCTTGATATTTTACCTCAGAAAATTTACATTCACAAACTAATCAGAAATATCTTAGTGAAAGTCTAAGTGTACCCTAAATGATGGTATGTGAATATTCTATAAATGGGAGTGCATGAATCCACAGGTACTGCCTATTCCGTAAAACAAATGATTGAATTCAAGGGAGATTCATGTGTTCCATCCTTCCTTGAGGTATTCGACTAATCTTTCATAGATTTTTAAATTACATTGACTATAAAAAACAACAAGAAAATTAAAACTAAATCATTCTCATCACTACTTTAGATAACGTATCGAACGTGATTTAAATTTTAAAAAGAGAAGAAACCGTTTCTTCTAATCGTTGGTCCTTTATAATTCGATCGCGGCCAAGTGAAAACACATTAAGTAAGCCTTTCTAATCTTTTGTTAATTCATTAGGAAAGCTCGTGTCATATTTTAATTGCTAAGCGGATTGTTTCAATAGTACGTACGTGCGTACAGCTATACGTATACGTGCTATTGTGAGTAAAAGAGACAGCCACTACGCGAAAAGTAACTGATATATGCGTTAAATGAATAAGATATGTAAGTACTACTAAGGTGGGTAATAGACATTAGGTTAGCTTGATGGCAATATGGACACTTGCATAAGGCTATCACAGTATACTGTAAAAAGCAGTTTCTGCAGTGCAGTGAAAGCACGCTCTTCGAAAAACCTAACTCTCCCAAGAAACAACACAAACAAAAAGATGCAATGTATGTAATTACGTTGATTATCTATTCCTATGATGCAACATTGCTGCTATCTTCCGTGTGATAGAAGTCGCTGTGATTTATTCCTCATTAAGCTTGGCTTGATTTAGCCCCTATACACACCAATAACCACGTGATTTACATTAGAGATGTGCTAAATTTCATTTGAATAATATTCGAATACTGGTATGCAACGCGGTACTTACTTTGCGCAATTTAAGGACGATGGATTAATTTAGATAATTTGGAAGGTAATAAAATATACTGTTATCTCATTAGTAAAACAATTCTATTAACTTTATTACTATTTCATTTGCATCACTATTTCTACTCTAATCAACTATAATACCAATAAAGAAATTATTTTATACCGCCATAATTATAATTGCAGTGTTTTGCAGCAATTAATGCAAGAAGAGTTAGTAGCAGCTGTAGAGCTCAGTTAAATTAATATTTGTTTATAATAAGTATTTAGGCTCGGTAGCGCGGTCGGTGTTTGAATACTTGTCTTGGGTTCAATTCTCGGATTGGGCAAAGTGTGTTGAGTTTTTCAGTCAAAAGTTTTTTAGTTGCATTAAGAAGTAAGTAAAACTGTATACCTTTTTTATATACTGGCATGCGACTATACATATACAGATCAAATCCAATCAAATCAATCAGTTTATTTGTAATTATATATGTAGGTATAAAATGTGCTTAGTATACAAAATGAAACCTCTGCAATTTGCCACACAAGGCGTGCAAATCCTTACTAAATGTTATAAATGCGGAAGTAACTCTGTTTGTCTGTCTGTTACCTTCTCACGCTCAATCCGCTGAACCGATATTCATGGATTAGAGATAGCCTGGGGCCCTGGGAAGGACATAGGCTATATAACATCACGCTTAGGCTCATGGTAGCGTCGCAGTAACCACAAATACGACTAATACGGTTTAGACCGTGGGCACAGCTGGTATTCAGTACAGATGTATGTATCTTTTAGAAAAGTCATGATTGTCTTACTTCTGAATCAACAATACAACAAGCAGAACTGTTATTTAAAACATAAATCATAATACAAACATTAGTCGCATTCCAGTTTAGTGATTAAAACTCCAAGCTTTACGAAAATATAATAAATATTTTACACATTGGTACGGGCTATAAGGTAGCACTCATAAATTTTGCATAAAATTTTTAAATTATAGTGTCATTGACCATATTCTAAGTGCGAAGTAGACATTCGTTATGTCTTACATAAGTTACTAAACCAATGGAATATGAGAATTTTATCTATAATATCGTAATGTTGAAATCATCGTGTTTCTGTTCGACTACTTCTAACCTCGTTGTTGTACATCTTTATGGTCATGACCATCTTGTCTGTGGCTGTATTAGCTATCGGAATATTCAAGAATTCGTTCATTCAAGACTACTTTTTTCTTAAGTGACCACATATATGACTTATAGTCGTTTCGTCAGAGGTTTTCTAACCGCCCGAAAGTATCTAACATGACATTAGGATATCTATTAAAAAAAGTTTATTGAATCGAATGTTTTGCCTGGTATCCAAATCACAGGTTGGTTGGAACCCTAGATCGTTGCCTTGCCAACGCATGTACAGTAATCATCATCCCACCATCTACCTAAAACCTTTCGGCCTAAGTACATCCACCCGTTACTTTTCTTTTAAATTTTAGCCAAACTCCTTCAGTCCTTCCAAAAACTGCCCGCCATTTATCTATAAATCTCAGTCTACAAATTGCCTGTTTATTTTCAAAAACCTTAGCGAATGTTGCTCTAACGAGTTTTGGATAACAGGTATAACACAAGAGTGTTCAGCGAGAAATGATAATAGGCAATGGTTGGAGACTAGGCCATCCCGACTCTCCAGTCGAAGTCTCCAGTTTAAGTGAAATTGCCCATTTTTTTGGAGATTTCGTTGTCCTATCTTTCAGAAACACCAAGCTTTAAATGCACCTGTGCCATTTATATAAAGTATGTTTATATTCTTAAGCCGTTTGTCTCCGCCTACATCACACAGGAAATGAGATACCTTATTCTTTTCCAAAGCTTCGAATACGTCAATTCAATAAATCAACGGTCGAATCGCAGGCGTTTACTTTTATTTTAAAACATCGTTTCGGTTCACAGAACATTGTTCCTAGCGACCGGTTGACGCGAAACCTGTCCGGTTTGGACCCAGTCCAGTCAGTTTTCATTTGTAAAAAAATATATGTATTTTTCTTGCAACCGAACGCAATAAAATGCGTAATTAAATGTTTCCGGGTGGACAAGAATAAGAACGATTCGTTGATGTCGATTGTTAAAAAATGGCCGAGTATGGCGTGTTTAGTCTCGCAATTCCAATTAAAGCACTCATGACGTAATGTGTAGCTGTTTGCAATTCTACTATGTTTCTATGTAAATCAACAAATTAAGCTTCCATTATTAGTATCATTTTTAGTTTCCATTATTAGTTTCTAATAGACACAGACCAGGCGCTACTATTTCTTAATTAGAAGAATTCGAACTCCCATCTTTCGGCACGGCCGCGGCATCGTGACAAAGTGACTGCTTAAACCAATGTGCTACGCGTGCAATTATTAGTAATTCATGTTTTAGGTAACAAATCTTGGTTTCATGTACATGTGTATTTTGATAAGATAGAATCTTTTTTTAAAGTTGTTGCCTGTTGCCTTCACATCTCCAACAGAAAAATACCTACAAAGAAAATCACAATAGTTTACATGTTCTAGTCGTCATTATAAATTTTATCAAAGCCACCAACTGTCTATTCGATTATCCACGTTCTTTGAGTACGTTGTTACAACTGCCAACCTGAGTTCACTCACGATTCACCAAATATAGGTAGGCATGTAACTGTTTTGACGTTACATTATAAGCGCATTCTTGAAGGCATAGAAGATAATATTATTAATTTAACTCAGTCCTAATCCGTACCCGTAATATGGGTACGGATTAGGACTGAGTTTTAATATAATATTATAAAATATTATAAAAAAGTTTGTTTATAATATTATAAAAGGGAGAGTAAATCATTTCTCCGTTTCATTACGGAACCAACTATTAGCTGAGTTCAGTACTGTAGATTACCAGCCCAATAATTATTGACTTCAATTCTGGTAATTATTTTTTCAAATGGTACTTTTACGTGCCATTCTGTGTTTACTGTTGGTTGCCATGGAGATAGCTTAAACGCCGTCATTGGACATAGGTTAGGCAAAGGATGACGCGCGTAATTACCATGTTCTTTAAAAGATGCATTCCCATTTGAAATAGATTGCTAGTGATATGCGTTCAAAATTTCTAGTATTCTAGTTAACCTCTCCAGCTAAGTTTAAAACTAGTGTTAGGAGTTCAGGTTATTAGCGCATTTGGTTAAAACCGAGTCCGCTAGCCCCATACCTTATTCTTATTTAATTAAAACTACTACTTTCTTATCTAATTAAAATCTAGTGTCTAGTGTCTAATCAAATATATTTTAGGTAGACGTAGAAATATACAAAAGCATTTCAAACGATCCTTGAAATCGTTTACTAACATACTAGAATATTGAAACAAAAAAAAATCCTTTGGCTCCCACAGGAATCAGTGTCTTCGCCGTCCATCAGTAAATAAGTACATCAGTATCAAATAGCTTAAAATACTCCAGTGATATCCGCAGCATATGGTATTGCCACCCACCTACTTGATAATTGTTCATTTGTCTCGCTTCCCTCACCGGATGCGTTTGCAAAATAGTCTTAGGCCGGAAGCATAACAATACGGGCTATGAAATATTAACTAAAGTTAAGTTGAGCAAACTTCCGAAGTGATTAAGTAACAAGCCTGATGATGTTAGGAATTGGACCGTTGAAAAGCTTTGTGGAAGAAGACGAACGAGTGCCTCGTCGAGCCTGCGATATAAGTTTATGTTTAGGTTTGCATTAAATCGCACGGTCTAAGGATTAAGGTAATAATAGTTCGGGGTTCGAGCCCTAGGTCGAGCAAAATGTTATTGAGCTTTTTTTTAGTCGACGCACGAAGACGGACATGTCTGGTAGATGACAAAATGCTACTAAGCAATTAAAATACCTAATATATTATATCAATGTTTTACATATTCGAATATTTGACAGCGTTTCATTTGATCGAATTCGAATATTAAATCGATAATCGCCTATCCGTAGTCTTCGAGAATATACAGGTGTCATAACTACATACTGGTGCCTTTAGGCAGTTGTAAGAAATTATATTGAAAATAGGCTAAACTTGAGGCATTTAAACGAAGTCCCATTACTTATTATCAGTAAATAAATCCTTTTCAAAGTTTTCACTTAATATACTTATGGCATCGTAAAACCTTCAATAACCGTTCTTATCACCAGTACATAACATAAATACTGCCCAATTGTGCCTGAGTCCACATTTTTTACAGCTCATTATAGGAATCCACACATACTTATTATTTGTTATCAAACTCTAGCACCTGCAGGACAAAAGGTTCAGAATTCCTTCTAAAACATTGTTTTATCTATTGTGTAAAGGTGTATGGCAATAAAAGCGTTATCGAAAGCCGGATGTGTTTAAAAAAGTTGTATTAACAATGTCCGAAGATAACCTTTACCTGGTAATGGATAATTAGTAGAACGCTGAAATAGGGACTATTTGTTGTAATGGCGTGTACGTAATAGGTGTGACGTGTTTAATTGTGCTAGCGGAGATAATAATTACGTGACTGAAATTATGCATTTTACGGTATTTTGCCACGATTGTTTTTTTTTACCCCTGTAGGTACTAGGTTATAACTGTATTATGTTATATGTATTTATTTTATGAGTTTTGGCTTGTTTAATTTATTTTACAGAAAATTGGGCTTAGTAGTCGTTTCGCACGAATTTGTTCGCACATATCGTGCGAATAGACACTTTTTAAAATAATATTTTTTATGTTGTCTTTTCGCACACATTGAATATATTTTCGTGCGAATCATTCCCTTCTTAAAACGCAGGTGTCTATTCGCACGTTTTTTTTAATGCTAATAAAAGTGAAAGTATCGCACAATCGCGCACGAAGGTAATAATTTTAAATAAAACAAGGTATACCAATAAATCAAAGACTGTATTTTGATATTTTTCTTATTAAAAATACAAAACGTGCGAAGCGACCTGCGTTTTCAGACGGTAAAACATATACCATGAGACGAAAATATATAACATGTGTGCGAAATGACAACAAAAAAATATTATTTTAATAAGTGTCTTTTCGCACGACTTGTGCGAACAAATTCGTGCGAAACGACTACTAAGCCGAAAATTGTTGACAGTAAATTTCTGTAATACTGCTCGACTCGTGTATCGAACCTGAGTAATCAAACTCAATAGTCGCATGCACTACCGCTTTACCGCCGTAGCAATATGCACATTATCATCGGCTTCAAAACTGGATATAAAAAAATTATAAAGGATGCCAATAATTTTATGAATGATGTTCTTATGCAATAAGTTTATTAGTTTTACCAAGTGTTGTATCTACTCCATGTAATGATTTAGTAAGATATTTTTAAGGAATAAGACTGTTAATATTTAAAAGGTTAGTATAAAATACGCAGACAGAAATTTTAGTAACACTTAAAAGTAACAAATTCTTTGTTTTCGATGTTAAATTTACTTTTTCATAAGCGGTAGTAAACATGTTCGTAAAAGGAATTTAATAGATTATTAACTAAAGTGTGGAATTTTCGTGTGATTCGTTACGATGGTTTTTGTTGTAAATTCCAACAAACATAACTCTGCATAACATCTAAAAACGCAGTCGTTTTTATGTTTTTTTGGACTCGTCTACCAGTTGGATTTGATACAGCTGACTGCTACTAGGTATTCAATAATTTGTAATGTCGATCATTTGACGTACACTACGATTCTGATTACATCATCAATCGGTTTATGTGTTTATACAAGTTATAATATCGCGATAATCAATCTTTATGTGTGAAAACTAGCTGTCCACATATATAACTAATCTATGTTTATATAATTACCCTATGTTATCTCTATTCAGGCATAATTACTGCGTAACTACAGTTGCTGGTCGCGGCTTCGCCTGTGTATGAAAGTGCATCGTCTTTTGGCAGCGCCATCTTTTGATCAGTTAAGAACTGAACTGTTGTCAATATGGGCTATGCGAATAGCGCAATGGTTTAACCGGCCGACTCGCAAACTGCCGCTACACCAAGTGATGAGGGTTTAGTGCCGACGTGGAATAAAAATTAAATGGTCAAGAAATAATTTAACTACTTCAAGACCGCGTGTTCATTGTCACTGTTAATTGATAGTTTGTAAAGTTCACCGTGATAGGTACAGGGTAAACTGGAAAACCCGTTGAATCACCCGGGACACACAACGGGGATTAAAGTATCTTAAGAATGAATTAAAATAATATATCTACCTGTGTACCATGTTCATTTATTTCCAAGATTTATCTGTAATTGACTAATAAACATTAATTATTATAGATTTAGTTCGGATGGAAGTAAAGGCAACTTAAAGTACTTTAGCTATAACGGCTGAATGTCAAGATACAAAAAATCAATGCATAAAATAGGTCACAGGAAACCTTATACACATAAAAGAAACATAAGCTATGGGACAAATCCTTGCAACAAACTACCTACGTGTTCTAAATAGCCAATAGGTATTTGCGATATTTTACTAATTGTTATTGAGTGTATGCTGTGTGAGAAGTCTCGGGTGCGATCCTCAGGTCAGGCAAAGTATTTTTTCTGTCACAAAATTCTCAACATCTGCACGGAGTCTGGATCTGTGCCCGGTAAAGGCAATAGGTTTATCCCTTATTACGTGGTATACTTGCTTAGTATTACACCAACGAAGAAAAAGAAAGGGTAGGGTCAGGTTAAGACTTGTCGCGCTCCTACCCCTTCGGGCACATGCGCGCGTACATACGCCCGCGACTATACAGGGTGTAACGTAAATAATGGATAGCCCTGAAACTTTCGACTGGCCAGATTATCATCTATCATTTACCCCACTTATATCACCCCATGGATGACCAAATTATTGATATTTTAGATATTTTAAATAAAATCGTACTTACTCATACAAAATCAGCTGCCATTTCTACAATTGGCGACATTTTCTCGTTCTGTTTTTTTATGTCACTCCTGAATACTTGTATCATCAAACCAGTATCAAGTTTTTTTGTTGCAATCTTAAACAACTTCGCAAAATACTTATTCATATAAGTGGGGTAAATGATAGATGATAATCTGGCCAGTCGACAGTTTCAAAGTTATCCATTATTTACGCCACGACCTGTATGTGTATTCTATTTGCGTCAAGTACAGTCTCTAAAGAAATAAATATTACGCCTAAATAAAGTAAATTATATTTAGGTCGTAGCATCTTACGTTGTAGGTATAAATCGAAGCTATAATGAAAATTTCTACTGTTTACTCATTTATTATCCAATTTGCTACTGAAAAGTATTTCATGGTCATAATATTATATTTATATTTAATAATACCCGCTAGGCCTGCCTGGAGTTATAGGAGAGAGTGACCAATAGATCATAAAATAGAAATTTAAGTATTAATTAATTCATTGTTGATTTTTATTTATGCATATTGTTTTCTAAGATTTATTTATGGAAAGATATCGTTAGCGCTGATATAAAATATTGGCGATAGGAACTATCACTTTTATAATCGGTTATTGTTAGAAATAACAATTAAAAACAACATGTTTACATTTTATATTTGACGCGATAGAAAGGTTGGTGTTTCCTATTTCTGTCCGATCAGCCCATTTTTAATTTCTTTTACTTAGGATACCTAAGCATTGTGAGAGCGACGAGCGACACATCATTTTGATTTATCTACTAGATGTGCCCGCGGTTTCACCCGCGTTTATCGTTACTGCGCCACCCCCGTGAGTTGTAGCGTGATGTTATATAGCGTTCCTCAATAAATAGGCTATCCAACACGAAAATAATTTTTCAATTCGATACCAGTAGTTCCCGAAATTAGCGCGTTCAACCAAACAAACAAATTCTTCAGCTTTATAATATTAGTATAGATTATAATTTGAATCTGGTAAAGCGTGATGCAAGCCAACATAGACCACGAGAACTGCTTGCCTTTATGCTACATTGCTTACTTTGTAGTATGGGCATAAATAAATGCAAATATCGCGATATTAATTCCTTGTAGTGTTGTAATTTATTTATCTTAATTATAATCACATTAAAAAAAAAACACTATGTTTAAATAAACACAAATATTTGGTATAGATTGGAATGTTTAAAATATATTGATTAGGTTAAATATTTGGTTTTATTTTCATATAATTATGTTTACTAATTCAACACCTTGTTATCACCGGCTGAATTTAAATTTAATAAGAAATATTATAGGCGTAGAATTATTAAAACTATATAAAAAGTCTTATAAACTGCGGTATTGAATTCTTATCTAAATTTTTGTCGGTAATATATGGTGTTTATTTTATTTTATAAAATTAAATGTTTTATTTATTAAATATGAATAAAATAAGTCCTAGTTTCGTTTATAAACTATCTCACTGTGGGAGGTAAAGCCCTGTTCTTAGTATGAAAAGGGTTGGGACACAGTCCACGCGAATGGGCAATATTTTCATACATGTTTGGAGAATATTGTTTTAAGTTCTCAAGCACGCAAATCTACGCATGATTTTTGTCTTTGTCAGCAAGAAACAATTAATTATTTTCAGGGTAAACCTTAAACATGAAAAATTTATTGTCCAATATATCGTAAAATTGTACTAACTAAATTAGTACAATTAAAATAGTTGCTTAAAAAGTTAACGTTATCATAATCCTATTAGATAATATACATCAATGGGAAAGTGTGGCGCTTAACGTTGAACTTTAATTAACCTTATGAAGCCACCATGCTATCTTAGACAGAAAGCTAGTTTGTAAGTTAAAAAGCAAAATATAAACATCGCTTCCCTTTTTCATTTTTAGATACTTTGTAGTAAGCACTAACATCATTTTACATGTAGTTAAAGTATGTGAAAAAATTATAAAAATTTAAAAATACCTGATGTATTTAACCTAAACTGTGTGACAAAAATTGTGCCTACAAAGAATATTAAAATTATCATTAAAGTAAATGTTAGAAATGTGGTTTTTATACAAAGTATAGATGTTTATAAAATGTCCCATTTATTAATTATTTAAAACAGAACGACATAATGTCAATATTGTATATAAATATTTTTGCCGGCGATTCTGCCACCAAATTGCTTAAACTCCTTTGTAAAGTTAATAAAAAATATTATAGGTGTTTAAACTTGAAATTTATATTATAAATATTTACTAAATAATATTGACTTCCATTTTAATGTCTACCATTCAATGATATACGCGTTAAACTACATCATTATATAGCTGTTTATTTATAAACAAGCTAAAATTGTTTAATTCATATTTCTGCGATAGGACATGTAAAACCATTGATTAAAATTGCTAAACTATGACTTCATAATAAATTTCAGACGTAATAATACGTACATATATTCTCTATTACATAAATAAAACTGAAGCAAAAAGTTTAGGAGGAAAGCGACAAGCGAACTCTAAAATGAACATAATGTTTTTAATTAGAATCGAACTCCAACAAACTTTAATACACAGTACACAGTACTGAAATGAAACATTAACAAAATATTTTACCACGATGTACAGTAAGAAAGCTCGTGCATAAAAATAAAAAGAAGTCTTAACAACCGGCTCCGAACAAAAGTTGCGCGTAAAGTTAGAAACTAATAAAATCTCTTATAAACATTAGTCGTACCTTTTTCAGATCAAAACACAGTTTTTGTTATCACATTAAACACTGCATTGTTTTTATCCAACTTTTTAAACGAAAACACACATTAGTTGATGCTTGTACGGAGTCATAAGTAAAACTGAAGTACGATGAGCTTGCAAGACAACTTGCCTCAGGTATAATTTTCACGTCTGAGCTACGCTACCAATAGAAGGAGGTCGGTTTCGTCGTCGCAGGGTTTGTTAACAACCACCTACCGTACGCGGTAAGGCAGTACCGAAAAGAACATTGTATCACTTCGTCCGGTAGGAAGAAAGAGATGAAATGTGAATGACGGAGCCTTCGTATAGAGTAGTAATGTCCGCTCGTAGATTGGTCAGATACATGTCAATCACTGTTTTGTACCTACACTTAGACAGATACAAAAATATACATTGAATATTTGTTTTATAAATTTAAATTATAGTCAGAAGTAAACTATATTATTATTAAAAAATATATACTATTTACCCAATTTTTTAAAAATAAACTGTCTAAGTAAACTTAATATATAATAAATATCCGAAAAGCATAGTCCTTCGCTAACATACTATATGGAAATCTGTATAAAATGTGTTACATGTCTGTGTGCAACGAAGAACTAGATTAAGATTCTTCAATTATTAAGGGAATTCCTGTCTCTTTCATCTTGTAGCATAAGTGTAAACAACAGCATACATGTCAACTGTAAACTGCTTTTCCTTGAATAGGGTAATTTCGCATTGCGTTTTACCTAATGACACGTAATACAAATTCACACGGACTTTATAAGTGACGGATAGCACATAAAGTCGTTTGTCCTGGTAAGCACCTAGAATTCTACAGGCTGTAAAATAGTTCTGACCGCTATACTTTTTTTAAATAAATAAGTCTAAATTGAGACACGTATAGCAAAAAACGTAAAAAATAGGAAGATCACACCGCATCTATGGTTAAAAAAATTAAATTGATTTTCTTAATTTATATAAAACATCCGTTTTGAATAATGAAGAACACCAATAAATGTTTGGTAAAATATAAAATTTTGTATGCTGCCTGTCTTCTAGGCACTTTCTCAGTCGACAGCAATGCTGCGAAATTTTACGACACCTGCCTAAACCATTTCATTCATATATTTTGTGCCATTCCTATTTATTTTGTTTTACTGACTGTAAATATTTGTTATGTTGTAGATTATAATTATTGCTTATGTATATGTAGATAAAATCTATTGCTTCTAATAAATATACATGTATAAAAAATTTACATTACTTAATTGTCACAAGGAGCCATATACATATTACTACTCTTTGTCCTTGACGTCACCGTTGTAAAATGTCAGCAACGCGTACACTATTGCCATCTTTTTCTCGCGCCGAGCTCCCATACGACTCAAGGATACAGTGCACTCTTCAGTTCACTGCTCCCGCTGTGCGTCGAAGCCTTAGCTGCGCATGAGTGTCCAACTGTTTTTTAACTTCCCGAACTCGTATTAATATTTTAGGGCGCCATTTTTCACTGTTATTTTGTTTAATATTTTAATTGTATTTTTTTATTGTATTTATATTATGAGCTATAAAGTTACACACAAGAATTTTGACAAAGTACGAAAGTATGTTACTTTTATTGTTTAATTATTAGTAATAATAAAAAATATTGTCTGTAAATCTATTCCGATGAGAAACTACCACGTAGTCCATTTCCATTAGACCGGTACCCGACTCGTCCGACTCAGCTTTTTTATTGGCACGGACAAGTTTTTGTAGAGCCAGCTGATGTTATTAGCCGGTCGCAATTTAATTTTATTACCTGAGTAAATATTTGTACCTATTCATTTAAAAATAAGTGACCTTTGTCAATGATAAATGGGACATAACGACATTAAATCATAATTTACTTATTATTAAAAGATAAAGTTGTTTTCGTATGACGAGATATCGGATTGTCAAATGTTGCAAGTTTATTTATACTTGTTTTGGCAATGTCGGTTTCCCTACCTTTGTTTTGTTTATCTTCTAGCAAGTTTAAAATTTATTTAAAGAAGTTGAAGTCCACTCACAAATTTAAATGTGCAAATGTTATGTTGCATAATAAAGCTTATTTTCTATATTAACAATTTTCGTGCTATATTATTCTCAGGCCCGTAATGTCAGCAATAAAATAAACCACGAAATATACTTAATCTTCAGTTAATACATATATCACGACTATATCTAAAAGAGCAGGCAGAGATATATTAACGCTTTGCCCGATCAGGGCATCAAACCCGAAAGCTCATGCGTAGAAGTTCCATAAACCACGGCTACGTCACTGACGTATTCTTTGGTTAGTGATATTATTAAACATGTGAAGCGTCTAATGTGTGTTTAAAGACATCTAGAAAAATTAAACACTATACACCTCATTTTGTCGTGTAAACTTTAAACTAGGAAGGATCTTACCAACCATAACTTATTACGACATCTGCATATCTCGTGGAATACGTTTTTTTATACCTGAAATATATGTGATAGTATGCGGTTACATCATTTAATATGATTGCTAGCAATATCATTCGCGTGTTGACTTCGTTATAGGAGAGGAATTGAAGATGATAAAAGGAACGCAAGAAATAGGAGTTTGAATTACCAGAACTCTGGCATACCGGGTGAAACCCAGTAACAGTGTAACTGCTCTAAAGAGCGTTTACGCCATATGGTCTGTTCCGAATGGCAACGTCGCTAATAAATGTCATAATTTTAGGTATTTAAATCTGATTAATTTATAGAAGCTTCATTTTTAAAATATTTTTATAAAGTTCAATGTAATAGTTTGTCATATATGGTACATAATTATATTAGCAATCCTTTACATTACGAATTGAAACCGATATTTACATAGTAAAGGACTTCAAATATAATTATATTTTATCTATGATACAGGTATGATACAAGGTAAAAACCTTAAGCCGGTTATAGGGTACCTACTCGCTCAGTCGTGGAGCCGAGTCAGTCGTACCTTCACCGAATATCGGTAATGGCTCTTCCACTTTTAATGAAGTCTTTTAAGTCCTTTACTGTAGTCTAAACAAATATGGCACTCTAGTACCTAAAGAAAATACATAAAGACCCTTCTCATCTTCATGTATTATCTTTCTTTTTTCATTTCTATTTTTAACGCAAATAATCTAAGAGCAGAAATTGAATGGTTTTATAATGAGTAGTCTGTTTACCAACTATGAAAAGTAAGAAAATTTACTACATTTTCTGTGCATTGCATGTCTATGTATTACACAACGCGTATGTGTTCATTTTATAGACGTAGAGCATACGAGTATAGTACGCTCCAATTAACTTTATAGTAATAAATCTTGTTAAGGATATCGTATAAACTAAATTTATAGTTCTAATCAAAGATTTAAACCATAGATGTGTCTTTATCGCACGGAAAAGTGTCCACACTAGGAAGAGGAAGCGTTTACATTATATTCTTACATTAGAGTCGATAATGTACTATTTTCAATATGAATATGAGGATAATACTTTTCACTAACAAATTGTATACAGTTAACGGCCAAAATTTTTCACTTAGCAATCGATCTCTTTTAAGCTTTACTCTCACGAATAGCCGAACTCTCTTAGCTATAAATCTTATTGGCTATGGCTATTTCAATGCATGAGGGTACTCATTCTTATATCTACTAAAGCCTCTCTATCCCGAATAATAAAGTTCACGATTACTTTAAAGTCGTATTTACCTACAATCGACGATATACGACATATGCATGTATCGTAGATTGTAGGTAAATACAGTGTATGTAAGTTATGAGATCCGTTACAGAGTTATAAGGAGATAAATAATGCCAACAGATATAATACGTTTGAACAATGTACCCAGGCTTTAGAAAAACTCACTGCACAATCTCTAATTACTATAGATGTTAAATACGTTGACATTTATAGAACGCAGACTAATATTGTGTCGCTTCTATAAGAATTTATTTTTACGTATTTTGACTATTGTCAAATATGACGAAGTGAACCCATATGTTTCTTACTAGAATTAATATAATTATTATAATTAAACTTCAAATAAGACCAAAATTCATTACTTCTGTTGACCTACAAGAGATAGAAGTTTAATAAAATATTAAAATAGTTATGCAAAATAAATGTTTTTATCTCTGGTACGCCATACAATAGATAGATATTAATTTTGGTCTGAAGTGTGCACAGATAAGAACTTAGAAGCATGCCATTTATTTCTAAATAATTTAATGTATGTACTATGACATTGCTCTAATGCGACGTTGTATATTAAATACTAAATATATATATACACTATTTTTAAAATTATAGATTCTTAGATATTAATTATACTTAAATTGGTTTACTTACTTGGTCCTCATCCCGGTAATCCATGATGTCGCTTCTGAAATTAGAAAAAAAAGAATATAGTTTTATAAACTTCATATAAAAGTAGACAAATTTTGATGTTTGAGAAATAGGACATAGTAACGATATTGGTTACTATCCTAGCACGCATATTTATGGATAATTTTCAACTATTGGTACCTACTTTCTAAGATTTACTAAAATTAATTATTAATTAAAATTAAAGGGACCATAATGTTATAAAGAATGCTTTTTGACGTGTTTGAACTCAATAAATTATCATCATCTTGGTACCTACCCTTTTAGATTTGTAGATTACTTATATCATTATTATGTACATAGATTGACCATATTTCCAACGAGTTTTCAAGGCCAAAATATGTAATTGTTTGCCATGTCCAGAAATATAATCTTGTAAATGTATTTTAAGTCTTACCTGGAACGAATCTTCTTAATAACAGGTCGTTGCGCTGTGCTGTCATGTATTCTGACTTGAGTCGGATCTATCTCCTCGCATTCATCATCATCAAATGGTATCTGACCAGTTCTCCTAGCTAATATTGTGTCCATGAACGGACTGTAGATCTGTCCCGATGTACCAAGAATGTCATCAATATCGGTGTATCGTGATATGTATTTATTCATTCCCTTTTGGTAAGAATGCGTCGTTCTTCTAAATTGATGATTATTCTCATATGGTGAAGCACGACCTCTATAATCTTCATTTTCTCTCGGAGTTTCGAGACCTTCGGGACTTCTTCTTGCTCCTAAAGGTTCATCGTCAGGAAGATGTAAGGGAAACGGAGGAATGTGCATTGGCGGAACGTAAACCTGAACTTCAGAATCCGATGAGTCGCTTTCTTCTTGTGGTGGAGGAGTCGGCAACTTTTCTATACCTTCTGGAATGTTCTTGGCACTAGACAGCCACCAAGGCCTTTCGCCAGACTCTATATGTCGTATCCGTCTTAATGGGAAATTACGCTCTGAATCTGATTTACTTAAACTCTGGTTATGATTTTGACTATGATCCTGCTTACTACTATGTGTTGAGTTTTCATTGCTAGTAACCCACCAATCTTTTTGATCGCCTGATTCTATGGGATGGATTTTGAAAAAGTTTAGTTTCTCACTGCTTTCACTATCACTGGATGATTTTCTTGGTGGACTTAATCTTTCTATACCTTCAGGAATATTAGCAGAACTGTCTAACCACCAAGGCTTTTCGTCATCAGCAAACTTACATTTTTTGATTATTTTATTTGAATCGGATTTCCCCGAGTTGTTCGTTTGTGAGCTATCCTTATTGTCATGTTTGTTTTCACTATTAATGCTATTAGATTCCATCCACCATGCCTTTTCACCTGATTCTACGTGTCTGATCTTTCGTGGAATATTTTTTTCGGAGGGCGATTTTTGGCTTTCATTACCTTGTGTGCTGTTTTTCTTTTCAGACTCCGAGTCTAACCACCAAGCTCTTTCTCCAGACTCTATAGGTCTTATAGCTTTCAGTTTGACAAGATTATCATCATTTGAAGCTATAATATTAGTTGTATCAGATTTACCTTTACTTGACCGGTCGCTTTCTGTTATGAGATTAGAAACATCTTTACCAGTTGATTCAGATGCTGAAGTGTCCAACCAACGACTGTTTTCGCTACTTTCTTGATGCCTCATTTTAAACAGATTAGTAACGGGGGCTAAAGCTCTTATTAAGAAAGATTTTGCCTCTTCAGTACCATTTTCGTTCCTGGAAGTCGACGGCTGTTTTCCTGAACGATCTGTAGGTATAGATAATTCATCAGCTGAGGTTCTAGAAGGCTCATTAGTTTTTGATTTAGAAACAGTTTCATCTTCGCTAATTGACGATTGCGTTGATAAAGCTATACTTGAATCTGGGCTATTGCTTTCACGTGATTTGGAATGTCTCAATTTAGAGGGTCCGTTTTGTAAATTACTACTAGATGAAGTTTTTGGTATACTCTTTGGTGCTGAAGTTTCTGTTGAAGTTTCACTCGCTTCACTTCCTTGATCAGAATCTGTAGAGCTAACAGATTTACTTCGCCTCTTTATAATTTTCTTTTTAGAACCTGTTTCTGAAGTAGAATCGCTGCTCGTTTTTCTTGCTTTAACTTTTTTGGTTTTAACGCCACGTTCCGATTTAGGCGCTTGAGGTGGCAGTTGACTATTCGTCATAGTAATTTCTGGCGATACTAATTCAGCAGATGTTACTGGACTTTTAGGTCGTTTAAGTTTAAGATTTACATTTATTATGAGGTCAGATGTATCGTCAGACTTATTTTGTTCGTTTGAATAAAGCGATACTGTTTCTTTATTTATTTCAGCTACATTATTTGAAGAGTTACTACAGATTGATTCCTTGTTATTTTGTTCCGATATAGAGTTAGAGTAGGGAGAATTTTCTTTTCTCTCTGGTTCTGTACTATGACTGCGTCCTGACCTTTCACTTGCAGATAGAGAATTGCTGCCTGAACCCTCCCTTAAATTAGAATATTGTGTTGAATATCTGCCCGCATAGCCCGTATAACTACTACTACTTGGGGAATAATATGACCAGTTTGTCATGCTAGTTCTAGCAGTACTGCCAAATCGACTTGATCGTGTAGGGTCATCTAGTCTGTCAGACTGTATTTCTTTGTCTACCATTTGAGGTTTTCTTTTCAATCTTGTAACTTTCTTTTCGATCGTTTTTGCCATGTCGGCTCTTCTTGTTCGTACATAAGCAGATGAACCAGGAGGCGTCGGCGAAGTGTGACGTGTCACTACACTTATTGTTTCAGTCTCATTATCAATATCTTCTGTTTGTAATTCACCTATGTTTGTATTTTTACTGTTTTCATTTACTGGCTCTACTTGTTCTGCAGATTTTGACTCTTCTATAATAGCTGGTGGTGAAATACATTTTTCGACATCATATTTTGTTGCATCGGTGTGGTTTACTGGAGACACAGAAGCTCTTTTCACAGAAGGTGGACTTCTTAAATAATTTGAAGATAATCTATTAGCTATTGCATATCTATTAATGGTTATGTCCGGTTTTACTTCCGCTCTTGATGAAGGTCGTGAGTAGCTGGTGACGGAAATATCAGGCTTTGTTTCTGACCGTGATGAAGGTCTGGTATAATTACTGACGGCTATTTCAGGCTTAGCCTCTGCCCTCGATGAAGGCCTCGTGTAGCTATTGACGATTATTTCTGGTTTAGATTCTACCCTCGATGAAGGCCTTGTGTAGCTATTGACACTAATCTCAGGTTTCGCTTCTGTTCTAGATGAAGGCCTTGTATAATTGTTGACGGTTAAATCTGGTTTTGCTTCAGTTCTGGATGCAGGTCGTGAATAATTTGATGTTCGCGGGTACAACTTGTAACTCGACAGGCTATGATAGCCTGTAGACTTATCAGTCTTACTTGGAATGTCTTTATCGCGATCCCCTGGGCTAGGGTCCCGGCTTTTATCTTTGTAATTTTTCGTAGTTCTCCTCTCTGGGCTTGAATGCCTAGAAGGTCGGCTCAGACTATATTTCGAAGTTGGTACGGGACTTACGTCTCTGCTTTTATTGGTAGTGGTAATTAATGGAACGGTAAGTTTAGAATAATCTTTCTTTTCATATTTGGATGTAGACTTTTCTGTCTTACTCGTACTATAGGCATCAAATTTGGAGGCAGCGGGCTTTTCAGTTTTGTTATAATTACTATATCGGTTGGCAATAGTCGAGATGGGCGTATCTTCCTTAGTTGAACGGTCTGGACAAAGGATGGGGATGCTTGATGATTTGTATGACGGTGTGGTGTTAATGTATTTCGCTGTAACTGTAGTCGGCCGTTCCGTGGAAGTGCTCGAAGTAGTTCTCTCTCGACTCCGACCATATGAAGGCGATTCATACTGAAATAAAAAGAAACATTTCTATTAAGTACTAAACCCTTTCTGAAGTTATATAATTACACTATTATAATCAAAACAGACATTGTATTATGTTCGCACATCAATCGTAGTAGTTGTGCAGCAAAACAACGTGGGATGAATATTCTTCGTTCAACACTATCATATAAAGCCGTTCCTTTCACCGTTTTATAAATAGCGAAGGGAATGCACGTATGTAAGTGTGAAGATAATGTACGGAGAGGGATTTTATTGAGCCCTTCGTTATTCGGGATATTTAAGGGCTTGGTAGACTGATTAATTGTTGGCTATGGCCGGGTATTCAGATAGCTTATGAAATTCATCAGAAATAGAAGATGGGCTTGGGCCAATCATCTTTCAAGTACAATTGTAATTTTATAAACGGTTCAACTTTTTATAGGCTATATTTATTATAATTCTGTCGAACATACCTTGGTATAAGTTTCGCGTGGAATTTCAATATGAATGCCGAATTAAGACTTAGCAGACAATACATAAATATTTAAAAGTTATGCGAGTTTCGAGCAAGTTTTAAATTTTTATTCAATGCTGTTCTGAATTTTAAATAGAGACATGGTTTGTTTATTATTATTAAACATTGTTATCTACAACGATCACATTTTTATTCGGATACTTTTACTCAGAAGGAGCTAAGTTTCTACTCATAAACTTTACATATTTTCGTTTCTTTTACTGCTTGATGACGTAATGGTCGGTTTGCAACTGAGTGATTTTGTTTCAATACCATAAAAGACAAAATACGTGATGATTGATGACCATGATTCACATATTTAAAAAGTAATAAATTTTAATATTTGTGTTCAGTACAAATGGAGTATTAATAATTAAAATTAACTTAAACAATATTTACGATTAAAGATTTTCTACCTTATTTTTAAGCAATATTTTAATGGACATTTGGCTTACAAATTTGTATTATTCTTGCTAACCCGTCCAGCTTACATTGATGCTTGTGGTAGGTTAGTGGATTCGTTAGATGTTTGTCTTGGTCTGGGTGTTTCTATGTACAAGATGTACGTTTACAAAAAAATATATATATTTATCTTTATCCATTGTCTAGTACCCATAGTACAAAGCTCTGCTTAGTTTGGGCTAGATGGTGTATGTGATTGAATATTATTATTATATATTATAATTATAATATTCTATCACATCTATATCATATATATATATCATATATCATATAGAATAATGTGTGGGGATCGAACTCAAGGTTTAAGATCCGTTGCTTTTATTTATTTATTTGGA
The DNA here is from genome assembly GCA_963675205.1 of Catocala nupta. NCBI lineage: Eukaryota > Metazoa > Arthropoda > Insecta > Lepidoptera > Erebidae > Catocala > Catocala nupta. Next base: position 12,544,179 of record OY776078.1, read on the forward strand.
CATCCAGTTGTATGCTTTCTTGGACTGCTGTGGTTTAAGTATTTGTATTTTTTTATTTACTGAGAAAGCAATAGAACAATCCAACATATTATTATAAAAGTCAATTAGTATTTTGGTAATAATTATATATTAAATTAAAATCTTGAATATAGAAGAGCAGACCCTCCTGGCTTAATAAAAAGGGATTACTCCATACCTTCCTTTTTTTTTAAATAAATCTCGTCTATGATCTATAAATGTATAGTGGAGGACTTTGCAAAGATTAAAACAACGGACACAAAGAACATTCAGACACAGAATAACTATTTGAGGGTCACACATAGGTTTGTCCCGGATGGGATCGAACCCACAGCACTAGGTGTGGCAGCTATGGAGAGGCGACTACTTAAGCCACTACGATATTCTTGGCGTTTTCGTACCAGTATTCTTAAAAGGGAGTTCTAACCTATTTAAGCTGATGTAATGTATATACTATTCAAAATAATATAGTACTGAGAACCTACTGTAGTATAGACACAAAACAAGCGTCACATGGAAAATCTATCGGCACATAACACAGTTACAATTAAAGTCTCAGATCACATCGACTGCACAGAAGCAAGCATTACTAGAATGGTTTAATCTGAGCTCAGACGTACAATAATAGAATTCTACCAATATTATGCATGTGAAAGTTGGTGAAGGTGTTTGAATGCATGTTACTTAATCACGCGTAAATTGCTGAACCGATTTGGATGCAACTTAGCGCACACTATATATACTTGTTTTTTTTGTGTCCCAGTAAAAATGCTTTATGCACTGTCTGCCGGCTAGGGGACGGCGGGGTGTGTGGGACTTCCAGCATGAAGTGCTGGTATACCCACTAAAAAACCTGAGATGTTCCCTCTCTCACCCAATGGGGAGGGACCAGTTGGGAGCTCTTAAAAGATTCATCTATAGCAGGCCCCCCCGTGTGGCTGTGGGTTGGGTCAAACGGACCTGACCACCTCTAGTCCGCAGGGGAGAGCCTCACATAGATCATATCCTCGTTAAACATATATGATACTATCGCTAAAAAGACGCGGTACTAAACGTGTTCAGAGGCTGTTTTCTTTGCCTTCCTGTAACAACAACGTAACGTACCATGATCCAATAAAAATAATGTGCAAGGACTTCAATGATCACGCTAAGGAACTTGACATATTTCATCAGACATACGACTAATATCTTATAAAATGTAAACAAATAATCCACTGCGACAATACCTCATAAATTACATACCTGTTTTTGTTTTTGATGTATTCATTATTATTATTTTAAATTTTTAATTTTTAATTCCGTTTTATTTAGTATTTGAAAATATAAATTATAATTTAATTGTTTTGTTAGGCTTCAGTTTAAAGTAATTTATAAATTTAGGATAAGTACTTTGATTGTGTATAAAATTGATTTACCTATGTTTATTTCTTAACTTTACTACTAATTTTTTATTTTATATTTCACTTTGACATTATTTTTTTTATTCAACGTTTTGTTTTATGTAATATTATTTGTAATGCTGCCCTATTTTACTACTATTATTTGTTAAATGTTGTGCACGTCGATAATCGGGTTGCAAATTAACATGTATACCTTGAACTCATATTCTATTCTCATACATAATTTGTAATCTGTAGATGTGCCTTTAAATAAATAAATAAATAAATCCCGATATATGATCCCGAGGCCACACACGGACGAAGCCACGGTCCAAATCTAGCAACGTTCATAAATTAAAATGGAATTACAAAACGCATACATAAACTCTAGACGTGCTATAATAAAACTATGTAGTAGAAGTCTTACCCTTCATTTCAATTATTGTTAATGCCTGTTCGTATGTCCGCCCGCTTGTCTGTTTGTTAATAAATGTTTAACATGCTGCATAAGATGTTGGAATGCTATTTTAGTCAGAAGAAAACGTAATTTGCAAGTGATATGCAGTTCTACTGTACTTCGTTAACAAGGCTTTACTAAGAATTTTTATGTTGGATTATAGGGTATTGAATAAATAGAAAGGTGTATTAGGAACCATAGAATAAGTTTCTATAGTATGCAAATAGTAAGAGGACTACTTATTGCCCTCTTGCCAAAATCGAACACAATATAAATTGTTAATGATTAATTAAATAAATATATAATATTTGATAGATTGCGTGGATAGTGCTGTGGGTTAAGTGATCGTCTAGCTATATAGCCAGTGAAATATAAAATCTATTTTGTTCCTCAAATAATTGTTCCGAGACTAGGTGTAAGTGGCGAGTATTTTTATAAATTTGCATGTTTATAAAGTTCCTTTCAGCACAAGAACGATATCTAAAGTATTTTTATTTTACTAATCTCGTTTATTTATTTTACTACATACGTACAAAATTTGATGCCTATATAAGTAAGGCTATCGTTACGGGCATATAGGCAACAATACTTGGCAAAATGAGGTCACACATAGGTGTGCCGAGTATGACCTCATTTTGCCAAGTATTGTTTTAGAACTCAGGTAATGAGCCCGAGCCTATCGTTGTCTATCGGGCCCAGTTCAGGACTCCAAGCTGTTAATAAGTTTATTTCATTACAGCGCAATAACACTTTGTCCGTCTCGGAAATCGAACCCGAGATGTCACGCATTGCTGTCATATTGACTTCCAACGCACCACAGAGACAGTATTTTACTTTGCACTATTGTATACGTAAGTATAGTTTTGCTTTGAGCACATTTTTCATAAGATTGTTATAAAAAGGTTTGAGTTGAGTGTGCAGGTTAAACCAAAAGTACTGTAACTAATATTTGAAGGGAATATCTGTGATTCACACACATCTGTTTTCAACCTGTTCTTTCTTTATATTCGTTACACATCTTTGTAAAATCCCACTCACACAATGACAAACACGATCACAGACTAAAATAATTAGGATCATCTGAAGTGTTTCGTACACAAAATGTATTGCAAACAGCAGATGCAATAGAAATATGATGACACATAAAACATAAATTTATTAAGGAAATGTTGGTATAAATTACTTACATAGTTCCTAAAAGACATGTTGCCAAAATATCAACTCTCTTCCATTAGTCGAGGTGACTGCGTATCAGTGTAATTCTGAAACAAATATATTGATAACGGTTAAAGACGTATTTTTATATAATTACTGTTTTATTATTAAATTAACCGTCTCCGCGGTATCACCCACGTTTATAATTACTGCATGGCTCACAGCATGATGTTATAAACTATATTCTGCTATAGTAAACGGGTTATATAATGCAAAAAGGATATTCTCGAATTGGTTTGCTACTACCAGAGATTAGCGTGTTCATGTAATCTCTTAAGTTTTATAATACTAGTAGATACAATTTAGACACGAGTCCCTTGGCGACGTAGCGCTAGTCAATGCGACTGCTATGCTCGGCTTCGATTCCCGTGTTAGTTAAAAGTGATCAGTAATTACATAGTCTGGAACTGTGCTTGGCAGACGCCAAGTTATTAACGTAAATAATCATATTGATATTAATATCAGCTCTATCTGTAAACTGTTACCGTGCCAGCAGGCCCAGGCCTCTTCCCAGATTTAGAAGGCATTTACTTTCCATATCTTTGTAACTTTAATAGAGAACCCTCAGACAGGCAGGCTTTCTCAAGACGAATATCTACACCATTTATATAACTTCTGAAAATCAGAAGTGCGTGTTGTAGAATCGAATTCGAGACCTTTGTGTGGTAGTCCAACGGTCTCTCGATCTATCGCTGCTCGTATAATTTGTGCATGAACAAGAAATAATGTGTTTCAATAATTTCAAGGTACTATGCGTGGCATATATTTTACTAAAGTACAGTAGTAGAGGTCCTCGCAGTATTGTGATGGCTATATTTGGACGGAATACTACAAGTGAAAAATATCTTATGTCAGAGATGCTTTGAATATAATATTAGCACTGAGATATCAACAAACTATTCGAGAAAATGAAAGCATTCCGTTAAATCTTTAAAAACATTAGTATTTTCGCCAAATATCAAATGAAGTCTAATTATATGAAGTGCATTAGATTCGAAATTCAAGTTAATTTCATAACCGCCTCGATCATGATTACGTAGTCTTGAAAGTCATCGGTGACATTTTTTTGGACACGTACAGCAATAATTTGTAGGAATCCATCAAGCGGTTCTTATACTATTTTGTTTTTAAAAGTCATCTTTCACATTAAGGATAACGCCTGCGTCTCGGGTTACTCAACAAATATAATATTGACACAACAGATACAAATGAGACATAGCAACTGATTATTGATTACATCTCCGCGTAGTAACAGTGGCCGATCATAAACACCACTAAGCCCTCAGTGCTATTTAACTTGTATTGATATTTGTACTTGGTACTGTTACCACCAACATATTGCTTTAGTCTTGCTCGAACGTTTTATTTCGCAAACTAGCATGGGATGCCAGTTTCTATTATTCAGCGAACTTAGTGTAACTCTTTTCTGTTAAGTAATACTTACTCAATAATAAGCACCCTATTGCGTGGAACATAAAACCATAGCAACATGTACACCTTTCGCTGTACATTGTATAACTATGCCTTCGGAAATAAATGCCTGATTCATGTATGTATAGATGATGTGAATTGATGTGTTATCCACAAATAGTTATTTTAAGTCTTGGTGTTTTTGGTATTCGTTGTACGAATGTTGGTAAAGTCCCCTGTAACCCACGAATTATTCCTAGTGTGGAAAATGTTTGTGGGCCACAAACATTTTTAAAATACATATAAATATATAAATTTTATCAGATACTTTCGCTCACAATTAAGAAGGTGAGTTTTAAAGAAATCTTGTAGATAAAAATCACCACATAATACTCGTATGTGGTGATTTTTATCTTCGAGGCGGCTGATAAATTCGCGGCCTAAGGCATTTAGCGATTACTCATCATCTCGTCACTGATAAAACTAATTGCCTGACTAATTGGTAGTATAAATAACATCCCTTTTTTATTTGGTTCATTATCACTTCATACCTGGAACAAGCAACAACAGCATGACAACGTAAACTGAAAATATTCGCAATTTTGAACACCACGCAGTGATTAAATTCTTTGTAAAAAAAGGGAATACGCCAATAGAAATTTTTGAAGATATGTTATAGATTTTCAGAATTTCGAGCCTTCATACACGATGGTAAAAAAGTGTGCTTGGTTATTTCAACAAGGAAGAGAGAGCTGTGAAGACTACTCTCGCCCGGGCTGCCCAGTGACAGTAGTGACCGAAGAAATTGTTCAAAAAGTTGACAAATTAGTACTGACCGATCGTAAAATTAAATTGTGGTAGATAGCAGAAGAGCTACAAATTAGTAAAAAGTAATTGGAGAAATTTTGCATGAATATTTGTATATGAAATAAATTAGTGCGCGTTGGGTACCGCGAATGCTCACACCGCTGCACCGGTCGACAAGCAGCGACAGTTAGCGAGTTGTAAAGATTTTTTGGAGCTGTGTCAAAGTGATTTGGACGAAATTTGTAACCGCATAGTGACCGTAGATAAAACCTGGTTACGACAGTATGATCTCGAGTCCAAACAAGAATCGATACAGTGGATAAAAAGGGGATTCCCCCTTTTTATCCACTGCCGCATTTGCCGCATTGCGCACTGGCCGCCAAAGAAGTTTAAGGTGGTAAAGTCGGCCTCTAAGATTATGGCAATCATTTTTTGGGATAGCGAAGGAATTTTACGAGTGGATTACTTGCCTAAAGGGACTACAATGAATGGCCAATACTATGCAAATTTGCTGGGTCAGGTCAGGTACGAGAGGCAATCGTACAAAAAAGACGCGGCAAATTGGCGCGTGGAGTGCTGTTTCTGCAAGACAAGGCGCCCGTTCACACCGCTCGTGTTGCGAAAGATGCTTTAAAAGCCACAGGGTTCACAAAAATTGATCACCTACCCTACAATACGGACTTAGCATCCAGTAACTTTTTCCTTTTTCCAAACTTGAAAAAGGAGTTACGGGGGCGAAGATTTTCAGACGACAATGAGACGAAGGCGGCCGTAGAAGAGAAATCTTCAGATTTCAGAAAAAGTGTATTTCACTCGAGGGGTATTACATTGAAAAATAAAAAATATAAAGGTATACTTTTTTTGTCATTAAGTACTTTAGGATGCGAACTTATCAGCCACCCCTCGTATGTACGCATACACCGCTATCTTCTGTGGAGCGGTAGATACTCCCTAAACAGATGATAGTAGTTCTGGCAGTACTCCAGACTTTAGCGGGAATGTTACTACATAACGCCTCTCGCCCGATGGCTTGTTAATATAATTGTAAATAATACAATGAACTAATCGGCGTGACGTCTTTTTACGTAGTCGCGTATGTGTGGACAGGCTGTGTCATTTCAATGTGATATGTGTTGCTTAGAAGTCCCTGTGATGAAAAGCCCCTTTGGCTATGTCACCGGACCGTGACATGGTGCTAAGATATAAATTCATTTATTTCTTCTTTAAAAACACGTTATAGCAAGTCCTGTTAAGGGCTTTACAAACGTACAATTAACGAATAGAAAGTACAACCCGACCATAAAAAATCATTTGTCGATCACATAAATAATTGTCTTGTCTGGAATTCGAAATCACAACACCATACGCGGTGGCAATGGCCTAGTGATCGCATGGCCCCTGCATCATCATTGCAGTCAAAGACAGTTATAGAAAATTTGTTGTGTTTCAAGAAAACTTCATACGCGCTCATTTGTCACGCATGTTTGTCACGACCTAAACTTACAGCTCGTCACATTTCACGAACGTGAAGACCAAGCTTAAGAGATTCATTTCCATGATCTTATAAAGAGACTAAAATACACCTCAACAGTTTTACATACCAGACCACTCCAACGATAACAAGTTCAGCCTTGTATTCTAAAAATATATAAGAAGACTGATAATAAACTATCCATTAACGCAAATTCATTTATACGTAAGGTATTAGCGCTGACATACATACTGACACTTCATTTAGTAATTTACTTGCGTCGTGAAGTAACGGGATGATAAAACGCTGTACGTAAATGGCAAATTCTCATTTCACAATGCACCCATATATTAAATTATATGATAATTATAAGATATAATGGTCGAGAAAATGATACCGACTACACAGCTGTAGCAATGACCAGGCGACGTGAAAAGTGGTCGAGAATTTTAGTTCGATACTCACACGGAGCAAAGATTTTTGTGATACACGAATTGTTCTGTGCCTGAGCGAATTTTGTGTCCGTTGTTTATATGTTTGTAAAAGCCCGTACGACACGTCAAATATTACTACATCGTCCAGAAGTTCAAGATTTCTGTTGCTTTTGAGAGATTGCTACACAAGTGATAACAGTGCGTTTTGTCGACCGTGCATAAATGCGTCGCTATGATGCCAGCGCAAAAAACACCTATTTTTAAATACTGTTTTGATTCTTTCTTTGATTCTTCGGTTAGGTAATGAATGTAATGATGATATACCTTTCTCAAAATACTTATTAGCGCGAGGTCCGGGAATGACAATGTAGCACCTAAAGACATAGTTGGCTTAATGTGGATACACCAAGTAAACCTCTGGTAATCTCTTTAGAGAAATACACGTTTGAATGTATGTATCATACATACATACATTCAAACGTGTATTTATATATATGTATGTATTTTTAACTACTAGAAAAAAATAGATATATTCAAAATATTCCGTCCGTGTTGCATGTCCCTAACGTAACTCCTTAACAAGAATACCAAACGAAACATCTCAAAGATAATAAGAGTGCATTGAAATCATTTACATATTCAAACAAAGTCATTCCATACGCGCGTCTACGTAAGAAATACCAGTTTCTTTTTGGTACCAAAATAGAAACGTTTTTAGTTTCCGGACTAACCTATATCGATTGAGTCAATGAACAAAAGATGGATGGTCAAGATCCTAACACGTACATCTATTTACGAATTGGAACCGTATTTGTAAGTAACAGAGTTCAAATTCGTGTACACGTACCCTAATTATTCCTAGCTGTTTGAAGATATAGATCACACGAACAGATGCAACAGTTACACTTGTTTTTATTTACGATTCTTATTGTCGTGAATGCTCTTCTAAATTTCCTCAGCGACCAGCTAAGAAATATTAGAACATTCGCCTTGAATTAGCAAAAACTGAAAATGTTATTTATGTTCTATTTACGCGAGTATTTTACGTACCTGATTCATTGCAATGCAATTAGAAATGCAATGAAAGTAATTCAACATTCTTTACATTGTGTACTGATCTATGCAAATAGTAATTTTTCATCTTAACCACAAATTATTCGTTGGCAAGTACGCTTGTAATTTAAATGTATTGCAACGATAAAATATTTATATACTGAGGATATAACTTCTATAACTAATTGTCGTCAAATAAACGATTCAATTTTAAGCCAAATTCAGTATAGTCTTTGTAAACACGCTGCAATTACATACAAACCTTCTTCTGGTTTATATTTTATTAAGGATTTATGAAACAAACATATTATATTTAATTGTATTTAATATAAATATTTGATTGTGAGGCATTAAAATCTCACCCCTATATAATTTCACCGAAAGAGTAGCTAGAAGCTTATTACTCCAAAATTTCGACAATTATGTTGTAGATCACACGTGATAATATGGTATCTACCGGGTACAGTTCGAGACCTGATGCAGCTACTAAGAATGTCTTGAAAGAAAAGCCATACAGCACCTATACTCCACTAGAAAATGCCTGAATAAGTTTTAACCAACTGATTTTTTTAAATACTTTCACTTTACCTATTGAGCTGGCACTTTGCACACAGTTTTTCTCTAGTGATAATATACTTTTATGATAGGCGTGAGGATACAAAAAGGCTGATGCTGATGGGCATCTAGGAATGTCTCCTCAAAGGAAACTCCTCAACAGTTGATAACATGGACTTAAAACTTTGCATAGCAACAACTCTGATAGTTCTACAGAATATAATATAGTTATGATTGGTTCTTTATTGTAGCACTTTTCATGGGTTAATAACATTGTGTTTTGTTAATAACCTGTTACCGGTAATGTGCATAACGATAGATATAAATAGATTTAAGTTTTCATGGGATATGTAATCTGTGTTGAGATATCCTTATTTTATTTACATTTCGCGGGACAACGCACTTTAAAAAGCTTGTTTCTAATCAGATATATACTACTCTTTATCGTTTAGTTACAATTATACCTGATATAATTTGTTAGAGTACTTTCGCACAAAATAGAATACTTCTTAAAAGTATTACACTATTTTCTTATAAGCGTCGAGCTTTACACTGACAAAAAGCGTAAAAGCTTTTCCTTTGGCACCTTGTTTTGAATTGTATGAAAATTAATTGAATACGCACACATACGCCTTAGCTTCTCTATTGGTCATTGTACACACAGCAACACATCAACCTAGACTGTTTGAACTTTGAACTATCAGAAGTTGAACGCTGCGAATCGTGCGAGAGAGTGCGTTATATTTTTGTTACATTCTATCCTTACCATTACATCGACACCACTTTGCACTGTCCCTTTCCAACAATTCTCTATTTTATATGTAGCGTAGTAATGCGTATATAGGGTGTCAAACTTGAAGTGTAGCTGTGTGTACTAGAGATGAGTCTAATATACTGGCACGTAAGTGTGTACGCGATGCCATCTTAATCATATAGGTATTGCGGTTTACACAACCGTATTCGAATGTCATTCGAATGCCCCTATACATATTACTGCTTTAACTGTATGGCAATCTTTATATTTTGAACTAATTAATACAAATGCCTCGAATCGCCTCAGTCTTTTTATTCAGGACATGAAAAATGTGATTCCCTTTTAATCCATAGGAATTTCGTCACATTTACAGAGAAGCCATTGAGAACCCAGCCGTAGATCAAGAGACAACGGGCCGCCATAAGATCGTGCGACGCAAATAACAGCCATCCTCACTTGTGAACTAAATTATTATGTAATTACCGTCTCAGTAGCTTGTGAGATGTATTACTATTGTCAAAGCTTAGCTCTTTATTGCCCTACAAGCATATTCTAAATTACTCTCTCTACATATTCTTGTTTGCAGGGTTATTATCTAATTATTATTATGCTTAAATAACCCTTTAGTATTCGCATTTGTGGTGTATAATGAGATTACATTTACAAATACAAGACGCTGTATTATCTGCAGAAGGACCGGTGCGCCTTACGCTAACCAAAGAACAACAGGTGAAACATTGAAATTATAAAAATAAATATGTTTGTAATACGCGTAGCCCTAATGCTTTAATTACTATAGGGTGTCTAACTATACGATAGCAATCACTTAACAACTAATAAGCGCTATTTTTAACTCAGGCATTTAAACCAAAACCTCTGTTGCCGACAATGATATCAGCTTTTAGCACCCGATGATGTTTGCCTATTTTAATGTTTACAAAAACTGTCGAAATGTGTAAAAATTCAACAATTCCTGTTTTACATAAATTATACACATATAACTTAACAGTTGTCTGTGGGATACAGGATAGTGTCTCATACCACAACTCCCTGTATTCAACTTTAATACGATTACTTATTGTTTACTCAAAATATTCGTTCGTTGTGAATTGTACGATACGAAACCGCGTCGTTCGACAATCCACAACTCAGCTGTCGTGAGATTCTGTATGTGGCTGCGGGAGTGGTATTTCGATATATGTAATTCTGTATCGCACAGGTGAGTATGTTGGCCAGTTTTGTGAAGCGTTATGTGAGTGCAATTTAGTCTTAATTACTTCAATACCCGTCTAGGTAAACGGGCTCTTCGATTGACTTTAGATGGAACGAGTTGCCCGATTACCCACTGCCGATCGTGCGAACTATAAATTGTCATAAAAAATATTGGCAATGTGGAACCTGTTTGTTATTTTGTGTACAAACTAGCTATAGCTCGGCGGTTTGCTTCGACTAGTCGTGTTTGTATAGGAGCTGATAAGTCTCATCGATTGTCTTCTGGCTTGTTTTCGACGGACTAGCTTGCAAAAAGTAAGAGGTTTTTGATACAATTCGTCGTTTTTCGAACCTGATTGTAGCTTAACTTACCTTTAATGGTAAAATAATATTAATATTATGATTATCGCAACCCAAAGGTATAAATAATATAGATATATTCGGATTACACCAGGCGCAAAAATACTTGAACGTATAATATTGTCATATTAAGTTTCATTGAAGATTATGATGATTTGCCTTAAATAACACTCAATGGTGCCAATTCTGTTGTCACAAAATTCTCTAATCTTAGCTAAAATCTCTAAAATTTTGATTAGTCCTGTCAAATGACGTTTTGTATTCTGAAATCGCTAAATGTGACAGGACTAAACTAAATTTTAGAGATTTTTAGCTAAGATAAGAGTATTTTGTGACAACAGAATTGGCACCATTATATTACTAAATTGATGCTACTTCTAGCTAAGTGCAGATTTTAAGAAGAAAATTATTTATTTATATTCGAAGCTATATAAATGTTGCATATATCTGGTTAAACAAGTCTTTGTAATAGGAACGCTGACAAGATATTTAATGAGTATCTTTTTAAGTTGCCTGTAGCTTCAAAAGCCTACTAGACTACTTATATTACTCTTGACGACATTGTAATTTAAGAAACATAATTAACTCTTCACAAAGTTTTCTTTTTAAAGTTAGCTGCTTCTTATATCGTAGTATCGTATAATCCATAGCTATATAGTAAGCGGTTTTAATATTTCGAAAAGCGAAAACAAAGAGCACTTACGAAGTACTTTTTGTGGAGGGTAGAGAAATGTATGTATGTAGGTCCTGAAATATAAATGAATCCGGGTGATTTGTGTCACCTCAAATGTTATAAAATGCGTTATAGTGTAATAAACAATAATTCCTAGCACGTTTTTGCCCTCTTGTTCCTGTGATAGTACAAACACAAAACAACACAAGTATTCTTCTGAATGTAATGTGTTGTGTTATGTTGTGATATAGAATGTTTTCATAAGTTTGAAGTCGTAATCTACTAGATACACAAACATTATATTATAGTGATGATATGTTAATATATTAAAATCCTCACAAGTTCCGCTTCGAATGACGCATTTATTAACGTCGCAAGACACTTACATATGTACATACATACACCAATAGGTGCATCTACACACGCCACTTTTATAAAAAACAAATTACTATAATAGGTACTTAGCTTTTTAAATGAACATTTCTGGTCCATTTAAAATGCTAAGTAGTAAGTATTTGCATAAGGAGACGAAACTTTTTTTGAGCTAATACTCTTTCTGGAGTTCAATGCGGTGATCGTGTAGTTACGGATATGATTTTCGATTGTGGTATATTATTATATTATCAAGCAGACACGCAAGACAGACAGAAGACATCAAGCAAGACAGTAAATACGTGATTCATAGTAATGACTTTGGCAAAAGAAGGCAAATTTTGTGAGACTAAGAAACGTAAACAAAGCATAATCTTCTCTTTCTTTTTAGAAATTAAATAGTGAAATAAATTTAGTTAGTTAATAATAAGTTTGTAAAAGTCTAGCGTATGATCGGCGTATGCAATAGTAATCGCGTAGACAGTGCCGACGTGGATAGATCGCTCGTGAAACACGCGGAAATAAAATGTTTACGTATTTTAAACACGATGGCGATTGTCCAAACTCTATTTTATTTGCACAATCTTCAGCGTATGTATTGGAATTATTTCTGAGATTGCCTCGGCAATACGTACATGTACAATGATCACTATAATGACACGGCATGGTACCGCTAAACACATACTATACAATTTATAGATGGAGTAACTTTTTATCAGTTACAACATTATTTGTGTATTGTATATATAATTATATTTTCGGCTATAAATATAAATCTCCTTTTGAGTAGTTTATTTTTAGAACTACGCTTAAACGAATAAAATTCATATAAATATATCCCACAGGAATCATCATATAATAATTATGTTCATTAGAATGAAGATTTATTAATCGAGATTTCTACCCGCGGTTTCGCTAACCGCGGGTAGAAATCTCGATTAATAAATCTATAGTTATATTTGTTTCTTTAGCTGACAGAGTTATGTTTTCACGGCATAAAACTGGACATATTTTGAAATTTTAGCTTAATCGCCAAAGGACGAAGAATGCGTACGAGGCGCAGACTCAGGCAGTATTAAATATAAATAATTTATAACTAGGACCTCACACAACGATCAAATCAAGATTACACATTAACATAAAGCCAGTTATAAAATAATATGCAACAACGCTATTATATGAACCGAAGTTTTACACTAGTCATATACATTTAATCTACGGCATCACAACGCGCAAATATATATGTATTTATTTTAATACAAATAATTATAATTAAAATATGTTTAATAATATAATTCATGCTGCCATGCTGACCGGGGTTGACAGAGTCTACATGCCATCAAGATCAAAGCATTACAAGTGTACGTGTAACTCATTTATCATGTTTCGGGATGAGTCAGCTCTCATTGCTTTGAAACGTTCTGTTGCCAAATGGTACTTCTAGTTCCAGAAAGTCGGAAGTAAATGCCAATTATATGTACTATAGTATATTTTGAATTAGTTGCATTTTACAGTAAAGGGATTTTGCAGTACAGTAGGTTGTCACAGTTAGAAGGGTGAGAAAGAGTTTCTGTTAACTTGATCCTGAGATATCATCAGATCATAGAATAAAAGATCAGGTGATTGATTCGTTATAAGACAGATTAGTGCCGAAACAATATTTTCTTTGTTTACACAACGAACCGAGCAAAAACATACCACTTAGACAATGCTAACTGCCACTGGGAAGTGATACCCAGGTTTAAGTGAACATTCAGTTATGCTCAAAATATCGTAAAACTTTGCACTTTATATTTTGATATGTAATATGATGAGAAATACTCATTTCTATAGAGCAATGAAACCATCGCTAGTGACATCCAGCCATTAAAGATGATGGTTTTATATTCCAACTACCTAATGTTATGTTATTTTCTACCAACCAGACTACCTAATGTTATGTAGCTAGCCACGACATACCGATTGATGTTAAAAAGCTCTTTTAATTTGCGTGCATGTCCCGATGGCGTGATTGAGATGCTATAATAATTTATGTCACACTAAGCAGCTAGCGTATCCGCGATGTTGCCATACTACGAATAATATTCCTTTAGTCGTATCTTACAGTTATTTTATTTCTTATCGGACAATTTCAAGAGAGAGTTGTATTAGAACTCGTATCGTATGTATTATCATCAATACCTATAGAATGTTGTTACTATTAATATAATAGAAAATTGCACAAGAATATTTTATAGTTTTCAATTAATATTGACTCTCCCGATAAGATTTCGCTCGATGAACGGCTATAGAACCGCATTTCGTTTAAAAAAGTGGTATTTGTTCGTACTCCCAGTCAATTTGAACTGTCACAATATACGTGAAAAAACTTGTTGTAGACTTGTCCAACATGCCGTAGTACAACTAGTAAGGACCTTGTCATACTAACGATTTAAAATGCGAACTGTAGAGTAATCGCGGATCGTTGACTCCACGAAGTCAATAATGCATTGAAACTTTTAGACAAGCATAATAAAAAGTTAAGGTTTTATAAAATTTATTGAGTTTTAATTGCAAAATTCTAATGAATATTCGTTTCAAATTGGCGAATGAAATCAACACCACCACTCAACTAGCAATCTTCTTCATATATTACGAAAAAAACATAATATGTATGTTTTCTATACACACCGATAAAAACATGTTACAATCGCTAGTAGATTATCTATGGCACCTTAGCCCAAATGTTGTTATTAAAAGAGTAAAAGAAGAAACACCCTGAGAAATACTCCTTTAGTGTAGGCATTATATGGAATGATATCTCATCTTTAATAAAGTTATATCAAAAAACTTTATTATT
Organism: Catocala nupta; assembly: GCA_963675205.1. Taxonomy (NCBI): domain Eukaryota; kingdom Metazoa; phylum Arthropoda; class Insecta; order Lepidoptera; family Erebidae; genus Catocala; species Catocala nupta. Next base: position 12,559,188 of record OY776078.1, read on the forward strand.
AAACACAAACGAGACAACTGTGAGAAATTGGGTTCAATTACTGCGCCTGAGACTAAGATGTATCCTATATCATAATGTGTGAATACTAGTGGAATACGCCGCCATTGCCAACTATTTGTATGGAGTACAAACAAGCTGGCTTACACAGTGAAGCACCTTCTTTCCACGAGAATACAGGTTTAGTATTTTCGCGATGTCCCTTTTCCGATGTTCCATGCCTAAATATTGGAAAATGTGAAAATGTCCTCATATTTTGAGCAGAATGTAGAACATGTTATGGAGGTACCACTTATAGAACTACTTCGTACTTCTTAACTTCTAGTCAAGTGCCTCTTACGAGTCAAAGCATACACATTGTTACTGTGTTTAGCTACGTACAGCTGCTTCCTGTCTTACATCTCCCATTCCTCCATTTATTTCATCCTGTGGACCCGCGAGTGCCACCCTTTGTGTTGCATGCTCTAACCAGGCCGTAGGCTAACATCATTTGAGCTATATCTATACTTGCTGTTTGTTTACAAACTAGGCAGTATAAAGAAAAAATATTAACCTATTTTTGTCCGTCAATAACGTTCAACGTAATATCATGCCTGGATTTTAGGTTCAAATATACACTGTTTAATTTTATATTAAAAACTTAAAAAACAAATATCATATTTTCAAATATTAAAGAGTGTCAAAGATTGTTGATAGAAAACAGAAGGTAATTCCTAGCCTGTCTTTCCCGCCAGTAGCTTACTTAGTAGGTACCCCGTATTATCGTCACTTCGCTCTGTCTGCAACTAAGGTCGTTACAAAATACCCCAAACAGTAATAGAAAAACAAAGGAAAGGGTAAGTCTATGTACAGATATCTAACATAATAGACGCAACTTTTATAAGGCACTTCATCCATCATTATTTTTGCCTGACAAAATACTTAAACATTCCTACTTCTTGGAGGAAAGTTTAAATTACTGTACCGCGATAATTGTTTATTAAAAAAATGTATATTATAATAAGAAGCGAATGTTGATTAAGGCGTGTTTGTTGTGATAAATTACATATTTTCTCGGTACAGCTGTTACGGAAAGAATGCCGAATATTTTTACATACGAGTATGTTGCATTCAAATCCAATCACTTTGAGGACGCGGCTAGAGAATGCAGAATACACAGCTAGATAGCTTATTTTTAATATTTTTATTCTATACCAGCAGTATGACTTTAGTGTTTTGCAGAAACTCAGATGGATCTTATTTATTTTTGAATAGAATCAAGATAACAAGAAACTATAAGCTCGATGACAGGAAAAGGGCAGTTACACAATGGATGTAACAAGCGATCATACGACTTTTTAGAACTGGAAGAGTAAAATATATACTTTTTCTACATGTTTAGCAGCGCTGCAAACAGAATGCACAATAATATTAATGTAATTAGAAAACTAGTTTCTGTCAGCGTCTTTGCTCGCGTGAGTTTCACGGAAATGTATGACAGAATAAAAGTACATAATTATGTGTTTATGCAAGGCATGTATTAATATCAGGCAATCTGACTGTGTATACAACGCCAAGTATTATCAAAATCATGTCAACGGTTTTCGCGTGATTTAGTAACCAACATCTTCAAAAACTTTAATATTTACAATATCATCTAATCATTTTCGTAAAATTACCTACAGGATAAGTTGGTTGGGCTTGCCATCAAACATATATTTATTCAATTCAGCATTTATAATTGATCCTTTAGTTTACCTATTTAATTTGATAACCAGACATAAATGTTTGCAAACAAAGGTGACGTATCCAATAACTCTTTTTGTTAATTCATCTCACCTCCATTTAAATATGTCAAAGTTAAAAGTAAACTTGAAAAAGAAACATTAAAAAATTAACTTGCTTTTAATGATTTAGTAAATTAATAGTCCTGATATTCAGTTATTATTAATAACAATATTAGTGAAGCAACAACTTTAACAGAAGCATGTAAAACCACTATTTACATATTTTAAAGGACGACGCTTGCAACTACGTATAAATCATGATTGCAACATGATACTGTACAATTAACGACAAATAATTATAACGTGCCTGCGTACGATGTCCCTTTTATTAAATTTATATTTTTATTATAGTCATTTATGCAAAACTTAAAATACATGTTAGGAGCAAGTTGTATCTTCTAGTATGCATCTAAATATGCATTATCCGATTAATCTTGAAGTTGTTGCAGTATTTAGGTAAATTTATGGAGTCGATGTTTATGTTGAGTCTATTCCACCAAACTTATGAGTTTCATCTAACAGCAAAAACGGAAACTGTAGCCTTCATTACAACTTTCAGTTTTACACAACAGCACGGGCAGGTATATCCAACCATACATAGATACATATGCATACACATGCATCTATTTAAACACGTTACAAAACACCAAACGGGAGCTCGTACCAAACAATCGCTATAGGAACTGTTAGATTTATTTCTGTCGAAAGTACATTACGAAAATAAATGGCCTACTCTGAAGAGAAGTGTCAAACAGTTGAGTTCGTGCGGGTTATTGCCTCGGATGAAATGGGGACGGATTGGCTTCCCGTAGACGAACGCCAACACCTATGCCAAGCTCTGAAACATAGTTTTTTCGAAGGTGTTTTCTGGGAGGGGTATGACACTGTGACTGATGTATTTATAACTTGAATAGCATATATTGGGTAACGTCTTTTCTGGTATGTAGAGACAGTTTTATCGCCAAAAAGACATCTACGTCTATAGTTTAATAATAGGTATAACAGGTCTAGTCCCGGTATGGAAAAATATGTGACAAGAAAATAAATTTGCCTTTGCCTTACAGCGAGACACTACAGACTAAAATTATAAAAGAATAGTTTAGATAGATGTTTTCTTTTGATAGTAGAACTTGTTTTAATAAGTGTGAGCTCAGACTTATTAGGATCATAATCATATTGCTGATAGTAATAAATTCTTTCAGTGGCACAAGTTTAAAAGAGAAACATGTTATCGCTGAACACAATAAATGTATACTGAATGTGTCATAGATGTTAGACCTAAGTTCTAGTCCCATGTTTCGCGAAAATGCCATATATACATAAGTTGCAGCTATAACGTATATATGGAACTTTAACTATAATCAATTTTGGAGCTTGAACATTTAATTGACCAGTAGAGTCGAGTAGTAAGTAGATTGATGATTGATCTCGATCAGCATTGCATTTAACGTGACTTGACGTGACTTGACTGATCTTCTAGACACGTTACCAGTTGACAACGAGTCTTGAGTCTATGGATTTCACGAGGCCTGAACTAGCCTCAAATATTACCTTTTATAATTAATGCTAAAATAAACGAAATAGATTAATGCATATTTAGTCCAATATTAGTGTAGTTGATATTGCATAATACGTTAAACAAATAAATATATATTGTTAAGTACAATAAAAAAAGGCAAGAATTTGTATGGAATACAGTGCCATTTCGGAACCCAAAAAACACTTTTTAATTTTCTTTAGATACGCGATATAATCGTGCATAATGGGATAAATGTGGTGTTATCGATATTTTAGAATACTATACGAATGGATTTCAGTGTATCATTTAATTTTAATTTATAATCTGTCTTTAATCGTGGGAAATCTTTTATTTTTATTATAATGATGTAAAATATTAGTAGCCGAAATTGGAATTATACACTATAAAGGTGCTGTCTGCTAAACTAAGTAACAGCCTCTATTCAAAAAGACAGAACATTTCCAACTTCTGAGTCGTAAGTTTACAAGCATAAAATTTAAATTTAAATAACTAGAATGTATCTCAGCAGTCAACACATGTTTATAAAAAGATATTACACTTTTATTTTAACTTTAAATTTAATCTATCGACAATAGAAAGTAAAGGAGAATGAAAATTTGTATAAGCTAGCACTGCGAGGTGTTCGACCGTAGTCACACATGCGGTCCATCACAGGTTCACGTATAAAAGGCAGGAAGCTAATATTATCTGAAGCCGAAAACAATTTCCTCTGAACAAATTACTTTTGAAATGTAGTGAATTCGTATAAACTTTGAGTGAATTATTTCAGACGTTAATTAAGACCAACGACCTCTGCCAATTTCTTCAGAGTAGATGCGTTCTATGGATCTGTATTTTGTAAACGAACTGTTCGCCTTCAGTTATATCGAGTGGGTCAAAGTAATTATTTAAAATTTAATCACTGTGGAGAAGTTTACTTACTACTTCGTCTCCTCAATTATAGCTCTTGCCCTGTGTTGCCCACATTACAAAAATGTGTTGTAATCAACAAAGTACACACAGATAGATAGCGCAGCTGCTGTGGCTATGTCGCTGTTGCTGCTAGGCAGTTCGAATTCCACATGGGACAACTGGTATGATATACAAATCTGGGTATATTGCAGCAATTAATTCTATGTTTGTAAAAACCCCGCGACACGGTTCATAAAACTTAGCGAAGAAGATGGCTTTTAAAAAATTGGGTAGATTACAACAGTTTATTCGGATTTATTTACGTTTAACATATACGGTTGTCTAAAATGCAGTGACAAAAACTATTTGTAAATTGCTTCGCGGCCATGAATCCAACAGTAAGTATATAGTTCTTTGGCAAAGTTCTAAATTTATACAACACGCAGTGAACGGAAGTGATCGCAATTTATATCTCTCGTGTTTCATAAACGACAGTTTTTAGATACACATGTTTTTATGAAGTTGAATAAAACTGTGACATACATAATTTAAAACTTTCGATATCAAATAATATCGATAAAAAAATTGCTAGAAGACAGAAACTCGTCCAGATCGTATTGGTTTCTCAGCTATAAAAAGTACTTAAAGTAAACAAGTAGAGTTGTATATCGCTAACTTTTAAACATGAAACTTTCTTAGCCAAGGGCAAGTAAAACGTCAGTGTGGAAAGAACACGTTTTATGAACTAGAAATTTTGACATATTCGTGGACTAGTATACAATATTGAAAGCAGACTTTAATACAGTTCTAAGAAAAGCATCTGTGGCTATTCTCCTTAGGGCTACGGGCGATCTAGAATACCTAATACCTAGATCAGTAATTACTATGCCAGTTACAACGACCTGAATCCAGGCCGGCACGAAATAGACTAGCTATTAAAATGTGCACTGAGATTTATGATTTACGAGTCGCATCCAAGGTTTGCAAAAATTTTATGACGCTGTTTCTTATATGACGTGCTAATGTAGACTTATTTAAGGGTGTTACTATAAATATCTAAGATATATTATTACGTGAAGACAAAACTTTCTAACGCTTTACACACGCAATATGCTTTTAAAGCGAAAGGAGTGTGACTATGGAAATTGTTAAAATTTTATAATTGTAAGTGCAGAAAGCATAGTTTTATAAAAATAATACCACTTAACTTAGTTGCAGTTCAACGATAATCAGTGCAACTACTGCGTCTGAAGTCCAGCGTTCGTCGGTCGAGCGTCAAGTGTTATTGTGTACTTTGTCACACTCAGTGGTGCCTACCACAGAGTGTGACAAAGTAGACAACAGTCAAAAGTCTCGTTCCCTATAACTTAGGCCTAAAACTTTAGTTGAAGAAAACTAGGTGCTATATACCTGTGTGTACAACTATGAGGATATAAGTGTGATACTATGTATGTAATTGTGATAATTTCTCGTCAGTATGTGTCGTAATTTTATTTTTCCAACGAGGCAACTAATTGTAATTCGAATTGGCTTATAAATAAAGTGTAATCCAATATCATTCTTACGTCTTATGAAGTATTTTCAGTTTATTATGGAACTCCGAAATAAAAGTTTTTTTTCAACGTCGAAACGATGATAACAACAGCATTTTGTCATATTGTTCGTAAGCGGAACGTCTTGACGATAAAAATAAAAGAATCGCGTAGAAAAATGAGTGTATGCGAGCGATGATTTGGTAGTGACGAAACAGCGCCCAGTCACCCGTTGGAATGAAGCCACGTGAATTCACTGTTTATTAAGCTGAGTTTCCTATAACTGAACACTTGCTGGAGTAGGCAACGTAATGAATGAAAGTAAGAGTCGTTAAGTAAAAACAAAACATTCAGTTTAATATTCATGTTTTTCTTACATACGTTTTCCTATAATATTTTCATTGTGAAAAGTGCGTTGGCTGCTTCAGTTTTGGTTAGGTTTGCCACCAAACTGTCAAGTAGTTTTTATAATACAGTACATTGTATGTATCATGTGCTTTTTGAACAATAATAATAAAATTGATAAGGAATAAAAAATAACACTTAGGTGAAATTAGGGACTTTTATTGATCTAGAATATGCCAATCACATTGTAACGTAAAATTTAAGTGATGTTATCGTTTTGATTATAACCTTTCGCAAATTGCTAGCAATATTATGATGTCAACTAAACCTTATTTCAAACTAACGACTCTAAAAGAATGACCTGAGGCGTTCATTCGTCAAATGACATCGATTACAAACACGCATCCAATGATGTCGCAAGCTGTGACTAAGGATTTGGACACCAATATCACAGTATGTCTGCCAAACGTAGCAGACAGGATGCCTCATAGAATTACGAATTGATCCTCTCTCTGTAAAGCTCTTTCAGATAGAGGGAATATATTATGACAACAAAGAAGGCAAAATGATTTGAACAGTTTGCCTCGACACCTTGTAGTTATATACACCTCTGTTCGATGCACAGATGCTGACAAACGGTCGCCTGGCCGCTATCACCACTCTGAATGCTCTGAGTTCGAATTCCACACGGGAAGATTATTTTTCTGTCCACAAATGATTATTCTGATTCCGGGGGTATTTGTGGAGTATATGTTTAATAATTGTATGTTTGTAGAATCTGCTATGACACCGGGCAAGACTTGAAGGACGATGGCTTTTATAAAAAAAATACTGTAGTAAATTCCTGTCCGAGTGAAAGGGGGAAAGTCATTTAATAAAAAGCTATCAAAACTTTAGTGTTTATTTTTATCATGAGGCAAATATAACGTATACTCACAAACGCCTTTCAGATCGCCTACTTATTCAGCGTAATTATTAATGTTCAAGTCCGTGTTAATTATAGATAAGAGATGACATGTGTCAAAATGTCAAACGTGTTTTAACTGCTTTTAGTTGAAGGTGCGCTAGAATACGACCGCAGTAAATCCATATAGATGCATACCATTACTGCACACTAAATTCTAATGACAAACAGATATAATTTGGTATAAACTTAGAATTTCTTACACACGTTCCCATACGCGCTCAGAAATGATGTTCAGTCATCGATAAGGTATCACCGGCGTTTATAATTACTCCCAAACCAATTGCCTAAAATTTCAGAACAAGGCTAGCCCTATATACATATATTTCTTAACAGGAACTGGAGTAAAATCTATCTTATTTGTTAAAGAGGGAATAAGATAACTTCAATTTACTTGCATGTGTTGAATAAGTTCACTAAAGTTAATGCTATATTAAATATAACAGACTATTATAATTATATTCAGCTATAAGTAAAAGAAATAAAATTGATTCTTAATATTGATGTAAGTGAGTATTTCTATTTAAAAATTCTAAACATTACTAACGGAGGCAAGGCTAGCTATACATATTAAAAAGCACATATATATTTTAAATGAAATAAACCGGCATGTTGACAACGCCTGGTTCCGTTGATTACTTTTTTTAACACGTAATAAGCCTTTGGAGTGTGGATAAAAGCCAAAAGTGCGCTAAAAATATCTTTCTAAAGATAGCGGCTAAGAGATTTGTTTTCAAGTGGTGACCCCGTACCCAAGTGGCCTATATTCCTATACTCTAACGATAATTACAGGAAAACCTTAATTAGTATGCTCTATCAACATTTCGGTAAAGTGCTTTTCTTTGAAAATTATTTAGAACAAACTTGTTTTGAAAATTGCCAATTAAATATAAACAAAATTTGCTTGCCAACCATGACCAATCCTAATATTCTCAATAGAAGATTATTGTAGAACCTAAATGACAAATAATAAGAAATGTGTAAGCCAGCGATTGCCAATTTTTTGGTGACGATAAGAATGAGCGCACAATTGAAATGAAACCGACAGCAGTTTTAATTTCGCCTAGAGAATAAGGGGTTCAAAAGACTCACCTTCCTTTCCTCGTATTCTATTCCTTTTCCTATCATGCTATATTTAAACCTGTCTATCCTAGAGCTGACAACGCGCGAGTGATATCCCAGGTACTGCGACCGTTGTCATGGTAGCCGCTATAAAAAGTGCTTCAAAGTTCTCATGTCAATATTATTTTAGCCTTACAGGCAGTGAAATATTTGAAGCGATCTATTCACCTTATCAAATATTACGCTACATAACTACTTAGTATTGTATTAACTTTGATTTTATTAATTGAGTATAGATTGATTTATTGTTTTTGGAGTATAGTAGGTACTAGGAAGTGGACTTGCGCCATAAGTTTGTACTCATGTTTGCTACTGTCTGTAATATCATGTGCCCAAATGAAAGTATCGTGCTTGTATGTATCCAAACTAATAAGCAGAAGTGTATTATAACCACATAACTTGATCTGCGACTATTCTCTAACAAGCATAAACCCAGTTCGCACAATGCAAAAAGTTCGCGACAAAGAATCCATATAACAATTTACGCAACTTGCGAAGCGAACTCGGCAGCACAGGATCAAAGAGAAAGACTGGATATTGCACAGTTTCTACAAATAGATATAATCCCAATTATATTTACAGAAACTTCAATAGTCCCAAGCACCCATTATTACGATCGAAACATTATAATTGCCTCGAGAGCCATCATGCCATCATACTGTGTAAGCGTATAAGTTTATAGCCGGAAGACTTTGCATTCTAAATGTATGAGGCAAGAGTTTCATAGAAAAACCTAATTGCAAACAATAGATCTTGGGTAGAATCTTGACGACAAAAACGCGATGACAATTATCGTCTCTATCAATCTTAACTAAAATATTTGAATAGCTGAGAGGTTTGAATAGAGGTTAGTGAATCTGTGTGTTTATTTCTTCGTTGTTTTACTTTTAGAAATCTCATCACGATACATCACATCACAGATTATTAGGTAAAGGACTGTTGAAATCAAAAATCAAAATAAATTTATTCAAATTAGGTTACAAGGTAACACTTATGAATGTCAAAGTTACACGTAATTTTTTTCTGTAATTTTTGTCTGTTTTCAGCAAAGCTAGGGTATGTAGTGCTCATGAGAAGAACGGGCAAGAAACTCATAGCGACTCTTTTTAATCGCCAAGTGTACAATAATATTTCGTTTACAAATCATAACTGTAAGGTGCTGCAACCATTTCTCCATGAACTACTACTCAACATACTCAAGCATTTGATAAAAATTGATGGTAGCCTCTAAAGCAGCAGTATGGTAAATAGGAGCATCCACTTACATGTACATAAATAATCAAGACAAAATTAGTTTTGATATTTTATTTATTCCACGGTTGATATTTTAATCAAGACATGATACTTGTACTATGACGCAGTGTACACTAATAAATATATTAATGTAAGAATGTTATCCTATTAATATGATAAATGTGAGAGTTTATGAAGATGTTTGAATGTTGGTTACTTAATCACGCGTAAATTGTTGAACGTATTTTGGATGACACATAACATACTTTAGACTTGGACCAAATTTTTATTCCAGCTCATTCATAACATAACTCCTCCGATATTATTTTGTTTCTTTGCTATAAATGTTTTACTGGTGACGGGTATTTCAAATAACTTACTTGTTGAAATACTTCAAGTAAGTAAAATTTATTGTAGGCATGTAAATAAAATATATTCATTTCATTCTTCATTCTTTTGTTATTATGAGTATATTTTGAACCTTTACTTTATAATATTTATAGGCAAGTTTATCTCGCGTAAGCAATTCAGTGTCGACTAGTTAAAATAATGATATATTATTCCAACATTGGCTATATTCTATCTGAAAACGATAAATCTTGTAAATATCTCGTGAACAAAGTTGCAAGCGCAGTAGTCTCTAATATATTTTCACGTGTCGTTGCCTCCGCGCATAATTATAATATTACCGCCATACACAGCTCCCGCGGGTACAAAAATAACTACATAGCATTTCGATGCGATGGGATATCCTGACAAATTATTTTTATATATCCCAGTTTGTCTCTATTCAGCTGGGGACGCCCTCCCCACTCCTAATTGTTCCTAGGGGGCTATTTTGAGATTTACACGGAATACGTCCAGCCCTGAATTGTATCAAAGTGTACAGTTGTTTGGGTGAACACTGCGAATGTACAAGGTGTTTTTTGTATTTTTTAGAAAGCTCGTATATTAATAACATAGTAAAGTGCATTTTTCTAGGGATGCGCTTAATTGTAATCGAATGATATACGAAAACATTCAAACATAATCCGATAGCTACTTCGTATGGTTAAGGATGTACTGCGGATACTTTTATACGAAGCAAAAATTTTATAAAAGACAATTCCCGCTGTATTTTCAATGTTTCTAATAATAATATATAAGTTTCGTATAAGAAAATAATTCGAATGCACATCGCTACGTTTCTGCAAACCGTATATCTATTAAAATATATTATGTTTAAACTATACACACGGTCGCACAACAATAGCCAGACAAAGATCGTTTTACATACGAGAGTAATCTTATACCTTGTTTAATATTTTGTCTGAAAAAGAGTGCTTTATGACGATAATACAGGTAAAACCTGTTACTATTAAAAGCTTGAAACTTTTATATTTCCTGTAATTTGACGATATGGCCCGTTTAATATCTACCTACATAAATATTGTTGTGGAATTCGTGTTCTTAGAGTTTGTGTGAACCCACGATTTCGAGCCAATGAGTGTGCATCTGTAGCATATTTTATCTCGACGTCATTAGTGTGTGTTTCTTTGTACGAATAATATTAGTAGAGTTTTTAGGATAATTTAATGCTTGTACTCGAATTAATTCATGATGTGCCGGAGATACATGAAAATCGAACTCGCAACCTACTCATCGCAAGACTGATGCCTTATCTGTTCTTGCTTATCTTGTCTCCCTTGGGGTAACGCCGCTTTAATATATCAATAATTGCAGTTAAAATAGGATACATAATTATGTTATCTATCAAATACCAATGTATATATTTAACCAGTCTATATCAACATGCTATTGTGAATAGACGTGTTTAGTTTATAGCCTCTTTGTACGGGTTAAATCTCACGAGGACATTATATACCTACTAGAGATGCATAATAGACATTAATCCACTTTTTATAACTCAGCCATAACAGAGGCAGGATTTTAAAAAGTGTTAGGTACTATGTAAATTATCAAATACACATGAATCAAAAATTTAAATGCTCTTGAAGGTGCAATAGTTTTACATCTCTCTCAATCTATTGCCAAATTCTTTATTCTTTATAAATCTCGACATTCCATTTTTCTCTCAGTTGTTTTATGTATTTTGTTTTTCTTCTTCTTCTTCGTTTCTGTACTCCCTACCCTTTCTCAACATGTATTGCAAATATCTCGATATCACGTACCTAGTCATAGAATATGTCTAAAAATCTACACAGCATATGTAAAGTTTTAAAGAAGTCTGCCTACTACCACGTCTCATACCATGACCGTGCTAGGAACGTGTCAGGCAAAAAAAAATTCTTTGCAAGGAAATGTATAAGACTGTACCCACTAGACCGTTCCGTCACCGACAGCAGTTCCTATAGAAGGGCGTATCGTGTTGCTTTACGTGTCTGATACGTTCCTAGCACGGTCATGGTATGAGACGGTGTAGTAGGCAGACACCTTTATCATTAAAAGACAGACAGTTGTCAATTCAATCCGTTCGCCGTTCCCATCACAGTGTCACCTATCTATTCAGGTCCAGATACTGTCAATGCTCAAGTATACCCAATAGTAATAAAACTATGGCCTCATAACCTTAGATTGATTGTCTAGTAAATGTTGAAATCAATACTAATGTTTCATACACAAATGATTATGTGCAAACTACTGTCATAATAATTAAGGGTTAATTAGGCTTCGCCTTCGGCTTTTCTACAACTTTCAAGGATACTACCACATTTATCATTTAGTCCCCTTGAGCTAAAGTATGATAAATGTAAGTACAATCATTATTGCAAAAACCAATGACAATGATATTTAAACAACGCTGAATAGATCAAACTACTAACTTGATATATGTTACAGAAGTGCTTTATCGTAAATAACTGCGAAAATGGAATTTAAAGGATTTTCTAATCAGATTTATTTTTTACTATGTGTGGCTACAATATTGGTGACCAGAAATGGTGTCATCAATAAAACCTATCGGTTTTATAGATGGTTACAGTATGCTGTCCAATACATGGCAATATTATGCCTATGGCTCAGCTAGATAGCCAGACAATTAAAATTATGTTGTGATACCCGGACTATAGTTGAAAATATTGTTATAAATACTGCCCATTAAGTAGCAACTTAAATGATTTTTCTCTTCTTGAATTATAGAACTGTATATACATATATATACATACATGGTGCAAATTTATTATACTGGACCATTTATTATAAATAAAATAAGTTATATTTCATTTTGTAAAATACGAGGAATTTGCAGATCTATTTGGCTATTGGAGTTATTTATTTCCAAGCAGTAAGCTTTTTTCGGTGCCGTGACCGGCCTTTCCGACCTGACACAACTACATTCTAATTAAACTCGTAAAGTGTTTTAACACCGTTGCATCAGACATGTGCTGCATGCTCGGTGAAAGACTGAGATGACTTGCCTTGTAACAAAATACTGATCTAAGCCTGGCAGGACTACTTACCGAACAATTTTGAGTCTCACTCGTATATTATAATATAATATTCTATCACATATACACAACACCATCTAGCCCAAACTAAGCAGAGCTTGTATTATGGGCAATGGAAAAACATACATATATTTACTTTTTGTTGTAAATACGTACATATTATACATAGAAACACCCAGACCAAAACAAACATCCATATCTATGCACACAAATGTTTGACTTGTGCGGGAATCGAACCCGCGACCTCAGACGTGGCAGTCGGTTACACTAACCACTACGCCATCGAGGCCACCAAATATATCGCAGTTGCGTTTTGTCATATATGCTTACTTTATGCAGTTCTAAATTACGTACTGCTACCAAGATCTCTACTACATTTTGATTATACACACTTGTTTAACACCGAAAAACCAACCAACGCTACAAAACCAACAAGATAATGAAACATATTGTATGGAGAGTAGATACCTAGCAATATCTACGTATCTATGTATTTCTCATGTTTTAGTGAACGTGTCTAAGGCTTAAAAAGGCAATGAAAACGAAAATTTGCTACCAGACGATCTGGGAACTACTTCATAAAAATTAGAGTATGTCGACAATTGCTTGCAGAGATAGTAAAATACTTTCATATCAGACATTTTAGTGAATCGTAATGCGCTTTCACAAAATAGAAAAATCTCGGAATCTAAGATATATGTAGGTATATACATATAGCCTAATAAGTACATCCATAATTATAAACGTATTGCAATGTCGTTTATAAACGTCAATATTTTTTTATTATAAGGTGGAAAACACAATTTTATTAATTAATCTAACTGCTCAGATGGTAAAATGGTTTACGCCAAGCTTAGCGTAGCGGGTTTAATGCCGGCACGAAACACATAATTGTGGTCGACAAAGAGTTATTCCGTGTCTGGATGTTCTTTCCGTCCGTTGTGTCAATATTAATAAAGTCATCCGCGACACAGTAATAAAATTCTTACTGCCGAAGATTTTAAAAATAAATATAATGGTTTTCTGTTATTTGACAGTAAAGGTGAAGTTAATATATATAATAATATCAGCCCTGTATTAAACTGACACACTGCTGCGCACGAGTCTCTTCTGTGTATGAGAAAGGGTTTGACCATAGTCCACCACGCTGGCCCAGTGCGGGTTGGCAGACTTTACATATGTTCGAGAAAATTATGGAGAACGAGAGTTCTTGTCATGTCTAAAAGGACATGGAGGTTTCCTCACGATGTTTTCCTTCACCGTTAAAGCGAGCGATAATTAACTATTTAATACGTACATAACTTCGAAAAGTGAAAGATACGCGCCTTGGGGTCGAACTCGAGACATCTTCGTGGCAGTCTAATGGATTTCCACTAGGCTATCGCAGCTTATTGATAGTTAATAGTGCCCAAGCTAAAACTGTTGGCGAATTTAGATTAGCTAATTACAACTTGAAAAGAGATTGTTGAAACTCTAACTGCGCCAATGACAAGCCACTTTTACAACTTAGCAACAGGCCTATGTTTTTAATAATTTATCCAATTTGCCACCAACGTTGGACCAATATTATAAACGATTAAAGTGAACTTGACACACATTGGGGCCAATATTCTAAGTATGTTTACAAAGGAAGTAGTGTGCGGCGTAGTTGTTTAAATAACCTTAAAACCGACGGTGTTGGCCAATTAATTAAGGTAAACAATAGTTTATTACTGCTACTATTTTTCGCGTACGGATCAATCTAACATGTTTCGTAATCGAGAACTATATATTGCATAAGTAGATACTATACATATGATTATAATAGAATAATTTTAATTAATCTATACTAATATTATAAAGAGAAAAGTTTTGATGTTTTGTTTATTTGTTTGTAACAATTTAACTCTAAAACTAATCCGAAACCGAATTTAAAAATTAAACAAAAAACCGAATTTAAAAATTCAATAACCAATTTAAAAATATTTTCACCATCAGAAAGCTATATTACCACCGAGTAACATAGGCTATATTTTATATAAAAAGAAGGTACCTATTGTTACCAACATAACCTATACTACTTATACGCGAGTAAAGTCGCGGGCAAAAGCTAGTACCTATCTATTATAAATGCAAATGTGAGTTAGTTTGTAACACTTTCACGCCTTGTTTACTCGACGGATATCTATATATTAATACGTGAAGCAACCCCTTTTTACAAAAATTGCGCGGACGGAGGAGTATGAAATTTGGCACAGTTAAAGTTTATATGGAGAAGGAGTGGCGAATCCGATTGTTTTTATAAAATATTCATTAGAAATACATTAATAAAAAACACTACACGCACACAACCATGCATTTGACACACGCAGTCGAATTGCGTCCGTAGTATTTCGGCATTGTTCGTCTGACTTATTTATATGTAATAAAGAAAAAAAGAAAACAAAGTAGCAAGCTTAGGGAAAATCGTCAATGAAAGAGTAAAGTACTTAAATAATAATTTGTTTGTAAAGATAGGTAAATAAACCTGTATACCCTTGGTGAAATCTAAGTGAAATGTGATAATAAGATTAAAGTTATAGACAATAAATAAAACCTTAATAATGATCAAACTTAAGAGGAAACACAAGGGCCGTTTTTCCATACAAAAGTAGTCCCCTGTTTCCTCCCTGGATAATGCCAGTAGTGTAATAATATTTTTTCAAAAAATGTATAGCCTCTATTGGCATGTCCCTATGTTTTCCTTTTTTTCATTAATTAATTATTAAAAGAGATATGAGCCTTCAAAAACCTCAAAAATTGGTCAGATTTTCCGCTGTGTTCAAACATCCAGAAAACAAATTTAAGTAGATTATATAAAAAAAGAAAAACAAAGAAACACGGCCAAAGCCTTTCTTCAATTTTTAATGTAATAAGTAGTTAAATCGGTCAAGTTTTGGAGAAGGAATCAGGGGACTACGAAACGTTGATTTTGTGTACTTTTATAGGTATTTTCGGTCCAAGCTGCAGTTGTCTCTATCACGCTCTGCGGGCACTACGCGACAGCAATAGATTTTACAAATACCTATTTTTCAAATGTCTCGTCCGTGGTGTTTCCTCTTAAAAGGAGGGTGAGAACCCCTGGGCCCACCAGTTATCACATTGTAATTGATACCAAAAAATTCGTTATATTTTTAGGTACTTACCACCAAAATACGTTTGATTATTTCTTCATAGAAAGCGAGAAACTTATATTAAATTAAGTTAACCAATCATCGATTAATATGCATCTCTAATTATATACTATCGAGTATTATTAAATCGGTATAATCTCAACATGTGTTCTATAATCGAATGATGATAATGAAAACTCAATCGATTGAAAATCGTGTTTTGGTTATTAATTACCTGTGGTCACCGACTGACAAGTTTAACGGCTAATGTCAAAATCAAGTTCAACACTCGTTCGGTTTGTCCCAAATGTACTCTGTGGTTTGTTCCTTAGGAGTGCGCACGTATTTTTCTTGTTTTGTTATGTTGTTTGCTTTACCCCACGACTTTGGCTTGCTAAAGGACTGTTCGACGGATCTTGTGACTTAGAATTACCTGGCACTTCATATTAGACAACTGATTCCGCTTCTAAATTGGATATTGACGACATGGATCGCTGTGTGAACTATACCATTGCGATAGGTCGCAATAACTCTATTGGCAGAAGAGTTTTGGAGGATGAAGCGATTTTATCAGTTATACGTCAATGGCATGCATAGGTATAGGTATAGCATGTATGTAGGTATAGCAAGTGAAAAAATGCGTGCAGTTGCATACTTATTATAGAGGGTAATGCCGCAATCTAAGTAATCTAGTGGATCTTTGCTTTGTCTTTTAGTGGTCCGCATCTGCATGTTACAAACAAGGACGTTTTATTTATAGGTACATAAAAATCAAAGCAATATTGAAGTTTGTTTTCTGAGGTACCTACTTCTGTCTATCTATCAGCCACAGACGTCCACTGCTGAACATGGGCCTCTCCCATAGACCGCCACTGGTAAATAAATAGATAAACCTTCGATAAAGTACCTCCGTATAAACATATATAACATTTTGCAAACGATTAATGTCATATAACCTCACTTTTACTTTATTTTATATAACTTAATTTCTGGGAAGCGAAATATCACAAAATTTTAGGTGACGACTTGTTATTATATTCTCTTTCCAATAAGGCTACTTTGATTATGATAACAACTGGGCCCAGATATATATGGAGTGATTCCTTCGTCCTTTAAATCAATTTTGCTCTAATTTTGACCAGGGCGGCCGCTAGTTCACTAAATTACGCACACACGTTGTCAAGGATACAGACAAGGATATAGAATTATAGAGTACCATACATCACGGAAAAAAATTATACTGTCCCGGATAGAAATATAGAGACAAAATCTACACCAACACGAGTGAAGCTGAGGGCAAAATCTAGTAGCGTCATAAGTGTAAACAAATGTCCAATGGCATTAGTGTAGTTTTATGGTCACTGCCGCGTATGAGATCCCGGGTTGATGGCCGGAACTGACGAAGTGTACTTACAATGTGTCTGTCTTTGAGGTACTGTAAATATAGACAATAATAGGGTGGCCTCTTTGTACGTAGGACATAAATATTGCTGCCGAATTATGAGTGACATTGATTTCTATCTAATTAAGCACACGTCTATACATATATGATATCTTTTATATATATATATATATATATATATATATAATGCTTCTGTACGTGTGTTGACAGTGAACTCCTCCTAAACGGCTGGACCGATTTGAATGAATTTTTTTGTATGTGTTCAAGTGGATTCGAGGATGGTTTAGATTTGGGCTTTTTTTGGCCTGTGCGTGACAACGTCTGTCAGGACAGCTAGTATGATATATATTATACGGCACAAAGAATGAGATAATACATTACCACTAGTCATGATAATATGCCTTCCAATACCAGAATAGATATACTTATACCATTTTCTAATCTAACAAGTGGTTAAAATAACATATGTATACATATATATAGATACATATGTAATAGTTAAAATAAATATGCGTATCCGTGCAGTCGCACGGACGGCGTAGTGAATTAAATGGTCGCCTCACCGCTGCCAATGCGCCGAGTGTTGTAGGTTCGAATCCCACACGGAACAAAAATTTGTGTGATCTACAATTGGTTGTTCTTAGTCTGGGTGTTTATTATACCTGTTGTATGTATGTTTGTAAAGTCCCTCGAACATAGGCATTATTCCTAGTGTGGAAATTATCTTTTTTGTAATATGTACATATTTTTATCTGACATCCAAAATGCCTACATAGTCCCATCCCACATTTTAATCTGAGTTTTATATTTTATCAAATACATAAATCGATTTATTAAAAAGGGAAAAGATAGAACACAATAGTTATGTAAGCCTATATATCTGGATTAAAAAAATGCCAAAGGACAATTGATTTAACTGAAGCATACAATAAACAAAAATTAAATCAATATTACAATTTTATAATCTTGCGGCACCTTTGTATTAGGTAATATAATATTAAACGCATGTTGTTATGGTTTTCCAATACCGCGTACGCAAGATATTATAATATTAGCTACCTACTTTAAAGAATTCCCACGTTAACTGGATGGATACTTGGATGTGAGTAAGGTAAATTGAAACTGCATTGACGCGACTAAAGAACGCCGGCAAAACCCGTATGGAAATATTTCTCATTATATTCTCGCGACACTGTCCACTAGATATAAAATTACTGCCAATAGTGTAATGTAAGTGCTGATTTGTACATATAGGTATATATAGGTATAGAATAAGCTATTATCATTTTTAACCGGTCAATGGTTAAAAATGATAATAGGCAAGTAGGTATACTAAGATCAAAACTGTGCTAAATTGGCTCTGTCGGCATCTCTGTTATAAATTACAGAGGACTAGCTAAACTTGTTCTAAATACTTAAAGCGCGATAATTTATAATGGGACCAGTACATTTTTGTTTCGTAATCTATATTAGAATACAGGTAAAAATAAAATGTAAGTAAATGAAAGCGCTTTTAATGTATTTAAGGGCAATTAAACATAATTCTCCAGAACAATTAATGATTTGAATTTGATAATCACAAATATTCGCTTCTTTATTTATGATTCAGCTCCAAGTAGTAAAGAAATCAACCACCCAACCAACCTGTAAAGTTCGATCGCTTTCAAAAATTTCTTGTAAAGGAAATGTAAACTCGTTTATTGAATTCGTGATATGATTAATAATATAAGAAGCATGTCTACGAGACTCATCCAATATCAATGGTTTTCGGACATCGTAAAGAGTTCGGGTACAAAGTAGATGAAGGTAATAGGTATTACAACTAGGAAAGCACATACTATGTCTAGCAGCTTACGAAAGTTGGGTTCAAATGCGCCTCAAAATAGCACCGATCAGTGTCTCTTGTTTATAAATAATACACATATGTCTCTGTCTATTCATCTTACTAGTTGACCCTAGTGTTTCCGAGTCAGCTTGCAGTGGCAGCATTTTATTTTTGAAGTAGGTACTTCATAGTTTTCGAAGCTCTACGTTCTAGCAATGTCAGCAATGCTGTGGTTGGCTGATTGCGTAGACATAATTATAAGGTGATTGTTTGTTTGAAACTACCACTATTTTATTATATCATCCGTCCAGAACCAGGTGGCATAAAAATAAGATGGCTTATAATAATAATAAATAAATATAAATCAGCACGAAGAAAGTTAATTAACTAAACCAAAAAATACATAAAGCTCATGTGAAATGCGTTTCAGAACGAAACTTGATGAAGTCATACGAATTGTCATTTGTCATGTCAATGTCAACAATAAGTTGTCGAAACTAATAGGAAAATTTACAAATTGTAGTAAATAATATTACGTAAAAGTAGTAGTACTAAATATCATTTAGCAATAAATAGAGCAAAAGTAACAAAAGTTGTTGCCTTAACTACTCAACTACTAACGATAACAGGCGAGCACTTTCTATGTTAGGTTTCTGATGTGATTGTGCGTCTTCTCGACAGTCCATAGTCCCCCGAAGGCCTTCTTGGCTACTGAAGTTTCAAAGAGACATTTCTTCTTCATTTTCATTGGACTTTCTCAGAGAATGCCATCGACCGCCCAATTTATTCACAATATTGCCATCTTGAGTCAAACAATATCTGACACCAAAATGCTGCCACGTCTTACCAAACACAGTTAGCCCTGCTTTAGTAAGAAGTTCCCTATCCGTGATAAAGGAGCCATTTAGACTTCACACTCCACCCAGCAGATCAGATGAACCTCCAAATAGCATTAGCTGGTGACATTTCTTAATATGGACACCAAATCAGTGCAAGAGGCAGAAGTTAGGTGCAGATAAGTTACACAGACAGTTTCTAGTTCACATTAGTCAACTTAGTAATAGCAGCTTTTCATATAATGGACACTTCTAAAAAGATGGGAGATTTTGACAGATTTTTTAATATGACACAGTGACCAGTATAACAATTATGCTAATATATATTAGATATTAACACCTGTACTGTATCTTAGAGTGAACATCCACTGATCCCCACACCTTAAGTTTTATTTTCAACTTACAAAAGTACTCTCTCACAAATATCTCTGCTGACTTAATGTCCTCGAGTTTGTATATAGTGTAGCAGTTAAATATTTGTTGTGCAGACCAGCAATATTGATAAACACTTCGATATTGTAGTAACATTAATGTGATTCTAACAGTAGCAATCTATAATTTGTTTGTATATATATTTATTATATTTTATTTCAGTTACTTTTCTTTTTTTTTAAATATTAGTTTTATTAAACCATAATTTTAATAAACTGTAGGTCATTTATAGTGGCTAATATAAATCACACATATGATAATATCATAATATAATTCTATTGTATTTAAAGATTAAGTTCAATATTTGCCTTTAAGAACTATGGAAGATACTCTGTCTGGCTTAAAATCTCTTGGCTTGGATCCCGCGGCCCAAACACACCTTTTTTTTATTGTTGCAAATTAACCCTGTCAAGTCTTGAAATGCCAGAAACAATTAAAAACCATTTGTGTCTGGCCGCCAAGTAAACAAGCTTAACAACCAATCATAGTTATTTCATCAACCTTTTTATGGATATAGAATGGCCTACGTTTTTTAAAAGGTTTGGAAAATGTGTGTGGTCTATCTATATTGGCACTAGGTTCTTATCCATCCATCTGCTTATATATATACTATTGTGGCTGAAGTAATTTTGATTACTTACTCTCTTCTCTGGTTAAAATAATAAACATCAAATATTCATTTTAACCTCCTTGAAACTATATTTATTTTTATGTCTGAACATTAAAATTAAGTAAAAATACATTGCTGGCTGCATTCTTTAACATGACATTAGCCACCAAATCAAAGGATCATTAATGAAGAATGCAACAAATTTTACACATTAAAGGGCCAGTAGTTATATTTCTTTAAGATATAGCCTTGCCTATGGCTTAAGTTATCTCTATAGGAAATCTAACATCCTAATTGAAAATTTGTTAATATTAGTAGGGTGTCAAATAACTACCAAAAAGTAAAAACACCTTTGTTTTGAACTACTATAGGTACCTATCGAGACACGGTAAGCTGGGTAATAATAATACCACCAGTTAGCAGATATGCTATGGGACTTCTGTACATGTCACTGTTGCTATAACATGAAGATAACAGTAAGATTTTCTATATATTTTATAAAAGAAGAAGCTGTCTGACTTATCAACACACAGTTCATATCTTAGGATCTAAACCTTCAAATTTCGCACATGCATCCACTAAGAAAGTGTTTGAATAATTTAAACTTTTACAAATTATATGAATTAAACGATTTATTTACAATGACCTATTAAATCGAAAGTACCTAAGGCGAAAAATTGCAATAAAAAATAATTACACTTGTGGAGGAACAGGGTGTGAAGTCCCTCCAACACAAAGGGAGGAACCTCCGACCAGGCTGGTTGATCGTGCCTGACGGGCCGCGGCCCGACGGTTGATGTCGGGAGCTTGTATATATACTCAGTCGCTGTGTAAACTTCACTTGTGCGATGCAGAATAGTATGATGTCATGTGAAGTGCGATTGTATCGCCATCTGTCAAATGTAGGCTGAACTTCTTCATCTGTGCGGAGTCGCCACACACTGTATTATATTAGGTACCATTTTCGATAAATTAATCCATATAATATATAAGCCCAAGTTTATATAATAAAAAGTTCTACGAAATAAAATAATCACGTGAAAGTAGGTACTTTAATAAATATTAAACCCGTGTTTCACAGTTTTGGATAGGTATCAATTAGCAATATCGTCACGGGTAAACCAGACGCAGGCGAAGTCGCAGGTATAAGTAAGTACCAACACGAAGTAAAATATAACGAACAATAATTACTTGTCAACTGCTGGCCTGTACCTATTTATACGCATATCCAAGTATACCTACTATCTATAATAAAATCAGTATATCACTATATTAATAACCTTAATTAGTTCAATCCGGTTCAAATGTACTTTATGTAATACAAATAAACAGTTTTAGTTGTGGAAGAATATTTAGGAGGTAGAATATAAGAATATTTATTGAAATGTTTTAAATATTTATACAGCTGTTATAAAACCGTTAAAATTATAGTCCTTCTTTCTATTATTAAAATAAAAAATATTAGTACTATACAACAAACATATACTTCTTCGCCCGAGCCGCAGGTTCAATCTAGTTCGGGCAAACAACAACAAATGTATTTTATAAATTAATTAGTCATTTATTATAAATTATTGTACCTATTATTTAAATAAATATTATTATTATATAATTAGTAGATACATATGTGCCATTCCTGATAGATTTATACATACGCTTAAGTAGGTATTAAACAGATAAGTATTACACCCACCCACATTTGGACAGCTATGTTTTTGACATCCCACATAATGTGAGACTCTATAAATGACTGTGTGACCATATTATTAAGAACTATGCACGTCAGTATTAATTCCATGTGTGTAACATATAATGCAGGCTAACCCGCTATTTAAACCTCTACGAGCTCCTTGGTTTTGCAGTCAGCTCTATTTAATATTTTTAGCGAAGTATCTCAAAATGACATGTCATCTCTATGGTCTACTTATTGTGTTAAATACGTGCGGTCAAAATACTCATTCAAGGTTCGTTGGGTATTTATAGATAATTATTCATGTCAGGTGTTTTCTCTTAGGAGCTACTTCTAGTATCGACAAAGACGATATAATAAATTTCGCAAATAATTTTAATATATAGCTGTGGCGCAGCGGTAGTGAATGTGACTGCTGTGCATGAGGTCTCGTGTTCGAATCCCGGGTCGGGCCAACATAAAGGTATTGGGTTTTTCTGTTAAGAAATCTCAATACGAGCCCGGAGTTAGGAAGTTGGCGGTGTTAGACACCCCCGTGCCTCGGAAAGCACGTAAAGCCGTTGGTCCTGCGCCTGATCTCTCTCCGGTTGTGTCGGATTATCCGTCCCATCGGATCATGAGGGTAAGGGAACAGAGAGTGCACTTGTGTTTGCGCACATACTTGTGCACTATAATATCTCCTGCGCAGATGGCCAGTCTCCGTTAAGATTGGCCGCCGTGACCGAAAATCGGTCTGGAGGACATTATAATATTTATATTGTATGGTTTTACATACCTACCTAATATTATATTATGGTTTAAATTTCAATATATTTGTATATGTATGTATATAATTATGATATTGCGTTTTGACCTGTGATGTTTGCAAACTTAACTCATAAAGTAATAAGCGCGGTCTGAAGTTAATCCTTACCAATTGTTAACATAATTATGGCAATGAAGGTGACATATGGCAGAAATTATATCTATATATTAATACGTGAGACAAAAACTTTGTACCCCTTTCTACGAAAAATGCGCGGACGGAGAAGAGTGACATTTGGCAAAGTTAAAATTTATATGGAGAAGGAGGCACAAATCCTAATATTTTTATAAAATATGCAATACAAATACATTAATTTATTGAAAAAACACTACACGCATAACACACAACCATACATTTGACACATGCAGTCGAATTGCGTTCGTAGTATTTCGGCATTGTGCGTCTGACGTTGTACAATTCGTTGTAACTATGGTTACCTATACCTTATTTACGTATATTAAAATAAAAAGCAGAAAAAGTAGCAAGCTTAGGAAGTTTGGTCGAATTTTGACCACTAGGCGACCGCTAGTATACCACCTAGATTTGTATCACGATTAAACAGTTATTGGGGCATTTAAAAAAGTACTTTTATATTGTAGTATTATTATTAGAGTATTACTTCCATGGCCGATACTTACTCTGACCATATTGTCCCGTAACACGCATTGTGCATGTAAACCAATTCAAATATTTTCTGGAGATTTTAGCGTTGTACCTATTGTATAGACCATAGACGTAGAAAATAGACCGAGCGTTTAATTTACAGCTTTAAAGTAAACATGGTCGGCAAATGTGAGCTAGTAAAAGCTATGATGCGGTTAATAGGTAGTTGTTCCAGGCTTGACAGCCAATAGTCTAGTCAACAAGTGCCTTTTTGGTCAACTTTATAAATAAAATAGCAAATATCTCAAAAGCTAATTGAGGTTTTTAAAATCTAAAAATATTCAACAAGAGGAGGAAATTTCCTAAGAAAAAGTCTTTGCTCTCGGAATTGTAGGACCAATATTTATAATTTTTCCAGAGGGATGAAAATATGGCCGAAAATGGGTATTCTGGCTTGCACAAGCCACGCCTACTTCAGACACTATCAATAAAAATTATTTAAACATACAAAATATAAAATTTAAGAAATGAAAAAATTCAGGGGCCTTCTATATCGTTCATATTTTTTCGAGACTGCTGGCAAAAGTTGACCAAAAATGCACTTCTTGACTAGACTACAATAGCTACATCAAGGAGGCGGCGGAGCGCGAGAGGGAGCGCTTAAACGCAAACTCTCTCCCCAACCGCAGAGCCGGGCGCCGAAGGGCGCGAGATGACCTCCAGCCACCCTGAGGTTTGACCTGGGGGTGGTGGGCTTTGTGGGCCTGCCCGCCATCCGTTCAGCACCAGGTCCGAGAGGCGGCGTGCGTGTTCTCACGCGCGTCTCTGTGTCGTGTCCGTCTCCCCTTTAGGGGGGAGACAGTAGGGCTTTTAAATGAGTAATGCCTATATTGGGTAGATCTTATTGTGTAGTGGCCTGCCGTTTCACACGGCGGGCTGAAACCTCGGCGGGGTCGCGACCGCATGCGAAAGTGATTCGCGCGGCCCCGTCGATAGTGGTTTTGTCGAGGAACACCGTGGTAGATTTAGTCGGTATTACGGGAGGTACCTTATTCTTATTCCGTCTTTCTTTTAGCCCGGCGAGTCCGACATAACCCCTCCGCATGCCCCCGCGGAGGGATATGCGTCAAAGCAATCCACCAAGTAAAAAAAAAAAATGACTACCATACTTACATGCCATTTTTATAAAATAACATATCCGTATTGTGCAAGGAATAGATCAATTACCATAATTTTTCAAATTATAATCTTGTTTTCTCTTAGAAAATGGTCACATTGCTCTCAATCCATACTATAAACTTATTGGTGAAAACATGAATATTGTCTTCTTTCATAATAACAGTTACTGCATAAGCTCGCTATAAACATGTTTACTAAGCTTTTATAGACATATAAACAAAAAGGAAAACAAACCTGGTCGAAACGTCAAGCATCAAAAGGTAAACATTGTGCATAATCGCGTTAATAGGTACCCATTACGAATTATACATATACATATTTCATGCAACGCGAAAGTTTAAAAGTTAACGCAAATATGAATTATTAAGAATGTCTAACTTATAATGACATTATTAATCTCTAAATGTGTTACGGTTTAAGTGGCTGATAATATTCGATGCTAATAGTAGAAGGTTGGATGGTAGCATCATATTATATTGCTTAAGGTGGTTAGCAGTACGGTAATCTATTGTTTGTATAGGTACCTGGCATTGGCGCAGTGCCTCATTGTAGAGTTCGCAGCGCTTGATATCCCTATAGCTAACGTACTTATTTTATGGTAACCACAGAATATCAGACGAGGTAAAAATTTGCGCCATAAAAAGTTTGCTGCAATGATAAAGGCTCAAACAATTTGCATCCACATAAACAAGACGTACATTGTTTCAAACTTTTATGCTTTCTGATTTATACTTTGATTTAGAGACGCGTTTTAATTCGCAAAATATCAAGTTCATGGTATGCTAAAACAATCTTATTTGACAAATTTTTTCCTTTTATTTTAATTATGTTTAATTAGTTAAGGTGCCATTTAATGTAGTAAATACGTTGAATGTTTGTCAAAGTTTATTTAATTTGACAATATTTTTTAAATAAGTGCTGCCGAAAGTTAGTTTTGGAATGTCTTTGCGGTTAATTAAATATCGTAAAACTCTCTTTTATGAAGTAGGTGTACATAGATACATAACTAGAATAAGTCTTAACCATCGTGCTAAGTTTCAATATCATTAATTTACTTTTTGCTGTTAAGCATGAGCTGGATTCACCACACATAAACACACATTTAAAAAAGGAACACTTTACAAAAAATAAGAACACTGCGAATGCAACAGTCACGTATAAATTGCAATCAATATGAAAACTGAAATCTGAGTAAATAAGATTGAAATAAGCATCGCATGAAAAGGGCCACATTTAATTTAGAACAGTAACTGTATTACAACGAAGTTTTTGCCAAGCATTGGCCCGGTGTACATTATCATATCGTCGTCTGCATATTGTAGTTCACACCACGTGATACTTTTATCAAGTAACCCTGCACAGTTTATCAGCTAAAATAACGTCAAGTTATTTTAGTGCGACGTGTGTTTATCTAAAAAGTGTTGCAATGCCTACAAAATGCCGTTTTGGTTAATTACACATTCAGAACGGTCGTGCATCCAATACACCGAAAATAAAAATAAACCATCGAAAATAAATAGTTTGTAATGCACATAATTTCGTTCGGGGAACACAGAAGTCGGATATCTCATGAATAGATGTATTCTATTAGAAAAATGCAGTTTGACTAACCTGTTTGTGTAGCGTGTGTGCGCGCGCGCAGATGGGCGGGCGGCCGACGACTGGGCGGGCGGCGTCTGGCCGCTCGTTCCCCGACAGCCCGTTTTAGACCACGCGAGACGTGCACGGAACGAAGACGGGATTTAAATATTTATGATAAAGGATTTCTGATGTTTTAACGTATTTGAACTATGTTTTGATGAATATTTGAAGACTTGTTTTTTGTTATTATAGGCATAGCTTTATAGGCTGTTTATTTTACTAATTAATGAAGTTTTATTGCACCTACTTACAATTGCATTCTATATCATATAATAATTATGTATGAAATGGCAAACACCGAATGAGACCCGTTTACACGTAACGTAACATTGAAATATGGTAGTAGCTGGATAAAAATCGCAAGCAGTAATACAGCCATATTCTGTTTATACTTATAAAATATATCGAGTGGAATGGATATTCAATAGAATAAACAACTAAGCATTTGAAGATCTGGATCGTGTTTTTACAGGCTGGGTTATGTACTACCTAGAAATACTTAACATTTTTGCTCGGCCGCTTAAACATATTTTAAAATATAACAGCCACGAATTGCAGACAAATCGACAGACTTCGTGACAGTCTTTTATCTAGTATTTTAATTGTTCTCTTAGTTCTTCTTATCTACTAGACAACATAGTATTGTTATACGAGTATAGACGTTTTTAATTTACTCCAAAGATGGCGTAATAGTTTAGGTATTTCATTGCCACGACGCGACGCCGAGTGTTCTGAATTCATATTCTACGCGGGACAAAAATTGTGTGGTCCTAAAATGCTTGTTCCAACTCTGGGTGTACTTTTCGTCCGTTGGTTGAATGTGTGTAAAGTCTACCGCTATTCAAAAAGGCTCTTATAGTACGGGAGTTGTACTTTATAAATAACTAAAAATGTTGCTCGGTAGCATCGTAGCCCGGTTTATCAACGCAAGGTAGGTTTTATAATTATTATAAAATCTACTTTTGCTATGATTGCCTTATTTATGCCGTCGCATTACGGTGACATAACATAGCGTTTATGCTTATAGCAGATTGAGATCATCTTGAGAAATAAATCTTTATTGGTTTTGCTTGTTAGAATATTCTCAATACAAACACGAAGTCAGGCATTGCACCTCCTGAATGACCATAGGCTTACTGCCTTTTGTAAAGACTCGAGACAATATCAAAAGTAATGGTTAAGGCATTAGACTTACGATCGAGAGGTCGCGGGTTCGAAACCCACCTATCAGCACTACCGACGTGACGTGACCCGAACTACTAACTAATAACTACTAACATTTTTTTTTTTTTTTGATACCCAGGCAAAAATGCTTGATGCACTACCCGCCGGCTAGGGGACGGCACCGGCGGGGCGTGTGGGACTCACCAGCCTATTGCTGGTATACCCACTAAAAAAACCTGGGGTGTTCCCTCTCTCACCCAGTGAGAGGGGGGGGGGGGCAGTTGGGAGTCTAAAAAGATTCATCCATAGCAATCATCAAATCAATCATATCAATCGGACCCGAGCTCCTCTCGTCCCCGGGGGAGAGCAATTTACTGCTCTCCCCTTTCGACGTTAAAAGGCGTGCGGAAACACCGCGCGCGCCCTCTATGGGTTCTTACTCACAGGTGGCAGGGTCCCCTGAGGCCTTGCCACCCAGAACCCTTGGATTGGGGGCAGGAGAGCGACATAAGCGCGTCTCCTGTGCCCCCTCCTCCGGCGGAATCTAACCTAACCTAACACAAGCATTCTAGCTTAGCTCGAGGGGTTAACAAGAATACTAGTAATTTGAAACCGAAAAGGCACGTTTGGCTGTTCATAGAAGACTATTAGTGCCTACTTATGCATGGAAGTGAAATTTGGGTATGGCAAAAGAAGCATGAGAGCAGAATAAATGCTGTAGAAATGAGAGCGCTGAGAAATATATGTGGTGTGACTCTGAAAGATAGAATAAGGAATAGTGTGATTAGAGAGAGATGCGACATAAAAGTGGATATAATGACGAGAATAGAAAAGGGTATGTTAAGTTGGTTTGGGCATGTAGAAAGAATGGACGAGAACAGACTGACTAAGAAAGTTTATAAGGCTAGTGTGAATGGAACAGTCGCAAGGGGAAGACCCAGGCGAACGTTTCTTGATCAGATCGGAGACGTTCTGGATAAAGATCAGGTCAAGAGCACCTTAAACCGGCGAGCGTGTATGAGGAATGTTATGAAAATTAATGAAGCCAGAGAATTGTGTCAGGATCGTAGCAAATGGAAATCCGTAGTCTCTGCCTACACCTCTGGGAAACAGGCGTGAATTTATGTATGTATGTATGAAACCCAAATTAATAGTAAACTTTAAAAATATTATTAGCATGCCAGACATAATTGAAAACCTATTGTGTTTGGTCGCCGGTGTGTTGCTACAACTCAATAGGTTTACCTAATAAATAGTAAGCTATTTGCGTAAGAACAAAATACACTCCTATTCGTAAAAATTAAAAAGAATTCCAATCCTAGATATTTCAGTTTAATATTTGAATCGTAGTCAGGACTATTTTTATTTGATTAATTGATTTTTATACCTATCTTCGCTCGTTTCGAGTGTTTCTGTATTGCAGTAGCATTCGTCGATTACATAGATATGGCAAATTTTCTCTCTTATTTGGTAAACAACAATTCATTTTCATTATACAGTAACTGCGTTTAGACTACATGAATCATTCTCTAATAAATAGGGATGACTTAAAAAGACAGTACACAAAGTCACTTTGTATTGTTAAAACAAGCAAGAAAATTAACTATATATACTTGTGACAATATTACAATATTGCAATAAGTGCATAGCCGGGTGGAACCCGGACGATACAATAGCGGAAAACAATTATAACAAACTTGCTGATTGCATTCTTTGACTTATTGAGTGGCAGTGGCACACTGGCGGCTAGACACGATAGGTTTTGAATTACGTCTGGTATCTCAACAATTAAAAGATGAAAGGGGCCCGCCGTAATGTAATTACTTAATACCTGACGGTATGAATGAGGCTGTTAGAAAGTATCATACTCTCGTAGGAAATCCGCCTAACAGCAGTAAAATTGTTAATGCATTTTTGCCTAGTAAGTAGCAAAGGTTACGAATGCTTACATACCTAGCGGTATTTACCAAACTTTTACCCGTCCCTTATGGTAGGCAAAGCGCGGAGGAATGTAAAATACGTGGGAGAATGCTTTGACGCATACCTGTCCGCGGGGCGACGAAGAGGTTATGTCGGGCTCACCAGGGAAAAGGTACCCCGGTAATACCGACTAAACCTACCATGGTGTTCCTCGACATAACCATAGACGGCGAGGCCGCGCGAATCGCTTTCACATGCAATCGGGACCCCGTCATGGTTTCGGCACGTCGTGTGAAACGTCAGGTTACTGCACAAAAAATACTTCTACCAGCGTCCTGCTGGGTGGGTCACACGATTATGGACTAATATAACTGCTTGTCACCAGGTAGAGTGTACAATAGCTTGCCACTTTTGTTGTACAGCAATGGTGGGTATAGTAACATTGTTAATTTTGCCCAGTAAACAGCAAAAGTTACGAAGCCCTACATACCTAGCGTTACTTACCACACCTTTCCTCTCATCTCACTTTTGCCCGCCCCTTATGGTAGGCATATCGCAAGTGATATTTCAGATATTGCACGCCACTTTTGTTGTACAACAAGAAGTGAGTGGGTATGCTGTTATATAGAGGTCATATTTTTATAATGTATGTATTTATGACAATAATTTTACTGCAGCAAAAGTGCATGTAACTGATATACGGTCTTTGGGTTCCGTTTCCAAGATCGTAAAAGGTTTCTGTGTTTTTCTGTCAATATTTTTCATGGATTTCGGAGCTACACGCGGTAAACGACAAACAATAGGCAATATATAGACATCACATGAGGTGCCTAACCTAGAATTGTCTGGTGGTCAAACCACAGGATGTAAGTTTAGATGGAGAAATATATACATACTACAAGAATAATACATATTTGGTAGTGATCTTTATGTCTTCTATGAAACGTAAATGTCGAATTTTCGGTCCGATTGCCCGTGTTATTCGTATTAGGACACCTCTAAACCTTAGCTAGTGAAATGTGGGCGTAGCACACCTATGGGTATATAAATATATGGGGATACCCCCAAAAGGGTATGCTATCTCTCTTCTTAGGGATATAGGTGTCAGTATCTTCTTTTATTTATTTATTTATTGCACAAAACAAATTACAATCATATTAAAAATAAAAAACAATCAAAGCTTATGTTCAGATCTAGATTGCAACTCAACACATGTGCACACATCGAAACAATTGAACATCAACGCATTTCTTATGCATCAATTCTTCTCTCTGTCAATTAGTCTAATTTGATTTTATATGAATAAGCAACTAGCTACCTACCAGATTAATAACCTGTAATCAATATAATTACTTAAGACAAATAAGATGCTTCATTTATTTTCTTATTCAAAACTCTAATAATAAATTACGGATGGCAACATATTGGTATTTGACCACAGAAATAAACAAAAATAGCAAAGTAAAACGTTCCAGCTGCCATTTGACACCTGACACCTACAGCACAAATTACTCTAAAATTTCACCCCTATTTAGTAGCTCGCTAGTGACAACTGAAAATAGAAACAACTGCTTTAAAGTAATAAAGTATGTTGGGACTCGATTGATGGATTTCTTGCTGTATTCGAAGTGTGCTTAGATATAAGCAAAGAATATCCAAGTCCTGAAATCAAAATTATATAAATGATGTTTGTTTTATTTATGATAATAATCTATATCACTCTGTTTATAAACTGTACAACTGGATATGAGCATGTCCTCAGGATGCGAAAGGAAATGCTAGCGCACCACGCTGGCCCAGTGCGAGTTAGCAGATTTTATACATTTCGAGGACATTATGACTAGGTCTCAGACATGCACGTTGATTTTCTTAACCATTAAAGCGAGCGAGAATTAATGCAAAAGAAACACACTATAACCAACAGCAGGCATTAGAAACATACAGACATAAAACTCTTCTAGATAGGTGTTACCAGATATATTGATTTCAAAGTATGTCGACCATCATCGATAGTTATGTTAGGAAACGTGCAAAACAACACATTGCAAGTACTCGAGTGTTCTTCTTGCCGTCATCTACATAAACATACCGTTAGTCTTTATTCCTGCTTGGTCCTATCTAAATAATCATTTTTAAAGTGGACCAAATGAGACTAAAATGCTCTGTAATTTTAACGTCAGAATAATTTCTTCTCCCTAGCCTTTATTATTCCCAAGTCACTTGGGGTCAGCTTTTTAGTCTCACCGGATTTGACTGAATATCAGTTTTTACACGGCGCGGCTGCCACCTGACCTCCGCAACCCGAAGGCTAACGATACCCTAAGGCTAGACCAGTGTCAGGATATTATAGGCCACTTGACTTCCCAATAACGACTACCATAGATGTTCATGGCAGCCGGGACCGACGGCTTAACGTGCTCTCCGAGGCACGGAGCAGGCGATAATTGTCAATCAATACGCACATAATTTCGAAAAGTCATGTCATGCGCGACGTGGGTTCGAACCCGAGACCCTCTGCAGATTCTGTAAATTATGTAAATTCTGTTCCTGTTCACTCTTTGGTACTTATAATGATTTACAGTTTGTACACCATTGCAAAGTTATTTATCGCATCGAATATTCATACTTGAGGAGACTTTAACTCTCACACAGTGGTGCCAATTCTGTTGTCACAAAATTCTCTTATCTTAGCTAAAAATCTCTAAAATTTTGTTTAGTCCTGTCACTTTTAGCGATTTCAGAATATAAAATGTCGTTTGACAGGACTAATCTAAATTTTAGAGATTTTTAGCTAAGATAAGAGAATTTTGTGACAACAGAATTGGCACCAATATCTATTTAATTCTGACCAGATCTCCAAAGAGATTTAATAATTCACCTAGAAGGTTTTGCTGTATTCTATTATAATCTATTCTACTTACGGCCAGTCCAACAATTAACAAATAAATGTTATCCGAAAGATAAATTGCATGCTGTCTCACTCTTGTTAGGTTAAAGAAGAGAGAAGACTTTTATCTTAAAGATAAATGCTATTTGGAGGTGGTGGGACAAGCCCTTAATCTTATAAAGAGGATTTATGGAATAAACATCTGAATGGCCACAGATACATCAAATCTTACACATATTCGATTAAAACAAAACTAAACAATTTTATTTTTCGTATCTTTTTTTATTTGTTGAAGTCCAAATGGCTGCACTCTACCTGATGGTAATCAGTCGTGTAATCCACGAACAGAGCCCTGTACACCACGTCTTCATTACAGCTGAATTGGTGCTAAGCTCTCTACTTTGAAGGACTGAAGATAATGAGTATACGGATTAAAAAATAATTTGACGACATTCGTGCTGCGTGATGTATAAATATAAATAGATAATAATATTTTAATATAGTGATCTCGCAGGTCTATAATGTCTTTGGTTGCTCCTGTGTCGGGTCATGTACAGAATCTGGTACTGTATCCGGTAGACAATAGGGACATCAGGAATTCATCATCATTCAGGAATTCGTGGGACCAAGCGAAAACTGCCGTATACCTCAGCCTGCCCAATCTAGGCGTGAGTCGACGTACATATGTATGTATACCTAAGTGGCTCGGCTTAACGTGTAAAGGAGGCAAATTACTTCATTTTTAAACAAGCAAGCCTTTTTGACCTGTTATGACACAGCTATCTCCAGCATATATTTTTTTAGTGTAGGTACCTATGTGAAGTAAATATAGCCTATTACAATGCGCATATAATCGCATGTAAATGATATTCGAATACAGTAGGCTAAACGCAATACCAACGTTGAAGAGTACAGCGCATGTAAGTATATGCGCTGTACTCTTACACTCTTCGAAATTTTACTGTACATAAGTATGTACAGCAAAATTTTCATAACTTCTTTTATTTACATACTGGTATCTAAAGACAATACATCACGATCCATATCGATGTATTGCCTTTTTTATGTACATATAAAAAAACGCATAAAGTATGAATGCAGTAACTGAATGATTTTATAATGAGTAGGTAGTTTGTTTAACAAATAAGACATATAAAAAATAATGGTCTTCACAGTGTTATTAAGACATTCAAATGTGATTCATTCTTTGCTTGATAAATAAGCCATTTGTATAGTTCATCTTCTTGAAGTATACACTAATATTCTAAAGAGCAATGAATCTATAATAATATTATAAAGCTGAAGAGTTTGTTTATTTGGTTGAACACGCTAATCTCAGGAAGTACAAGTTCGAATTGAAAAATTATTTTAGTGATGGATAGCTTATTTATCGAGAAAGGCTATATAACATCACGCTACGACCCACGGGGGAGGCGCAGTAACTATAAACGCGGGAGAATCCGCGGGCACAGCTAGATATATTATAGATTTCAAAAAATTGCCAATAGCATATACTGTCTGTATATATATATACATATGCTATCCAGAGGTAACATAGGCTATTATACATTACAAGTAACATACATATTACGCTACGAGCCAGGGGAGAGGAGCAATAACCATAAACGTGGGCAAAACAGTGTGGGGACGTCTAGTGTCAAATAAACAGGTTTTGGTTATATTAGGAAGAAGAGTAGGAAGCAATCAAACTGTTCTCACAACAAACACGTATAAATTCCCTATTCACTAATTAAGGAATTCCTCTGCCTTGATTCGCCTTATCCACTAATTAACGACCACTTTCCAATGAGTGGAAATGTAAATGCGAACGTGTACTTTCTACGTTGATAGTTAAGTTTAGTTTAAGCTGTTGATAGTTGTGTTGAGGTCTTGTTGAATGTTGACTTACACCGCTTATATTGATGTATAATTTTCATTTATAAGTTTCTATAGGTTGGTGTTAAAACAGATAAGCAGTTTTAGAGATTGCAAGTAAACAGGTGGATTGCTATGAAATCCTTTTGTATAGTAATAGCAACGTGCGTTGTAGATGATACATATTGCTAACTTTGTTAATGGGGCAGTCTTGGCATTATGATTTCGGAAAGTTATTTTATTTTATTAATTATGATATTTTTAATAGTTAACTTATTTTGTATAGTTAAATTTAATATAGCATGCAGAAAAGCGACAATAGCATCAAAGACAAAAGCAGAACGTTTAGATAAAAATTTTGCTGGTTTACACATTTCCTTGGTTATGACTTTGGGTTCTACGTAATAAGGAGCGAATCAATTGCCGTTTAAGGTTCTAGAAACTGTGCCACTACTGAGACTTTCGACATAAAAACAACTAAGAGCATATTGCCTGACTCGGAAGTTAAACCCAAGACATAGTACAGCAATCGCACTCAGTACCGCTGCACCTAGAAGTAACATAAATAAACACACTCAAACTAATGCTAACCCATATAGTTTGTAAACGACAGCCAGCGAAGTTGACAGTTGATTAGGATATCGAGTAATTAATTGGTACTTTGCTTACGGGCTTGATCTTTTTAGTGTGACTGTTAGCAGACTGACACCCAGAATCTAAAAGGCTAATCAACGACGTACCAAATTGAATTTCAATTTGTGTCAAAAAATTTAACATATATTGCTGAGTTTAGTTATTTGTAACTTTGACATTCATAAGTGTTACTTTGTGACCTAAATTAATAAAATATTTAAATTTTGATTCTGATTCAGTCAATCAATCACAGCAGTTGTACACGTTTAACCTAGAAAGTCAAATGATCTGCCTGAAATCGGGTACATGCATTAAATTAAGCTAGACTATGATAGGTAACACTAAATGTTCTTACAAATCCATATTAACCTGGCAAGCGAGGAGATTATGGAATGCCATCCCGTAGGTAAAACTCAAGTTCATAACGGACAGACACCAGCTGCTACATAAATTATATTTTACTAGGTAATAATAAACTACGGATATTAATATTTGATATGTAGGTGGTTTGAGTTATAAATATCTCACCGTAATGTTTTGGAAGATTAGGTGATATACTCCATATAATGACTGAATATTATGTACGTATTGTGAGCTGATAGGTATCCTAGATTTGGGCAGAAGAGGGACAGTTTAATAACATATTTCACTATATAGGAGTGCAGAGCATATTAGCCCTGTATACAAACTGTCCCACTGCTGGGTACAGGCATCTTCTCAATGTGAGAAAAGTTAGGCCATAGTCCACTACGCTGGCCCAGTGCAGGCTGGCGGACTTTCACACATATTCGAAAACATTATTGAGAACTCGCAAACATGCAGGTTTCCTTGCGATGTTTCCCTACGATACGAACGATAATTAACAATTTAATATGCACATAACTTCGAAAAGTCAAAGGTACCAAAAGAGGGAAGCTACTCTTGGAATAATTTCTGTATACATTAAAACAGTTACAAAAACCACCGAAACTGTAATTCATGGACTCTCGGAGTACAGGCAAGACCACAATTTAAACAACTACACCCTCAGTAGTAACACAGTAAACGTTAATTCGCTCTATTTAATAATAATCCAACCTAAGACTGATTTTGTATAAGATTTGTAAAGCGTCGGCTGCAGCAAACTTTTAAAGTTGTGTCATAGAATTGCGATTCGAAAACATTCATGCGAGATATGGCGATGGACCGCAGACTGTGAACAGGCTCTAAAATGGATACAATCCACTAGCTATAGGACCAAGTATTTCTGTCCCAGCTGAGCGCTAACGATAGACCTAATTACTAAAAGCTTTCATTATTTTAACCTAGTCTTCATAAATTAAATAAAAATTCAATAATGAATTATAGATTCAAACAAACATTTGTGTCACAACAATACTGCATACACAATGCCGTATTGTCCATCATAATTCCTTTATGAATATGCCCGTAATCCTTTTTCTAGGTACCTGATAAATTTGAACCACGAGCATATTTATAGCATACCTAGAATATTTAGAAATCATTACATATTGGCAATATATTTAGCTGTAAACTGTAGATATGTATTTAAATATTTTCGTTTACTGGCCTTTTTAGAACTACGTAGGAGATATGTTTTATGTGCATGATTAAAAATGTTCCTCGAACACATAGTGACATAGTGCCTGAAATATTATGTTCATTACTCAAAACTTGTATTTTTTTCGGGACTCTTAAGGATGCGTATTCAATTGCGGTATAAATAACTTACTTCAATTCATCTTCTCGAAGAAATGAACAACAAAGGCGCAAAGACTATAAAGTTGTTCCTACGATAAATACATTTCTTTGCTGATTTCACCACATCTATAACGCCAAATCTTAGTAGATTACGGAGGTAACACCTATTATGCATGCGACTAATTAAATATAAATAAGCCCCGGATAATAACGGCCTTATTAATGTAGCTCACATTATGCATCATATCTAAGATTCAACTTGATAAAATTTGATAAAGATTAGCTTGGATTTCAAGTTGAATAGCTGCCTAATATGCAGTAATAACGTGCAATACATGATGCCCCAAACAAGGTAACATGCCGCGCCCTAATTATAAAAACCATTCCTTTTTTCATAAAACTAATTTCGTAAATATCGCTTATATACATACTCGGCTACGTTACAGTTAACAATTGTGTACATAAATCTCTCAAACAGCGATTGCAAAAGAGTGCAGCAGTTTGCCCTATCTATTACTACAGGCGCTCTTACAATATTTTGTTCAAATATTAATTTATATTGCGTTGTTATATAAAGAATTTCAAATCGCACGGCTACAGTAAAAAATAACGGCTGTATACTTAATTGAGTAAATTATCATCAATGGCAAACATGTAAGATTCACACAAAGTTATTTGGCAACTATGAATAATGATATGTCTTACATTAACAACATTATGTACATAATATGTAGGCATATAAATTTGTATCTTTAGATGTTTTTATGAGATGTTACTGACTAATTATAGGCACTATGACTGCCAAAATTTTTCATTGTTTCGAATACCGGCATGCTAATATTTAGTATTTTTGATAATCAAACTGGTCAAAATAAAAATCCAAGTTACTTTTGAAGTTTTATTGCTTTTTTTGTTTCTTTAACATAAATAGCATTTATTTTTAAATATTAAAAGTTACAGTTACAAACGTACAATATACATTGCACCATTAATAAATAATAATATAAAATAATTCTTTTATTTTAAACTACTGCACCTAAATTACGGTACATAACGACATTGTGTTGTATAGCGCCGGTGACCTTATAATAGAAAAATATTGAAAAAAAAAGCTTAAAGTTTTTGGTTCCTTTATTTGGTTGAATTAGCGTTACATAAAAACGTTCGATGGGACGAGCGGTCGGCGTTTGGCCGGAGTAGTGCGGAGACACGGCAACGTTAGGGCGAGCCGCCGCGCCGAGCGCCCGTCCCGAGCGAGCGAGCGATAAGCTTCATAGATGACGCTAGTGTAAATTTTTGCATAATGCTTCGACACTAGCACCATCTATCGCTTTGTACATCACTTAACGAACGACTAGGCTTATACCCGACCGGAATTGCGCCCCGATATCGATAGATGGAGAGAAATGCTGGTGTGTTGGGGCGAAGGGTAGGGCGCTCACATGCGCTCTGTGCTGAGGGCGCGGGACTCCTGTACCAGGTAGACCTGGGAGCCGGGCACGGTGGAGGTGGTGACGAAAGTGCGGTGCTTAGCGCGGATCAGGGACAGGTTGCTCTCAGCGCAATCGGCGCGGTCTTCGGCGGCTTCCAGTTCGCGTTGGAATCGTCGTACCCGTGTCACGTTCTGCTGGGATACACCCTCCTGTTGCCACAAAATGTAAACGGTTAGAACACATTCTAAAAGTAAAATACACTGCAGCTAATAAATAATATTTTGGAAGTAAGAATACGATAAGTAAAGTATATACCTGTTCCTGCAACTGCCTCTTATAGATGTTGACTTTCTGAGAGGTCTTCTCAAGAGAGTCCTGGAGAAGGACAATGTTCTTCTGGTCCTCCTCGCATTGGATCATGACCTCCTTCAGTTGACGCTCCTTCTTGCGAAGGATCTTGATGGTCTCAGCGTGCCTCCTCTTCTCCTCGTCCATTTCCAGTTCCATGTCCTTAATGCGGGCTTCCAATTTGCTGATGATGCGCTTGCCACCGACGATAGCGTTGGCCTCGACCTCCTCCAAGCGGACAGAGATGTTCTGCAGAGAAACATAAAGAACAGGTCAGATCTTATTAATAAACGCTCGTTTTGTATGTACTTTATATTCTTAAGTACAATTTGTAATAAAATACAAATCAATAAAATATAAAAAGTAGTAGTGGTTTATATTAAGATAAGTGCGATTGTACCTTAACTTCGATCTCGAGAGACTTCTTGACGGCTTCGATCTTGACAATCCTTTCCTGTTCCTCGTGCAAGTGCTCAACAGTGTGCTTCAGCTCAGTCTGGAAGGGAACAAAAGGAATAATTTAATAATATTTGTGAGGATTTAGTAAATCGAATAGTTTAGACCAACGTCTTTCTTTTTGTTAAAAATATTTAACGATAGACATCAGAAAATAAAATTATTTTATACACATGGCACGTAGTAATATGTGGTTTAAAATTACTCTGTTTGGTATCTGTGGTGATTTAAATCTTATACGTTACCTGGACGCGCTGGTATCTCTCGTCAACGACGCGCAGCTCCTTGGTCATCTCATCGTAGTCAGCGGCGACGACGGCGAGCTCCTGCTCGATCTTAGCCTTGCTGCTGGACAGGTTGACGTTGATGACGGTCAGCTCGTTGATGCGGGTTGTCGCCTCCTCGTACGACTGCTCGATGGTGCGCTTAGCACGAAGGGCCTAAGAAATAATTTTAGTCAATAAATATCGATGTCAATGAGTTGAAATTTCTAAGACGAGTTATTCAATTAAAACTAAACTTTTAAACTAAGCATTACTTTGAATATATTAGAGACAAGCAACTTTCGTTTATATCTTTGATATAGTTAAGATTGTACCAACCTGCTCGTAGTTGCCACGGATCTCCTCAACCTCGCCGGTGAGGGACTGTATCCTGCGTTGAGCGACGCCGTACTGGTCGAGCGTCACTTGGAGCTGCCTTTGGACCTCGTCGTAGTGGGTCTGGATCTCGGTGAGCTGCAAAATGTATGTAGTAGTTAAAGGTAAACTCTTAGGACAAAATGGTCGAAAGCTCAAATATAAGATAAGTATTTTAGAAAGTAATAATTTTATACATTTTATAAAATTATATATGGACTTGAAAAATTACATACTTTTAGAGTAGTTACGATAATATAGTCTTTTGATAAATAATACAAGGAAACCTACAAATATTGTAATTCTATAGATCAAGAAAATATTATTATTATTATTGTATAACTATGCTCGTTGAAATTAAACTACTATATACGGATTTTATCGCGTTGTTTATTTATCACTGTATTACAAAATTTTGAAAATATTACTCTACTACTACTATTGATTTTATTTGACTAATTTATAAGCTAATAAAATTATTTAAACTCTTAAATCTATTTATTTTTTCCCCGTGACCATGGCTGCTGAAAAGCACCCGAAACGTCGGGGAAAGTGTAAACCAAAAATAAATAGATTTAATAGTTTAAATAATTTTATTAGCTTATAAATTAGTCAAATAAAATCAATAGTAGTAGTAGAGTAATATTTTCAAAATGTTGTAATACAGTGATAAATAAACAACGCGATAAAATCCGTATATAGTAGTTTAATTTCAATGAATAACATTCGCGTAAACAGAAGACAATATTATGTAACTATGCTCGGGTAGAATGAAGTTGTTTTTTTAAATTTAGTCTTATAAAATTATAAACTGTAATATAAATCTCAAGGATAAAAATGTACCTGCAGGGACTGCTTCTTGATGGTCTTCTGGAGATCAATGTTGGTCTTGTTGGCGACGTCAAGGGACAGTTCAAGCTCGGTGATGTGGATCTGGAGCTTCTTCTTGATGCGGGTCACCTCAGACTTCAACTTGGTCTCAGCCTCAACCACACGAGCGCTCAACTGCTCGATCTCGATGCTGGTCTGCTTGCTGTTAACAATACAAATAAAATATCATACACGATTTCTTTCACCACTTAATACTTATTTAATTAGATGATATCACTACTAGATTTAAAACACTGCACCTTGTGTCGATCACAAAGTTTGTATTCAATTCATCAAATTGTTTTATCGTTTGTTTTAATTCGTGAATCTTTTGCAGATATGAGTCGTCTATTGGAGGTATTTCAATATTCTGAATCCTGACGATACAAGTAGTAGGCGATGTTTCCCTAATTGCTCTACTAACTGTTTGAGTTACAGACTCTTGTAATTGACTTGCCGCGGCCCTCGAAAGTCGGGACTCAGCCACCGCTTGAGACATGACATTCTGCGTAATATTAGACAAATTTCTATCAATCGCACTCCTTTTACCGCGAATCTCTACTTTCTTAAATCTATCAAAATCCATTTTCTTCAATCTGTCTTCGGCTACATTTTTTCTACTTTCTCCCAAAAGTGTCTGAGCAATCGCTTTCGCAGATTTTCCTCTGTACATTTGTGCTTTTCCTCTTAGTTCAGCACCCACATTAACTTCTTTCTCGTACAACTCCAGCTCTTTTTCTATTTCATCCATTCTCTTTTTTTGACGCTCTGCTTTAAACTTTTCTCTTTCTACCTTTTTCTTCCTTGCCTTAGTCGTAACACTTTCTGTGCCGACGTGTTTGGTTACATTGGCCGCAGCCGCAGTTTGGATCACAGAGAAAGGAGATCGTTTCGCAATGTTAAATGTATTAAGATCTCTCTTTGCTTGCTCTGAGATTTCGTGTGAAAACTTCGACACGTCTTGTTCAGAGTACGCTCTTATCGGTTTATCAAATCTGTACTTGTCCAATGCTCGTTCGTTGTTCCACGGCAAGTGGGGGGGCTTTGTTGCGACACCATGTCCTTTATCACTGATGTAGTCTATCATCGGTTGATAGAAGTTAATGCCGTAGCCATAATTATCTTCGTATATTGCGGTGGGTGGTCTGTTCCATTTATTTAAGTTAGGCACTTTAACTGGCGGCATGATGAAAGATATACGGCGTCGCGTCGGATGGTTATGATTGAGACGCGATCACATCGACTTGCGCCGCTCGGGGCCGAGGTTGCGTAATTGAGGGCGCGAGAAAATGTGCATCGTCTTTTGTACATTTTGGTTAGTACTTAGTGCCAAAGCTGTATGTGATCACCGGTAATAAGCACCAATCAGATGCACGGATATATATAAATGAAAATCGTGCCAATGATTCGCAATATCTTAAATTTATAACAGCATTTTCGTTGGTGCATGTAAGCAGGAAATACGTCAATGTATATTTAGATTTCCAATTTGAACTCACTTACTTTTGAATTTGTATGTATTTTAATGTGACAAAGTGCTTAAAAGTAAAAATTCATATAAATAATATATCAATCTCTTAATTGGCGCCAGTCCATGATATAATTGTGTCATGGTTGTGATAGTTTCTTGATTGCGTGTTTGGATGACACCCATCAGTCAGCGCGTTGAAGGGGTGGGGTGTAACCGTTGAAAGATATAGTTCAGCTTTTAGTTCCGATTTGGCGAACGCCGAGTGTGGTGTTTGATGATACCTCAGTCAGACGCGATTATCTTTAGTGTAAACATTGCAACTAGTTCAGCAGGGTAAGTAGGCATAAACATGTAAAGAACAGTGTCCAATGTTTGGTAAATTATTAACGTTTACTTATTGTTATCCAAATCTTAGACTTGCCTTTCTAATTACGATTGAAACCAATTTCTATAATCATTTTTCGCCTCATACTACACACTGGCCTTAAATTTAAATTTCACATGCCAACATTATCAATCCAACAATAGACATTGACGAAGTTTATAGTCTAAAATAGGTTCTAAAAGATTAGACACCGTTAAGACTTTCACCGATTTTAAATATAAGCATTACTTAATAGTTTCCTGTAGGTGAAAATTCTGGTGACTCACCGGATGGCTTCGATTTCCTCCTCCTTCTCCTGGAGACGGCGCTCGGCCTCGTGGCGGAACTGACCCAACTCAGTGGTCAGCCTCATTGCGCGCTGCTCCTCAGCCTTGCGGCCCTGGTAAAAAATATATGCTATTAGCAATAGTCAACTAACAGAGTACACATTTATTGATAATTAATTAATAATAGTGCTACCAAATGAGCCGTGTAAATTAACGCGTATTGATATTAGATGTCATCATGTTATATGATTTCGTCAGTTTAATTCCTTTTTATGTTACCGGCGAGTTTCAGAGTGATGAAAGATGATTCCAAGAAACGAAGATGAATATATTTAACCATTAATCTGACAGCATTGTAAGTGTAAGCACTGCATTACACTACACATAATTCTCAAAAGCTGCGACTTGATTATTTTCCAGACCGACGTTTATACTTTCAAGACTAATAGTTTCGTGTTTCAATTGTGCTACAATAAGAGTAAGGTTGTTACATTTTTAGATATATTTGTTTCATGATAATACTAGCGAATGTAAATTTTATTTAGATGCGATTTGTTTGTCTATTATTTTCATATCATAATAGCATAGCGAATTACTTTCCTTTGTTTCAATAGATAGGCATGTTTTTAATCATTCATTAATATCATTACAAACATCACAAAAATATAACGGCATAAGTTTAAGAATGACGTGCAAATAGACTATTGTCCTCAGGGTTATAAATACGTTTTCTATTTTTAGATGCTACGGAACCCTGGCAAAGTCTATC
Source organism: Catocala nupta (assembly GCA_963675205.1). NCBI lineage: Eukaryota > Metazoa > Arthropoda > Insecta > Lepidoptera > Erebidae > Catocala > Catocala nupta. The sequence goes on from OY776078.1 coordinate 12,602,994, forward strand.
GGTATCGTATTTAATAGCTGATAAGTTGCCAAACTGTTTCTAACTATCTGAACAAGAATGACCTATTAATTATTGTTGTCAAATATTTTGTTCAGTTGCTTAGCTGTTCATCTATTATTACTTTTATTGACTTTTAAGAAATTCGATACTTAAAGAATAAATATTTGTAACTTTCAGTACTTTTCTATTTTATTACGCTTGTTATTTACATGTTGATGAGTATTCAGTATTAAACCCTTTACAGTCATTTTAGTCATTTCTAATAATAGGTTAACCGATGTATAAAATATAATATTACACACATCATCGATTTTACTTTAAATGCATCGTAAGTGAAAATAACGCTGTAGATTACTAGACTAAACAAGGCTTAAACCAGTCTATCATGTTAAGTAAATTATAATTCAAGATATATTATAATTTATTAAATTATAGATCGATCATTTTACAGTATTTTTTATTAAAACAATATATCTGCCCCATGTTTTGAAACAATAATTGCGATTGCTAGTATAATCAAATGTACAGGAAAACAGACGCGAAATACTTCTTTATGAAATATAATAATAATAATAGCGCCCCTTATGAACTAGCCTACCTTTGGGCACTAGGCTCTTAGGCTCTTAGGCAGCCCAATACAGTTTGAAAGAATTTACATTTCTTCGAGAATATTCATAATTTAAACAACAATTTGACATTACGTAGAATCCTCAAACTTGCAGACCAGCGGTATAATTCTTCATCGTTTTAATAAAAGTCCCGGATGCCTTCTAGCTCATAACTCTTAGTATGACGTGCTAATAGAAATCATGTAGTAATAAACTTACGGCTTCAGCTTCCTTGTAGGCAGCGGTAAGTTCCTCTCGCTCGTTCTCAAGACGGCGCAGCTCGATTTCGAGCTCGTGAAGACGGCGGTTCATCTCCGTGAGATTAGCGCGGGCATCGTGCAGGTCATCTGTAGCAAACGACTTACTTAAGTGCTTCAAATTTATAATACCTTGGATTAATGTAAGGAGTGGGAATAAATATTTAGACGTATGTGACCAACCTAGCTCAGGCAAGTCTAAAATTATATTAAATCTATATAGATGAAACTGAATAGTTTTCCAATGTTTGAAAGGAAATCGAATCTTTAAAACCGTAAACACTGCACTTAAAAGCGAGTCGAGATTCTAGCATATGTTGCTTAATTCTATTAGATATATCTTAAGAAGCGAAAATAATATACATATATAATAATATATAACGAATATGCAGTAGAAAAGTCTACTTAACTATAATTCGCATGTCTTAATAATAATAATGATTAATTATACAATATATAAATCTCATACATTCCATAAAACGACAACCCAATTTGCATCCAATCCACTCGTTTTAAAACATTATAACTGTTTCAATATGGTTGTTATGAGGATTACAGGTAACATCATGTAAAGGTGGTTCATACATTATGTCCCAATAATAATCATTTAAATTCCTTTATAAACATGTAATATCTAGATTTTTTAAAAATTAATTTGTTGTATTTAAATATTAAGTACCTATTTTTAAATTGGTATGTCTTAAGTTCGCTTACACTATTATAAATCAAACGAAGGGACATAATAAAGGTATGTAATAATATGTAAGATATATAGGAAAAGTTTGAAGACTTACCACCCAATTTCTTGTTTTCGCGGCCAAGGGCATCCTTTTGCTCACGGGTCTTGTCAAGCTCATGGGAGATGCGCTGGATTTCGGTAATCTTGATACGGAGGTCGCGCTGGGTCTGCTCGTAGATTTGGACGGTCTCCTCCAAGCGTGACTTGATCTCAATGTTGACACGCTCAAGCTGCTCAGTCCTCTTCTGGAGCTCCCTAGCAGTACCGTTAGCCTTCTCCAGATCGATGATGAGGACCTCAACCTGTTAATTTATTGATTTGAAAGTATATCGTATTGCATGTGTTCTAGAACTTAATTTGAATCATCCTTTACGGAAATTCTCAATGTTTCACTTCCACATTTCGAAGAATTTATGTTTTCTTCTAGTACGAGTATATAAGCTAAACATTAAACTGAAAACCTAAAAGTTAAGTATTAGTTACCTCGCTCTGCAGACGAGACTTCTGCTTCTCAATGTTGCTGATCTTAGCGATAAGGGTCTCAATCTGTTCCTCCTGCTCCTGGATGCGGACGGAGTACTTGCGACGGATTTCCTCGATCTCCTCAGCCCTAGCAGAAGCCTCAGCCTCGAACTTGGAGCGCCAGTGACCGACTTCACCGTTGGCCTTAACCAGTTGGCGTTCCAGGTCCAAACGGGCCTCGGATTCCTCCTCAAGTTGGACGCGGACAGACTCCAAGTCGATCTCGACCTGTTAGGGTGAAAATTTGGTATTTATAATTTTTTTAGTAAGTCTACTTTGATATATATAAATAATTGTAAAGACTGTGGTATTTAATTAATTTCTAAAATTAAATAAAAATTATTTCTAAATGAATCATTTTGAGACTTGATCTTCACATTGACTTTAAAATGATAAAGCATGTAAATGAAATGAAAAAATATGTGTTTACCTGGTGGAGTGTGGCCTCAAGCAGAGAGCGCCTCCTCTCCTCATCCTCGAGCCTGCGACGGGAGTCCTCGAGCTGGCCGGCCAGTTGGCTCCTAAGGTACACCACGTTCTCAATGTTCACCTGAAATCATCAACCATTTTCTTAGGATGGAGCTTATAAAATATTAAACATATAAATAAAATTGTATTGAGACAAAATATAATAATACTAATACAGTAACAGTTATATAATAACATTACATTTTTAAATAAAATAAATAGTTAAAGGTACTTTACTTTTTTCTAGTATATTTAAATGAATATAATAAATGTATATACCTTAAGGTCCTGAACTTCCTTGACGAGCTCAACATTCTCCTGAGACAGGCGCTGTTTATGCGAGGTGATGTCTACAATAGTGCGGTTCAGCTCCTCGATCTTGATGTGCAGCTCGCTGATGGAGATCTCGAGTCTCTCACAAGTCTTCGAGATGGTAATCTTTTCCTTGGTTACATTCTCCACTTGGGCCAACAGCTCGTAAACTTCAGCTTGGAATTTGGACTTCTCCTTCTCAGACCTGGCGACAAAGAAATATATCTTGCAATCACGGGGAACGGTAATACTACTACATGATGTAGGTGGACTTTTATCTGATGATGTATTAGTGTCAGAGACGCTTAGCATTGTTCGCAATAGAGATCGCATAGCATTTAACTTAAGACTAGACATACGAAATAGACATGGTTAGTAAATGATAAAATGTATTTTAGAGGATAGTGTATGTCCTCACCTGGCTTTGCTTTTGGTAAGCTGGTCGATTTGTTCCTGGAAGTCGACCACGATCTCCTGGTGTTTCCTCTTGAGCAGGTGGGCTGTCTCCTCAGATTCCAGGTGAACATCTTCCAGTAGCTTGCGGAGCTTGGTAAGTTCGGTGTCGCGTTTCCTGTTGATCTCGAACTGAAAAATGTATGACGCGATTTCAAAATACGACCCCAAATTATTTTGAGGTGCACATTGAAATATTAGTGTAGTACTCTTCTGTAAGACTTAATTTTATATAAATTTATTTATGATATATTTATATGAAACAAAGATAGCAATACAAAAAAACAAGTGACATTACTTTTCAAGTCTATCATTACACGAATAATCAAATGTCCACCTTTATATTTATGAATGTTTATATATAAATGTTCATGATTATACTTATATTTTACCTGAAAGAGATTGGGTTACAGAACACAAAATTCATCGCGTAGCAAATAATCGCACAGGCATCTTATGTATAATTTCGCAAAGCACTAAGTATAAATACAAAATTAATATATTTTCAAATTTCCATTCATCTTCAAGAATCTTCTATTAGTCACATTATTTTATTTGAGTTTTGCGGCGCTTCGTCCATTATGAAATATTGATTACTGCTTTTCTTTTGCTTTAATGTTCTATAGACTTATAAAAAATATTATAATTGGTCGAATGATAAACTCGAACTTACATTAAGTTGGTTATCTTTTCTGTTGCAAATAAAATCATTTTCTTTATTTGCCTAGCTTTATTTTCTTTATCTTCTGCTATTCTGGTATTCCTTGTTACAATTCCTTGCTTCTTATTTGCATCTTCTCTTCTTACGCTTCTTACCGTTGTTTACTATCACTACATACTAATTATAATAAATAATTATATAGAATATCTACCTGACTCTCGGCCCCGCCTTCAGCTTCCTCCAGCCTCTCAGAGAGTTGAATGACTTGCACACTCAAATCTGCCTTCTCCCTCTCGATCTGAAAATCGAAATATTTTGTAAGTGATGTGTTGAACGTTTGAAATTCTTGTAATAATTTGTTACTGGTGTATGATAGATATTTTAAATGGTTGATTAATGAAATGATATTGAAGATGTTATTATAATTTAAATTATGTTGTAAATTAAACATGAAAGATTAAAAAATACAGGGTACGTACTTGATTTTAATTAGTAGTTAAGTTAAATATCTTGAATTGTAACAGTGTTGTTTGTTGACATAATATTTAAGTATTTCAAACATGTTAATTATGCGGCTTTAATAAGCAAAAGGTATTAGATATAATTATTAATGTTAGTATGCCCTAATAAATTTTGTACCTTTGCTTGAAAACAAAGATTTTACAAGCATTATGTTGGTTTCTGGGTAAATCGTCCTTCGCATATTTCAGCATTGTACCCATCTAAAATAAGAAACGGCTTATGTCTCACGGCAGCTCTGACTAACTCGGATATTTTCGCTACTCATACCGTGGTCTATTATTATATTTCAATATTGTGGCATTCTCAACGGGAACGAGCATCATTTGGCCCAGTTTCAAAAGTGAGACCGGAGAGCGAGAAGTTGAGATTTCAGAGAATGCTTTCGCTACAGAGCTAAATATATCGCAGAGTGCGCGAACAGCGGCTGCGAGGAGTCGGCGCTGCAGCCGCGCACAGTGCGCATGCGTGTACAAGCGCACGGCCCGCGCGCTCTCACGCAACACCGCAACCAAAATAGCATGCGCGAAGCTTGATCAGAGACATCTGATCGAGCTCGCTATGAGCACACGCGCGAGATATAAATCTCACGTTGATCACTTGTATGATATTGAACTCTATGATGCGGATACAGCTAACTAGGAAACACAATATCTAAGGTCACTTCAATATTTGTTCACACAGTGGTATGATAAGTCAAACCGTAAAAGCGAAAAAAAAATGACTCCGAGATTATAACACATTTTAAAATCGATTTGTACACAAGTTATGTATTAAGCAAGATTTAAAATAATATTTTGCACATATTTGGTTAACACTTATGAATGATTACATCACTGATAATGATTTGATGAGAATGTTAGGGATGAAGCATAATTAATGCCAAAGGGTGTAAGGTGGTAGGCAGGCGTAGGGCGGGCGATATTAATAGAGGTGTTGGTTGTGGCGCGCGCCCCGCCTACACCTGAGCGTGCGCGCGCCCTGTATGGCCGGCGCACACGCAGTATCACATTTCGCATGCTCGATCAGCTTACCCTCTGACGCAGCTCCCTTTCGGATTCCAGATCATCATGGAGGAGACGGATTTTATCCTGAAAAATACAACATACGCTATCATGTGTCCGTAAACACTTCACAAGCACTGCACTATGTCGCGGGCCGGTACCTCCAGCCTGGAGAGAGCACTCAGGTCGGCGGTGTACTCGATGTTGACGTCGGTGGTGCCACCGCCGCTGCTGCGGTAGGTGTATTTGGAAGTCTTCGCCACGGCGGACATTGTCGCTGGTTCGTCTCTCGATCGGCAGTCGGCGCTACGTTACCGGTCGGGCACCGTTCGACTAGTGAGAGCGGGTGCGGGCGGCGCGCGCGCACGAGCCGCCGCCCCGCGCGCCCCCCCGCGCGCGCTACCTCGTCCCGCGCGGCCGCACGCCGCTCCAGGGCGGCCGGCCGGCTGGAGCTCGCGGATCGTGTTACCACCCCCGCGCACCCCCCTCTCAGCCTTTTATAGACACGCCCGTCTTGACGCCGTCGCGGTTCACTTTTATTTGTTTTGCCCAAAAATTTGGCGAAACCCTTTATGTTTTATATACCGGCAGTGCGCACCAGTGCAGCGGGCGCAGCGCAGTTATATCGGGGGACACGAGACTCATTGTAAACAAGTGGATTCGTGGGCGGGGAGGTCAGGTCCAGGCGCTTCCTGATGGATTCCTGTCGGTCCCTGGCAGGCGCCCGCGGCCCGCTAAATGCCACCAATCGACTGAACTTAACAATGAACTTCTTGTACTCTTTAAATTAACCCCCAGCAGCCGACGACTGCTCACTGTTTACAAACATTAATTAAATCTAATTTTATCGGTTGGTCTTGAGAGTAAGACATGTTTTTGAATATTAAAACAATTTTTGTAGATTCTTACAATTTTCATCGTAGATAAGAAGTCAATTCATAGAATTAATTTTGAATGGATTCAGTGTAATTATCCAAAATATGTTTGTTTTTAAATTGTTTCAGCTATCAGCACGGCGCGTCGTAGCACTTCGTAGACGCTGGCGTAGGCCTTATATAGAAACAATGTTGGTTAGTACAAAACCTTTGCTCTATACCGAATACCTTTTAAGTATAGAGCAAATGATGGAAATGATGGAAAATATTTAGATTAATATCCAGGACATAGTCTCAATATTTTTTATATTAATAATTATATATATTTTTATTATATATACAAAACTGTAAAAATTAAACTATCAAACAGGCAAAAAGCATTGAATATTCTAAGGATTTAATCTTTGCATCCATGCTTAGAACCTTAATATTGATAAATATAAGTACAATCTCACAATTTCATAACCAGAAAGTCTATCTCTTTGGCACATTAGTAATTAAAACACACAAATACGCTGAAAACGCCTCATTTCGATCAAATGCTGCGGTTACCTTATTTGAAATTACATTGATAAATACATGTACAATCATAAATATCTCTGTACTTCGTAATAATCATAGAACGTGGACAGCTCACCGTACCTGTGAAATATTTTTAGAACATTAAAAACGTTGCTCATATAAACGATAAATTATAAAAAAGTATCGTCAAGCACAGTCGAACGATGCGAGGTGACATTGTTCCAAAAGTCACCCGATTCACCAAATAGTTTATAATGTCAAACAGATTGTGAAATGTCATTGAACCGACGAAAATGGCAGCAATTACGGATAAATAGACAAATGAATTGCTGTGTTACAGCTTTTGAAATGGGTGCATTATATTTTGTCTAATGGGTACTTGAGTATCAATAAATATATCACCACTTCAATTGTACATAGCTGATATTTTCAGAATAGTAGACAGAGGACTATTACACTCATATGTGGCCAGCTATGTTTTTAGCTCCCACGTAACAGAGGGTCAGCCTAATAGCGTTTACTGAGCACAGTTCCAGCCTCTGTGCTGCTTTCCAGAAAATCCAAAATCACTTTGTCCGACACGAGAATCTAACCGAAACCTAGAGCATAACTGTTGCATACACTGACGCTTCGCCACCGAGGCAGTCAGTTAATTGTTGTCTTACCAAGCTACTGCGGATCAACTTGCTTCAAAGTAACTGGCTAATGAAAAGTCAAATGGAGTTCCATAACAAACGAATACAAAAAGGATATTTTTAATAATGAGAAAATAGAATTAAGATTTATAATAAATATCACAAAAATTTACTAATCATTTTAAGTAAACAATTTTTATGTATATAGATAGTGGAGTGGTTAATTTAATAAATATTTGAGTTTGGTAATACGTAAACAGACTCCTTAGAGGTTTCTACAACAATCGACTACAAACACCCTAAACCATCAGTCTGTATCTAGTACTAAATTCATTTTCATATTTCATTTATACATTTCTGCCTGTATCTGTCTGTCCAGGCAGCAATGGCAAGACATGGACTAGTTTTAAATAAATTTTGGTAAACATGTATGGCCTTTTGATTATATGCCGTAGCTGTCCTTCTTTCCTTAAGCATCCTCTAAGTTTAACCTGTCAAGTATTGGAGTGTGAAACATAATAAAAAATCCTACTGTGTCTAACGGACAGTACATTTGGTTATTATGTAATGATGAAGTTTGTAGGTATCACATAATAGTGTGAATTTGCACGCGTTGTTTTTTTTTCATCATTAAAGTAAGCGATAACTTATTTTTAAAACACATCTACATATACGTGTATTTAAAAATATAATATCGAGACAATATTTAACGATAAAATTAAGGGTGAACCCTTAATTTTATCATTAAATGATGTCACCAAACGGTAAGAGTATTTTCTACATAATCATATCGTCGAGTGCCTCAGAACAAAAATACTCCAAGGTAACTTAGCGAGTTGCAAACGCAAGGCAACGTTGTTGATACAAAACAAACATGGTGTCCTTGTCTCACTAATGAACACTGTCCATATCCCTTAATGAATATTTAATTAATTATCTCTTTAAATTTCCTACCTTTTCTTTTGAGATTATCGTTCTGTCGCAGACTATGGGACCCATAATCCCATAATCGTTAAAACGATAGCCTTAATTTAATCTGTTTTGCTTTCGATTTGCAATATTAAGTATAATACTTACGCTAACAGCCCAGGTGGAAGCTTTGGAATAACTACTAATGGTGAGTATTAGCTTTTTCTTCGGGTTGACAACACAAGATTTTCAGAATTCGATCTTCTGTAGGATGCTGGTGTAGACCATAAAATTTGGCGCCCAACTACAACCTCTCATATAAATTATATCGAAAATATACGTAAACATATACATACAAACATATTGACTGAAAAATATACTCAGAATATTCCTGGTTTACTTCTATGTCTAGTCATGTCTGTTAGTTATATTCCTACCAACATGTTTACAGTTGTATATCGCAGTTTTATTACAAAGTTCTTTAAACAAATCTATTTAAAAAAAATACATTCATATGTATTTTGCAGCCAGCTCTTGCGATATATATTTCAAAAGGAGAGCACATGCATTCGCCGCGGTGTATATTGCTCCGTGAGTGAAATGTCATAGATATTTGCTCTTATATCCTAATGTACTGATATTAATCATAGATTTATTTTAGCGAGTGAATGTACTAGCGTCGAGAACTTATAGCTTGAAATATATCAGGCAATAATAGAGTACAGTTGCAAGCCTTATTTACGAAAAATATATTTTATAACTTATCTATCATAAAACAGTTTCATTTTGTCATCTAAAAATTATAGCAAAATATGAGCCTGGTAAATATATGTAGGTATACTAGATTTTATGAGTTTTGTCGGCCTCGATGTTGTAGCTAGTAGTTCGTAGTGATTAGTGTAACCGTCTGCCACGCCTCAGGTCGCGGGTTCGATTCCCGCACAAGTCAAACATTTGTGTGCATGAACATGGATGTTTGTCTTGGTCTGGATGTTTCTATGTATAATATGTATGTATTTACAAATGTATGTTTATCCATTATCTAGTACCCATAGTACAAGCTCTGCTTAGTTTGGGCTAGATGGTGTTGTGTGTATGTGGTAGAATATTATATTATTATTACTCTCTTTATTTCTTTTCTTTCGAATAATAATTATTATTATGATTATAAATTCTTGAGTATAATTATAGTGCTAATTAAAAAATTATAAAGTCTCCAAAACTACTGTCGTTACTCAGCAAAAACATGTGCAAAACATTGCTTGAGTCATACAAAGACTGTGAGTGCAGTAGTTATGTTATTTATGAATAATTAACTTGTGCTGGCGACTGTCCCGCGTCCCGATTTCCACCGCGCGAGCGCAAGCGCAGGTGGGAAAATATTCAGTTATATTCGTACCTGCGCGAAGTGGGCCGACCGCTTTCCGCGTGTCCCTCCCCTCTCCACCGCGCGCTGTCGCCTGCGCATGACTCAGTCGCCACTGGACACGTTGGAAGTTATTAAAGCTAGTTTTTCCAACGTGTTTATGTGTCGCTGTCCGTATTTATCTTTATATTTCTTTGAATAAGTATTACATTTATGATTAGTTATTTCAAAACGAATTTATTTAGAATGAGCTGATTGGCTCTTTAACATTCGGGTTACCTTTAACTAATCTGGTACAGAAACGATTCAAAACAGTGTTATGTGCGGTACAGATATAGTTTTGTACGTTTTTATGTGTTTTTATAATACCTTTGCAACCTGTTATATTGTATCTATATTCAAGGTTAATCCTACTTCCTAATATTACCCTTTTAACCGAACACCACATTTTGTTTTTACATTCTTATCAAGTTTCAGATCATTCGCCATTTATGTTTACAAAAGAGAAACCATTTCTTACGAGTTCTATGTATTAGAACATTTCATCGGTTAGGTATATATGACATGTATACTTATTCAAAATTTAGGTTATACATGTTTTAGCTGGCAGAAATATGCTCTAAGCAATAATCGTAAACAAATTGCCACCACAATCATAAACAGATCAATGAAATCGAAAAATTTCAAATACCATTTCATATTTATTTAGAACGAAAGGGCGTTCACATTTAAGTAGATATTTCACTCGCCAAATTATTTATATTGCTTATTATTAGCCTTTGCTGAAGTATTCACAGATGGATTGACACTTGTTGTGTTGTCTCACTGTGTATTTTTAATATTAACTTTGTTCAGACCAAAGAACATTCTGCAGAATTTCCATTTAGAAATCTATTTACTAATCAACCTACGCCAGAATTGCTTCAGTAGGATTTATTTATTGATTTTATTTATTTTCGTACCGTACAACGCCCTTAAGGTGAAAGTTCGAAGAAAATCAGTACGATCGCCAAGTGATAGGCAAAAAGTGAAAACATCAATACAATCATCTAATGTTAGCCAATGAGTCACATGTATAGTCGTAAATTGACGTACTATTTCAGTGATGTGCATAATGTTATCGAATCATCCGGAATATTTTGACGTGGCGAGACCCGAATACATTCTGATATAATACGTCAGCGAGTCATAGAATATCTTAGGCAGCGCCTTCAGTGGGTCGCATCGCAATATACAGTTTTAAACAGGTAAGTATATTGTAGAACAATAGTAAGTATATTGTTCTACTACTAAAGGATGTACAGAATATATTTAAAATATTTAATTGTTTAAAACGTATAAACTACGTTTTAATTAGTTTAACTAATGCTAAATTATCGTATTTTGTAGTAATAAATATTCTAAGCTTAATTAATAAACTAACTATTCGTAAAGGATAAAATCATGAAAATGAATGCAACCTGCAATTTTTATGTAAATTATGTAGAAAGTTGCACTCTAAAGTATTTTCTTTGTATAGTTACTATATTATTGAATTTGTTTTTCTAAAATGCACTTAATTAATTGTGGGAATATCTAAAACCCATTTTAAACCTAGATTTGTGAAAATATTCAGTTATATATATTTTGTTGAAACAGGTTGTTTTAACAAATGTGTGTAAACGTGGATCATCTTTAGAAGTATTATACAGATGCAAGCAACTTTAGTATCAAATAAGATATATGCAAAACTTTGTTATTGCAGCAAGGAACAGTAAACAAGCACTATTTTATTTTAACGTCTTATAATATTCTATGATTAACATATAAGTGAATTGACGTATCCAAGAAATGTTCATACATTCCTTTGGAAATAAAGATTTTTGACATTGAAATACATTCACAAAATATTCTTTATATTTTTGTTTTCTGTGTATTTTATGCCAAGAGAGTGTTCAATTCATGCATACTTCAATAGAACTATGATTAATTTTACTTTTATAACGAAGATATATTGAGGTCAGTCGGAACAATGCAGGTGAACAGACACCTAACAATGCAAAAAGATTCAATGTTCGTATTTTAAATACTTGATAATATGATTACTTTGAATGTCGAACTGGAATCTTTCAATGGAGACACAGCTTTAGACGTCGTCTTCGCACCCGATAAAGTTTATTTTAATCTTTACGCCCGTAACAGTCATAAAGGAGTAAGCATCGGTGCCAACAATCCCGGTTATTTACGTGACGCTCGAATACCTCTACGGTTTATGGATGCCGTTAAGTGATTTAATTGTTCCAACCATGGAATATTCCTTGTAGAGTTGGCTTCGGTCAACATTTGACAAAATAATGCACTTTTGAATAGTTAACCTATGAGAAACGTTCGTCATTTTTATAATTTAACTGTAAAATGGCAAATATTTCTCTTCCGATAGAGTTAACCCGACAATCCACGAAGTACTGTCTGCTGGATAAACAACCAAAAAGCAGCTGCCGGTCTAATACTAAACCCTGCGGCGCCGCGGCGCTGGGCTATACTTAAAATATTAAAGCGACGTACTTACACAGAGCATATCAACATTCAACATTTTCTTTATATATGTCAGTTGCCCAGTGGTAGAGAGGCCGTGGCATAAGTATTGGCTTACTGGAGATCTTGAGGTATGCAAGGCCTCAAGAAGAATATGACGTTGGTATCGAAGCCTGTATGGGATTTGTATTATTTGGATTTAGTTTCTCTGTAACCAATTTTGAGTAACACGAGTGAGAATGGCAATAAACCCTATGGGCGGCCCCTTTTTCATGGAATATAAATCATAGGTAATGAAATAACCCATATTTTGCTAAGTAATATGTTTAACATTCTTAACGTTTTATGAAAGGCAGGATTAGATAAAAGTGTTATATAAGCGTGAGTATATGTCTAGTATTATTTCTTTCCTATTTGAATACTTTTTAACGACTCACTATTTTACTCTTGTTCGTTGTAGGTGTCTCGATGTTCACGTAAACAACAATTTTAGACTTTACTGACAGCCGACAAGATAATTTAAGTGTATTTGATGTGAGTGATTTCAGTTTAATCATGATGAATAGTGATGAAGAAATAAATTACGTGTATAAGCATGGCCGTGACTGCACGCATCCAAGTGTGGAGATGTAAAATTAAACGTGAGTTATTTATTTCTGGATGAAAGATCTTCAAAAGGTACCCGTACTACCTCAAATCTCGTATTGCTGACGCAATTCACAGACATATCGGTTTGACTCACAGATTACAACTTTGGAATCATGGTTCTAGACGGTCTGGACAATCCAGAAGTTCATACTAGATTTGCGTTTATATTAAACCTAGCTTTTGGTCACAGCTGCAACCGGGACTAGTACTTTTCCTGGATGAAAGGTACCCTATGTCCTTTTCTGTACTTCTGATAATGTGTATGCAATCTTTCATGATGATCGCTCGAGTAGTTATGGTGTGAAAGCGTAATAAACAAACGAAGTCGCAGTTACATTTATAGTTCGTAAGCTAGGATTATGTGCTGCCATCGGTCACAAGGTCGATATCCGGGTGGGGTAAAGTGTTATTAATTTATTTAAAGTTCTCAAACAGTAATATAAGATGTGCAATGTTGGGATTAATGCCAAAGATATTTACTACTAATGGATCTAAGAGGGACATAGATGTGTGTAGAGAAATGCAATCAGCTGAATTAAAATATTATCTAGTATTGGAGCTATTATTATAGTGAATAGATCAAATCTTCAGCTAGCTATATTAAAGTTTAACATTATGGCGCGTTCATATTTAAAAGCCGGTACAATGAACATCTTTACAAAAAATATCGTAGACATAAAGTATGAATGTCAGTGAAAGAAAACATCTCGAGAAATCTTGCAGTCTAATAGTGTTCCTTAGCGATCTTGAAGATATGTCTGTGTAGTCTGCTAACACGAACGGCTTAACATCGAGGACTATGGCTTAACCCTTTATTATAGCCTGCTTTATAAAAGGGTTTAAGACAGTCAAGACGTTATGTACCGAAATTTAGGACGAATTTTGGTACAATTTGTTTCACAGTACGAACAGTGAGCACAAATTTTGGCATTTACGTTTCATAATCGATCTACAGATCTATCACAATATGATTGTTAGATATAATAGATAGTAATATAAACGGTCTTAACTAAATATACTTTACGATGTTATGTATAATTAATCATGTTCAATATAGATTATAAACGAAATTCTCAATAGTATGACATGTGCAACATGCTCGCTACCTGTAATATTGCTTGGAAACTAAACTGGTGTAATGTAAGTGTTCTACCAGTACACCACGTCTCCTCTGCCCTCCCTACCTTTTAAGAGCTACAAACGAGATACTTAGAATTTTTTCTAAAGAGTCTCATACTAGCGATAATCTCGATATGGCTTTATAAATGTTCACCAAAGAACATACAGAATGATACAATTGTTCGATCTCTCCCTCAACTTCTGTATATTATCTGTAACTAGTAACCTGAATGACCACCTAGAGGCAGCCAAAGCATAATTGGCTAAATTTATAACAACCAAAATCATGCAAAATTGTATCAGTCCGCGTGAAGATAGGCTAGGTTGACCGTATCATGCGTTTGCTAATATAATATAAAACAACTGTTTACTGTTTATTTAAAAGTATTTTCGTTTAGCTTCAAGATTTCGGTCCACATCTTAACAAATTTACCATACTAAATAACCTATTTAGCGCCCACGGAAGCTCCGCCTGCTTATAGGAAACAGGCAGTAACGTTGTTACTCCATCCGCGCGGTAAGTGTTCCGCCGATTCATATATCTTCCTCTTTAATACATTTACTTTCAGCATGTGTTTAGCACAGTGTATGCCATGCCGGTCGTAAATGATTGCGAACAATACATACAACGCGTAGTTTTACCATTAAGCGTATCATTGCATTTTCTTTTCAAAGAAGGACGACATTAAGTCGTTGGTTGGATACAAAGTACACCCAGACTTAGGACAATCACTTGTGCATCACACAAATGCAGATCCTAAAATTGTGACCCTGCGTTTAATGACATCGGTATTATTTTAAAGTATATGTGTATTCTGGGTGTATGTTGTAAGCATACTCGCAAAATTGACAGATTTGACTGTTTCCATGGCTTTGCAGTAGTGAATGTGGCTGCTATGCATGAGGTCTCGGGATAAAACCCAGACCGGGTTAGTAAAATTTTTTGAGATGCTAAGAAATCTCAATATTAACCCGGATTTGGGAAGTTAGCAGTGTTAGACACCTCCGTGCCTCGGTAAGCACGTAAAGCCGTTGGTCGTATGTCCGATCTCTTTTCGGATTACGGCTCCATCGGATCACGAGAGACAGGAAAAGACAGAGACAGAAAGTGCATTTGTGTTAGCGTACACACTTGTGCACTATGATATCTCCTGCGCAATTGGTCAATCTCCGTTAAGTTTGGCTGCCGTAATCTAAATTCGGTGTGGAGGACATTATTAATATAGTTTGAAAGCGAGGCCAGTTTTGATATATTTAGATTTTCTTGGAGCTAATACAATATGTATAATACTGAAGATTACTGCTATAATGTATATGTAAGTTGAGGAGTCAGCAGACCAAAAATGTACAAAATAGAACAAAATCTAACTTTCTATGTATTAAACTGAAATATATTTACTTTCAATATGAAACAACTTTACCGACCTATCATATAGAATATAACATCTTATTTTCTCTATTAGTGTCGTACTCTTGGCAACACGAAGGCACAAGTGCACAATTCATGACGTAATAAAATCATGTACAATTGTGAGAGAGTTAGATGTAATTAGTCAGGGATCAATGCTTGGCTCCTCTGGACTGCTAATTGGGTCATCTGTTAATCTATTAGTCGTAATTGTTAATATGTAGGTTAGCTCGTGTAGAATGTTCAGTTGAGGAATGATCATCATGACATTTGTGTAAGCATCCAAATATATTTTAGTACATCTACCTATTGAACTGTCAGTAATATTATGAAACTGCAACGAATCTTCCTCGGGGCACAGCGGTAGTAAATGGGACTGTTGGGCGGCCGGGTTCGAGTCTCGGTTCAGACGGAAAGGGCTCTGGAATAGGCTCGTGCCTTATTGCGCGGGACTTAAAACTATATCGGATCAAATTAGAATTCCTAAAAAGCCTTTTTAGTGACCTCTTTGGTTTCCCCTTTTAGTGATATAGGCGTGTGACTACGTTCGTATATAACGAATCTGTGTCTATGTTTTTGTCTGTTAATTAGATATATTCTTGAAAACTAATTGAGAATGAGATTATTTAAGAACATATTCATAAACACACTCATCAAATTATCTGATACTATTTTGGCGAGTGAAAGTAGGATTACTATAATCATTACCTTTCAATAAATTATTTCCAGATGTAGACGTATATGTTATCGAGTAAAATTGTAGGTTATCCTACACATATTATGAATATGAATAAAATTGGAAATAGTTTAACCGAGTTGAGTCGCAGCGGCACGCCGGTGGCCAGACACAAAAGATTTTTTATTATATGTCGTATTCTAAAAAGAATATAACAATATAAACGATTATACGATGGTCCTTCTCTAGGGTACCCTATCCTATGGGTGACCTTTACTTTACGATTACATTGCTCGGTCGACATAATTAAACTGATAATTGTGAAACAATTCTTCATTTAATAATATTAGTAAAAAAAGAATTTTATTATATCACATCAATAATCGAATATTATCACGCTAGTATAAGCGCTATATGTGGCAGTATTGAACATTTCTTCGTATTTTTACCCTAGTTGATACTTCTACTAGACGAGTATGCTGTACATTCACACGTCCATCCGGATATCCGCGCCGAGTGTTATGGGCTCGAACCCCACACGGGACAAAAATTTGTGTGTTCCACAAATAGTTCTATTCTAATCTGAGTGTTCTTTGTGTCCATTATTTGAATGTTTGTAAAGTCTCCCGCGACACAGGAATCCCTGGTGCGGAAGACGTCATTGTATTAAAAGATAAAGAAAAGTTATATAAATATATTATACACCCTATAAATAAGGGAGGGAATAGAGATTGTGTCAAAAATTATCGTCCTATAGCGGTACTGACCTCAATCTCATAGATTCTAGAACGCATTATAAATAAAAATCTAGTTAATTACCTAGAAGATAAAATGCTTCTATCACCTAACCAATACGGCTTTAGACGTAACAGATCTACCAATAATGTTGTTTTAGATGTAACTACTCACATAGTAAAGAGCTTGGACAAAAAGAGGAAAGTACTGTCTATATTTCTAGACCTAAAAACTATCTATTCTCAACCTTGAGGAATTGGGTTTTCGTGACCTGGTGACCGCTCCGTATTTTTACCGACTACCTGAAAAACAGAACTCAATGCGTTAAAGTTCATAATTACCTTAGTGATGAACTTCTTGTCTCTTTTGGTGTACCTCAAGGAAGTGTGACTGGCCCATCTCGCTTTCTCATATATGTCAATCAGTTATGTAATCTAGGACTTTCAAATGGTAAAGTGACGGCCTTTGCAGATGACACTGCCCTTATCGTCACGAGTGACACCTGGCACGATACTTTCAAGTCTGCACAGGCAGGACTAGATAACGTATTGAATTGGCTCAATAACCACTTACTCACCCTCAATACGGACAAAACAAAAATTCTCACGTTTTCCTTACGACAGTCCACTCAACCTCCTAACTCACTTGTTTTAAAAGCGCACTCCTGTACAGCTCTCAATACCGTTACTTGCTGTCGTCCCAATCTAGAACGCTCGCAAACATTTAAATATCTTGGGGTCACCCTTGACAATAGCTTAACCTTCACGGCTCACATAGACTTACTTACTTCTAGGATGAGAAAAATGATTTTTGTATTTAAATCTCGCCGCCATATATCTGTAATAAAACTATTTACTACGCTCTCTGTCAATCGTTGTTAGCATATTGCGTTACTTCTTAGGATGGGACTCCGAAATGTAACTTAAGTTGGAAAGAGCACCAATAGCCCTACGCCCGATGTTGAGGGTTCGAATTCCACTGGACAAATATGTGTGTGTTCCTCGAATTATTGTTCTGAGTCTGGATGTTCGTTGTTCTATTTTTGTGAAGTCCTTTGTGATACAGGAGTTCTATGTAGTGCAGTCGAAAAATAATATCAGCCCTGTATAAAAGCTGTCTCATTGCCGAGTACAGGCCTGTTCTCAGCGTCAGAAGAGTTTAAGAGCCATATTACACCACACATATCACATATCTTCAAAAATATTATGGAGAACTCTCAACATGCTTATCGAGCACGATATTTTCCTGGTGTACTTAATCGTGCTATAATTAATCTTCGAAATATCAGCAGTACAATGGTATCCCACTAGGCTCTATAGCCTAGTAGAATACCGTTGAGCTACCGGTTATAAAAAAAACCTTGTTTAAATGCTAATATAACGAACGACACTAAAGTGCTTTCATACATTATGATACTGGGACTCGAATGTATCATAATAATAATACTTTTAGTCACCGTAATAATTATATATCATCAACAAACCATAATTCTTATTATATGAATAATACGTCCGGCCTATTATTCTTGGAACGCAGCGGAACATTTTGATGTACGAATATTTCGGACGTCTAATCACGTGCAAGACTACAGGAAAGCAAGCCAACGTATATATTGGATTATATGTATGTCTACATTCCCCTGTAGTCAGAGCTTTTAAACCTAAATTTTCCAGTTTTAAATATAACGTCCCACGTCATAGGGTGCGCATTGGTGACTACCAATCCCATTATCGAACGCCGTGTTGCTACTGAAAGTTTCCTAGTATCCAAATACTTTATTTGGCTCAAGAATCGCACCTGTGGTCACATATCATGCAAATATAAGCGGCAGCTTATGCTACGAGACCAACCACGTAGTGATAACAGGCAGTTTTAATAAATGCACATTACAGTATCCATCTTAAAAGTTAATTGCGAGAACGTCTTGTTTAAATCTTACGCCCGGGATTGCGTTCGGTAATCTCAACAGTTTAGTGACGTATTGAGAGAATCTTGCATTAACATTAACAGTTGTTTCATTTAAATCCGCGTCTAAATAAAAATATATGTATAGTCCATTTTATCTTACGTATTAAGTATTTTATTTTATAATTACATCGAAAACTTACAGCTTTAAGATACATAAACAGCTAAAAGAAATAAAACCACTGAAAAGTAAATATAGTTTGAAAGCAGTAACTGATGATTTTATAAATATCATTTATACCAATATGACATCTTAACATTAATAGTCTATACATATTATGATCATGTAAAGCTGCTTTAAAATACATACATACAAGTTCGAATAAAGTCACGTGCGTGCAACTGAAGTCAAATTAAGGTGTCTCCTGCAGAAATAGCCATTACTAGTTACTATTAAATGCCTTATTTAACACAGATACATGTTAATTCTCTTCTATATTTTTACGATGTGATTGTGACAAAAAACACACACATATGTAGTATTAAGCATGGCTATTTTAAGCCAACATATTGGCGCAAGGCATATCTTATCATATTTCAGATACAAGAGTAGCGATCCATATTTAACATATAATAACGAACATATAGTATTTTCATTTGTAATTCTCTTATTTGGTGAACAAAATAGTCATTACAAAACCTTTTATTAACCCCCGACGCAAAAACGACGGGGTGTTATAAGTTTGACGTATCTGTGCGTGTGTGTGTGTGTCTGTGGCATCGTAGCTCCCTAACGAATGAACCGATTTTAATTTGATTTTTCTGTTTGAAAGCTGAATTAGTCGGGAGTGTTCTTAGTTATATTTGATGAAAATCGGTCCAAGATGGCCGCCGCCACAAAATGGCGGATTATATATTTTTTCACAATTCTCTCAATATGGGTATCAAATGAAAGGGCTTGACTAGTAGAATACTATACACTGATAAATTTCGAATCCAAGATGACCGCCACCACAAAATTATATATTTTCACAACTACCTCAATATGGGTATCAAATGAATTTTGTGTCGGGGGTTTTTTAATTAACTACTTTCAGGCAATATTCGTTTTCTAACAAATGGAGACGACAAAAAGAGTACGGGAATATACATGGGTGGGTATCTAGGAATTGTTATCTATTATCTACTGTTAAAAGCTTTGAGATCTCATTCCATAGCTAATCGTCTCTGAAGCTCAAAAATCAGCAATACCCATAGGTACCATGTTTTTTTATATATGTATCAGGCTCATGAGCTTCAGTCACGACAACAATCTTAATGAAGAATGGCTCCAACGGCTTTCCGTACTTCCCGAGGTACAAGACTGTGCATTCCGCCAACTTCTTAACAGAAAATTCAATAACGTTACGCTGGCCTCACCCAGAATTCGAACCGGAGACTTCATAAAAAGTAGTCGCATCAGCTACCTCCTGCACCACTGAGGCAATTTTATACAAACAAGCATACGGCTGGCCTTATGACAACCAGTTTTTGTAGCATGTAATCACTTACAATACTAAATACTAATAAAAACAGGCAACAGCTCCTTTATTCTTAAAATAAACACCGCATTTATTTTTGAAAATTTATCAAACAAACAGAAATTTCAATAAATTTCTGTTTGTTTGTTACATTTCCTAAGCTAAATGACTGAACCGATTTTGATGATACTGGACATAAAGATAGTTTAAGCCCCGGGAAAAGTCTTTGTAAATTCAAGTAATTACAATATTGAATATGTCATAGTCATCTTAAAATAATTTTAATTAAAATTGAATTCAAAGACTGTTTAGTGGTTTATATGGTTGTCTCGCGACTACATCGTATATTTAGGGTCCAATCCACACGGAACAGAAATGTGTGTGACATTTTTCCAAGAGCAGGTACTTATTAGACCGTATAAACTGGGAACAGGGTATCTTTTTCATAACGATTTGCCCGAAAGACATTACTTGCGGTCCCCTACTTGATGGGTACTACATACACAGATATATATTTCAAGACTTCGAGCTACTACTAAGATATTTATACTCTGTCCGATCTGGTAATCATGCTCGAGATTTCGCGATTAGCTGCTGTTGAAGCACCCATATTCACGGCGCGGCGTCCGAACCAACCGCACTATCATTATCAATAATCTTGTGAAGTCGTTTGTGGCTAAACCCCGCCTACAACATCAAATGGATTTGGATATCTCTATATGCCCGAATATATGTATCCTTATATTACATAGGATACTTTACTTATATCCCAGTATAGTTTGACATACAAATGTACACAGGCAAAATCGCGGTTAAAACCTAGTATATAAACTAGCGGTCACCTAGTGGTCGATATTCAACAGTGATCAATATTTTTATGTATATTTCTGCTCCATATAAACTTTAATTATGGCAAGTTCTTACTTTCCATAATTAAAGTTTATATGTATGAAAGCAAGACTGAAAGTGGATTTTTTGAGAGTCCATTAAATAAAAAATGAAATAAAAATAAATGTTACTAAATGGGACCTAGTTCAGCATATGCCAGTCTAAGGGAGCCCAACGCGAGTATTCAACTAGATCCCTTCGCTGATAGCACGGGTGCTAAGATTGTATAGTAGTATATAGGTTAAAAAAAAAGAAAATGGTAAATCTCACACTTTTCCGTGTGCGCTTATAGAGGGTATAAAGATTTCACTTCATGTATTAATATGTACGACCATGCACGCAATTCATAGAATTGCTTTAAAACAAAAACCTGGAGAAGTATCTTACCAGAACATCATCTCCAAAAGCTTGCATACGCAAGAAAGAGAATACGTGTTTTGCATCGCGCTGTCTCTCTCACACACATGCTATAAGAGAGATGATATGGCCCCTGTTATATCATAATGTTCGCAGACGTGTACGGATGAACATTCCGAACGTCTATTGTGATACTATGCATTGCAGTTATTTTTATCACAACACATTTTGCTATTTATATCTATCGTGGTCGGTTTCCGTTAGTATTTAATACTAATGTTCTCTTACGTTTTCATGTATTTCAGAAGCATTGATTACAAATACTCCCGGTCAAACATATCTATAAATAGGTCTGCGGATCTTATATATACCCGAAGGTATAGGCAGATCTATTTCAGGCCTTTATTTCACTAGCTATATTAACGTCCCACGTAAAAGGGAATTAACCTATTGAAATGTACTGGTCACACTACCAGAGTGTATCTACAAAATATCGAAACATATTGCTTGACAGCGGAATCAAACCCAGGATCCTACGATCGCGCACAAACTTAACAATAAACCAACGAGGCAAGCTATATTCATACATATGTATACATACATTTATTGCGCCGTTCACAAAGATCTACTAGGAAGACCTCGCCTCCGGTACATGAAAACGCCACATACTTCGTCCTATGAGTTTTTAACGGCAGTTGTTATCAAAGCTATAGTTCTATAATCGTGTGATATAATACGTTTTTAACGTAATTGCCTCAGTAGCGTAACAGCAGTGCATATATTACTGCGGGGCTCGATTAGTGCATGTTGAAAATCATACGTCGCACAAATCGAAAAATTCTCGAGCCGGTGCAAATGTAATTGAAGATTCCTGACAAAGAATTATGAATAGCAGCTCAAAGAACTATAGTCGCTTCCCGCCCATAGTTCTACAACTGTAGAACTATGGGCGGGAAGCGACTATAGTTCTTTTTATACATGAGCTGAAAAACCATAGCTAGGAAAATTTTGTGTAATACACACTACTTCCACAGACATATTATACAGTCACAAAACTATGAAAAAACTAAACAAAACTATTTAAGTGATCTTGTTTGATTCATAGTGCAAAGCATAAAATAGTCTTTATTTCAAATGCTAAAAGCTTCATTTCTGTCTCGTCTATTTTAATATGTGCACTTAAGTGCAAGCAAAAAACGCGAAATACAAAGCTTTCTTACAATAATATATTATGAATACTTTTCTGTAAGAATGGAGCTGTTTTCTTGCGAAAAGAAATCTTTAAAAGTCTTACAAGTTTTACTTAGGTTTTATTTAATTTCTCAGTCTGTTTATATTTTGTATTGATTTAATCCTATCAGTTGCTTCAAATTATCAATTTGCTTAATGTTGAAAGTATCGGATGCCGATGTTTTATAAGGACAGTTCGCCATTACCCACCATTACCAAAGTATGTGTCTTTTTTTATATTAACTACGAAGGTGGCAGAGAAGCATGCCACCTGTCTTATCTAATCTGTCTAATAGGTATCCTATGATCCTGTAAAACTTGGAGTATAACTTGTGCCGTTTTTCCAAGGTCGGAAACCTTAGAGTAAAAGAGTTAAAGATTAAAAGAATTAGAGATTTGTGTAAGCGTCTAGACCTCTCAGTACGAACAGTGTTACCTACTAATCCTTCCGGGTGAGACACTTCATTCGAACCGTCACCAAATAATTGGCACCGATATGCTTTTCACTCGTGAATGGTATGCAACCTTGCATAGACTCCTAGTTCCCCAATCAGTCACAGTAAATGTCAGCCGAATAGAGATTACATTGCATGATTGGTGCAGCTGTAATTGCATAATATAATTGTGCAATTTGTGTGGTCACCTCATCATTATTACATACACCAAGCGCTACAGATATGCTACCCGCACGGAACCAGTTTCGATGAATTACATTAAATCCTGTGCTGCCCACAGATAATTTGCAGTTAAAAGTGGCAACATTGTAAGCTTTTGCAATAATTATATAGCTCTCGTTAATTAATCAGCCTACTACATTGCACTACGTGCTCTTACGGATATGTAACCTAACCGACTATTTTTAGATGTTTTAGAAGGAGACTAGATTGCAGACAGTGATAGTTAAGTGTTAGCCGTGTCTTATGGACTTCGTCAATGCCAAAGGCATACACACAAACTGTTGTCTTGTTGATAATGATGACTTCTCAAATGTAATTTTAAGAAGATCAAGTTTGTCTTCTCTACAACTCCTATAGTGTTGTCACATGATGGGGCAATTCACACGGTTTCAGTAGCACCAAGTGACACTAGTATTTTGGTTCCAGAAGGCTCATTACTGCCAATACCATGAGACTAGTGGAACAAACAGCTGCCCTTTAACTTTAACTGTGTACTTACTGGCTCCTTGGTAGTAATAGTAGCCCTTATAGGACTACAATTACGAGACTACTGAGTTCCACCTGCTTCGATCCTATCTTACTTCATACACTTCCATTAAGTTTTTTATGCGCACTCGACAGTTTAGAATTATTTTAACCTGGAATAGAACGTTTACCCAGAAGTCTTTCGACTATCCGATTTACATTCATCTTATACATATTATCATATATCTACTTTCTTGGTCAAGTTGTCTTTTCTTTCCACATCCTTAGTCATCTTTTGCTGCCTGCATGAATGGCAGTGATTTAATTTGTAGGTTTGACTAGCAACAAAAATTTTATGCTCCACAAATTGTTCTAAGTTTGGATGATTTTCATATCCGTTGTTTGAATTTTTCTACGTGACAATAGCAATATTAGTACTGAGGAAGCAATTAAAAATAAATTGGGCTTAATACACAATTCTTTCAGTGGCTATAGCCTCGTCATACGTTAACCTAATTCGCTCGCTAAATTTAAGTTCCAAACGTTTACATCGTATATAGGTAATCAGAATAATATTAAACTACGTATAAATAGTTTTTAGCCACATTTCCAAGAAATATTCACTGGCTATTTTAGTAAACAGATGCATCTAAATATCAGTGTTAGCTGGAGCGAGCGCCCACTTGTACCCCTCCACCACAATCCTCCAAAAACTTCGATCCGTTGTTGTACATGAATCAGATTAATCCCTATTCACACAAAAGGACCATGCGGAGATATAAACCCTTACACCCATATTTTACCACATATGTTTTGGGTGCCACGTTATAGAGGCCAACAGGCTATACCCGCGGTAAAAAATTTTGTTTATGTTTGCGTGCGATCGTGAAACCATTTTCAATACTAGGGGAAGTATACGCATAGTTTTCTGTTAGGTAATTCTGAGTAGTAGCACAGAGTCTGTATGCTCGGTACAAAACCTATATTACTCAAAACCGACTGCCGAAATTCTGTAATACATCTCTGTCCACACCGAGACCAGTAACATTTTACATTAATTTACCCAGCTCCATGTTAATCATTAAACCGACTATCCTCTGGTTTCGGTATATGAAAATTTGACAATTTCTGAGTCTTAAATATTCAATTCCTGTTACTGATTTTAGTATTGGTGCATCCATGTAAATAAAATTGAACGTTCGAACCTCTGTTTGAACGTTCAATTAATGAAGCCTAAATTTCTAAAATGGTTTGGCTGATGTGTATTAGAACCACATTTTAACAGGCCTGTCTTTTTTTTAATAGTATTCGGATCTGAGATACGAACTGGATATCAGTTTTTATACGGAGCAGCTGCCACCTGACCTCCGCAACCCGAAGGCTAACGGTACCCTAAGGCTAGACCAGTATCAGAATATTATAGGGCAGTGACTTCCCAATAAGGACTGCCATAAATGTTCATGGAAGCCGGGACCGACGACTTAACGTGCTTTCTGAGGCACGGAGCAGGCGATAATTGTCAATCAATACGCACATAATTTCAAAAAGTAATATAACTTCCGAAAGTCAGAGGTGCGCGACGTGGGTTCGAACCCGAGACCCTCTGTATTGTAGTCTGTTGGTCTCCCCACTGAGCTACCGCTGCTTCTATTTTAATTTAATTGACACCTGGTTATGAAAATGACGTATATTTTTAATAGGGAATTTAATAAATTGAACAATATCCGATTGCCCTCATATCGATTTTTGCAGCGTTCAGTCAGAAGCTTTACACACGATGCATTACAGCAACATAAGTAGCTGAACATAAAACTGTAAAAGTAATTTATGGACTGACAACTCTAGTTTTCAATCGCTATTTATTAACTGTTATACCTATAAAGGTATCTTTTACTTTTATAATAAAGAAGCATTTGTTATAATTTCGAAAGATAAACGAGATGAAATCTCGGCCTTTGTGTATTGATTTATAATACTGCCTGTACCTACTTATCCGTGCAATAATAATATTGCTGATATCATTTTTATATGTACAAAGTCAACCGAGCTAACCTCGTGCTGCTACTGAAAATTTCTAAAGTGAAAAATCAATAACATTGGTTTTGCTCGGGAATAGAACCCATTATCATATTAGTCAGGCATAGCAGTCGCATTCACTAGCGCTGATGTTATATACATATGATTGAAAATTAAAGACTTTTAGATATCTTTTTTAATTGGGATGAGCCTATTAGGTACCTATGTTTCTATTTACCGATTTCTTTGTTTTAAGAATTTGCTCATATGGGCATCCGACTGGTGTAGTACTTATATTTACGGCAGATTGCAGCCAATACAACCTTATGTGGTTTCCTTTAGTAAATAGGGTTTTTATGTTCCTTGAGGAAACAGTGTACTATTAACTGGAACAGAAGAAGCTGCCTATCTCTTTACGGTGATAATACCCCTGTTCTCACAAGCAACCTTACCGCTCATATGATCAATCACTTGAGATTAATTACTTGAGAAATATACAAAAATTTGGCAATGACTGTGCTTACCATACTTGTGTATATTAATAATAGTCTACCACTCTGGCTCATTGGGGTTAGACAGACTTATTTATTTATTAGAAACTCAACAGCTTCTATACACATAAATAAGTAAGTAGATATCACTAGCAATATTGAGCAACGCCTTAAACACTAGGATTATCGTAGAATTCATTGCTAGTACTACCTATAACAAAAAGTTATACTTAAGCCAATTACTGAATTGCCTGGCATGTCTAGCGGTAAGAAGTGAAACACAGAGACATACAATCAATCAGTAGTAATTACTAAACCCAAGCAATACCACAATGATATGACATGACATGATGTGACATGCTGCGCGGACTTATGCAATAAGTTAACAACCAACAACAGATTGTAGGACACGCTCACGGTAGCTACTTTTAGAAAGGTGGAATAGGTCAATATTGGAGAAACTATTGTTGTAAGTTTGTGGCAACCTCGTCATAACCCCATTTCTATAATTGCTACGGCAAAATGGGACATCAAAGAATTTGGTATTACGAGTGCGCTTACTAGGAACGTTGAAGTTAATTTTTGAAACTAAGTCGATACAGTCTATATTACAATGCAAGATGTCATAGAGTAAAAACATATCTAACATTGTACGCCTATTATTAAGTGAAAGCATGTTATAGTGCTGACAGTCATCAAAATAAGATGCATGGCGCCTTTTAGATTTATAGTTAAGGAACTTTACAAAACGTTTCTGGATGCAGTCCAGTCTGTCAATGTATGTCTTGTATTGAGGGAACCTATGCCTATGTTGGCATAGTAAACAATTTTTATGCTGTAACGGGTTTTAAAGGGTGCACTATTACGCATGACAAACCCGAGGTTACGAAAAGCTCTATTAATGACATTATCTGTGTGCTGTGGAAAGAGTATTTTGGAATCTTTAGTTAATCCCAGGATCTGAACACTACGGAGAAATCTTAAAGTTGCAGATTTCCTCATGATGTTTTCCTTCATCACGAAAGCAAGCTCTATTTAACTAAGTACCTAACACAAACATAACCTTGAAAAGTCAGATCAATCAGTGGTCACCCTGGGATCGAACTCGGGACCTCTGCGTACCCTACGGTCCAACAGTTTCCCACTAAACTATCGTTGCTACGATCAATAACCATTTCAATAATATACCAAAATGTTGTGAGTTTGCGGTATAGATGAGAGGCGCTGCGTACACACCGAAATCGATACTTTTGGGGACATCAAAGATATCGATTTCGGTGAGTATGCATTGTTGTGTAACTGATATCACTGTGTTACAGGCGTCGATAGACTAGATAACGCCTTACCATTTGGTATGCTCGCTTATATATCTATACAGTGTATATAATAAACCCTGTCCGATCCTTAAAGGTGTTATACAGTAGTTTATTATGAGTACGTAAGTGACATCCTTTTAGAATAAAAAATATCCGATAAAATAAATATCCCAGTAAATTTAATTTATTTAAAATAATATGTTAATAGATTACCAATGGCAACACCGACAACGTATTAATCATAAAACGATTTTTTTTCTACTTCGTGGAATTCTCCTCATGCATACCCACTCGTCACAAGGGGAGACGAGAGTGTTATGTCTGGCTCTCCCGAGACTGCGGGCCTACCAACTAAAGTCACCACGGTTTGACAACTCGCTGCTTTGTATGGTGGGTGGGTCGCTGGAACTGAAGCTACATCAGCGACCTGCCCAGCAGTGCCCAATGCAGAGACATTGTGTCTGCGGGCGACGACTCTTGGACGACGCCCTGGCACAACTGAGAGCGTCGTTCCGACTCAACGGCTGGCGGGTGGGAGATCACCGTTCTCCACCCGCGGCCTTCACTACGGCGGCATTAGGCGCGCAAATGTGTGCCTTCGCCGCCCAGTACGCTGGCGGCGGCTCGGATCCGCAAGAATACTGTCCTCACGGATCCGCTCCGTCGCCTCGTTCTGCGAGATGACGTCCTCGCAGAAGGATGCGACCGCTACCCACTTCCTCTTGCTGTCGACCATGGCTTTGATCACAGCCGGCAGCGAGAGGTCTTCTCCAACAACGTCTTGGAGTTCACGGCGCTGCACCGCCCAAGCAGTACATTGCTCGAGTGTGTGCTGTGCCGTGTCCTCCTCACATTCGCAGTGGTGGCAGATGGGACTCGGTTCCCTCCTAGCGACTTTGTGCAGGTAATTGCCAAAGCAACCATGCCCCGACAATACCTGCACCAGTCGGAAGGAAAGGGTCCCATGCTGCTGCCCTGCCCACCGCTCTAACACCGGCTGGAGAAGTATCACTAAAGTTCATAAAGGGTCACCGACGATGCTGCGCCGAGCTACACCGCGCCTAACTACCTCTTAGAAAAATGCCGCCAAAAGTATGCGACGCTCCACGTCCTTGTCAAGTTTAGTGGAGTGTTGCTAGAATAGACGAATTTCAGTAATTTAAGGTTAAAAATATTGATCAATACTATACTTAAAAATATTATGAAGTCGTTTTACGATGATATAGCTTTTTTGTTATTTTTCTTAGCATGTTTGTTAAGAGAAAAACAACAGAGCACCGATAGCTAAGTGGGGAGACCAACAGACTGCAGTGCAGAGGATCTCGGGTTCGAACCCACGTCGTGCACGTCTGACTTTCGGAAGTTATATGACTTTTCGAAATTATGTGCGTATTGATTGACAATTATCGCCTGCTCCGTGCCTCGGAGAACACGTTAAGCCGTCGGTCCCGGCTGCCATGAACATCTATGGCAGATAAGAAAAAAACAAGCCCTTAATGGATCGGACAGGGTTTATTATACACACTGTATATCCTCTACTAAGGCTATAAAAAAATACAACTATACTCGTATATAGCTCTTTTTGGGCGCGTATGACGTGTACATTATTTACACCAAAAAAAGTTATTAGTTATATCAACCTTGCATAGGTATAAACTGCACTGCTGGGCCCGGGCACGGTAATGTTATCTAACAGTATTGTAACTCGGCTCTGTACTTGAAATAATTACCTTCAGCCGCACGGTCCGCCAAAACGCGAGAAGGGATGCCACCTACAGTATTTTAATTTCATCTACCCACTTGAATTTCTTTCTAGTTTAGTGATTGTAAATATTACAAGTTTTATTTAAAAAAATGTAATTTGTTGTTAATGAAATAGGAAATGTTCAATAAAAATCATGTTATGATTTTTGATTAGTAGGTTTAATAAAATATCAACCTTATATATTTGAGGCTGAAAAATATTTGCGCCTCGACTGAGACGTACGAAATGCTTTATTGTTAAATTTAATAGTATAAAAACATCCGCTTTTAGATAAAAACTTTAATGAAAAATACTTTTGTTTACAATTGCACTTTGCCAAAATTATTGTGTAAGTACTTACTTGTACTTATTTCAATCAAATATTAACAACCATCACACCGTCCGTCCATCGCTGCAGCGCATTCCCGACTGGTTGTGTACTGAGTGCATACCATTACCAACCTCGAGGCGCGTAAGTATGACTCGCGTGCCGACCGTTTGTATGAAGATAGAATATTGTTAGATAACTTTACCGTGGCCCGGGCCTCTGATTAGTTTCAAAAAGGTTAAGCTATAGCCTTTTTATATTGAACTATGGTACACCACGCTGGCCTAGTATTGTTTCGTAGATTTCACAAATGCAGGTTTCTTAACGATGTTTGCATTCCCGAATAAAGCGAGCGATAATTATTACCACTTATTGCGCACATCATTTTATAAGTCAGAAGTGTGTTGGGGTCGAACTCGATACATCTGCGTAGTAGTCTAACGATATTTCGCTAGGATATTGCTAAAGAGAAAGTTATTAAAACCTAAAAACATTAAACTTAATAGTGAGCACATCACATACCACTATAACGAATATCAAAAACAATATATCGAAGCCAGTCGATATAGGCAGTCAGTAGCCTCTAGCCAGCTAGAGTACCGGTATTCTAAGATTCGCTGAGAGTATCCATATTCTTTCGAATTCTGAAATTCCGATGGCAGCGAGAGAGAAAGAGTTATTATTCACTATGTACTAGAAGAAACAGCACAACTAGATTGTTCGTAAGACGCGTTAGAATGCATGCTCTAAGGCTGAGACACGTTTATGTGCAATATATACATATTTTTTTAAGTGTACATGTACTTACTATTTTGCTTGTTTATTCTTACACTCAAACGGATCGTTGCACAAAGCGCATGGCTTAGTCAAATCCAAAGTAAACATTCATAAAGTCGTCGTCAGAGTCGTAATTGACCTAAAGAGCATGCACTCTAACGTGACACAAATTATCTACTTGAGTCGTGATACATACTAACTTTAAATGGTGACCGCAGTATTTTTTTAACCAAACAACACTTTTGCATAAACATAAAAACCGTCTTTATTTTCTAGATAAACGCATGTCAGAAATAGCAAAGGGCAATGCTATATTTGATCCCGATGACGTCATACAGTTCATTATGAACCGATCGCTAGCTAATTTTGACTTGATTGGATTAACTGAATAGCAGTGGGTTAGAGAGGTCTTATGGAGAACGAATGAAGATACGAATGATCTCGATGTATGATACGAATACTCGTAATTATAGCTCTCTCGTGCTTTGATCTGAATACTGAATGAAATATATTAGTTAGTTAATAGGGCGCGGTGGTAAATGCACCGCAATTCATGATACATTTTGCAATTTTAGATGTACTAACCTTTAAATAGGGTAGTTGTTTATGTTTGATTTTGTACATTATTTTTTACACACAAGCAATCAAAAATATATCCCCATTACGAATAATGGGGATATCTAGTTATCCTATCTCCCTGGATGTGGTAAATTTCGATTACGGCATAGTTTGTATTATGCATCCTATTTCTGTCATTTGATTGATAAATTAGGTACCCCTACTATCAGATCTAAAACGCGTGTAGCTTAGTATTTTCTTATTTATTATTGAGCAGATTTTAATCATTGTTGTACTTTAGAGCTTGGGTAATGTAAGTTTCTGTCTTGAATAATAAAATAATGTTCGTCAACTACTCTATAGCTGGAATGCCAGATATAATTAAAAACCTATTGTGTAAGGTAGTATTGGTACGTACACACGGCTACACATCAAGTTAGACATAACACAACACTACATACAAAATAGAGAATTGTAGGAAAGGGACCGTGCTCATGATACATGGTAAGGATCAAGCGCCGCGTCCCGTTCAGTGTGAATGAGACAAAATAACAAAAATACAACGCATTCTCTCGCACGATTCGCAGCGTTCAACTTCTAATAGTTCAAAGTCCAAACAGGCTAGGTTGATGTGTCGCTGTGTGTACATGATCACCTGCCTCTAAAAATGTAGGCAACGTAGATAACGCCCACACTTAGCCATAGCCAGATCAGGTCTTTCATTAACAGACACAAATAACGCTCAGACTAAGAACAACTATTTCTCGATCACACGAATTTTTGTATCGTGTGGGCATCGAATTCTTAAGACTCAGCATAGTGGTAGGGACGTACCGACCACTAAAACTACGACCGCATCCGTGCAATTAAATATTTTGTTCGATACTGTCAAATTAAGGAGAAACATTTTATTAAAATAATTATAAAGAGTTTGACCTATTAAAAGAATTGTGAAAATATTTAATAATAAATTTTAGTAAGTTTTAAAATAAAATCCAATAAACTGGGCATCAATGGAATATATGAAAATTATACATGTAGTATCTCTTTATTCTTTTATGATTTAAAATCTGCTTCGTTGACGTGAAGCTGAATGTGACTACTATGCATGAGGCTGCGACTACGAGTGTCAAAGTGTTAATGGGTTTACCTGTCCATCAATTCTCACTAGCAGTACGGAGTCTGGAATTGTAAGTGGGATATAAAACCAAAGCTGGGGAAATGTAGATGTGATACACTTCTGGTATAGATCTGATATCTGCTTTAAGGTCGTAGCACACATATCAACTGCCCCTCGCTGTCAAACAGGCGTCAACCTAACCTAAACGCGTAACCAAAGCGGATCAGCAGCTCCGGTACGTCGACTCGGCTACGGCTAGGCGACGCGGATGCCGTGCTTACGCGTATGTAGAGTCAATTAAATCTTATAAATATGGATATTTTCTTACTTGTTCAATGACTTTATCTCTTTTTATCGTTATTTTTTTGTTTGAAATCTTACCTACAAATTCAATAAGACACGCGCGAAGTTGCCGCGTTCGGCAACTGTACCTAATGCTCTGAAAGACGTAAGCGCGGAGACGACGAGCCAAAAGCACGGGGTCTGCAAGTTGACCACGCACCGCGGTTCGTAAGCTTGTCCCGAGGCGGGCCGATTACGTTCCGATTCCGATGAGCGTGTGTTGCAGTAGTGTGTTTTATACAAAGAATACTGCACGGCTCGAGTTGATACTGAAGATGCCTTTCCGAGTTGATATGTATGCTTTAAGCGTAAAACTATGTAAGTATGTATGTCTGTATGGTAAAATAAAAAAGCTCGGGTAATACCTTAATAAGTGCTCGTGCGCCTGTTTTAACTGTAGCAAATGAAAGCTATTCGTAATATTAACTTTACGCTGTCTTAATTTTATTAGGTCAAATAAAAAGAATCAAATTACATAAGTAGATTAAGATTTCTTTGTTTATTGAAATTAAACTACTATATACGGATTTTATCGCGTTGTTTATTTATCACTGTATTACAACATTTTGAAAATATTACACTACTACTACTATTGATTTTATTTTACTAATTTATAAGCTAATAAAATTATTTAAACTATTAAATCTATTTATTTTTGGTTTACACTTTCCCCGAAGTTTCGGTTGCTTTTCAGCAGCCATGGTCACGGGGAGACTAAGATGGTAGTTGTCTCAATGTTCCAGTGTAGTTATTTCAAAGTACCCGAACATAATTTAATTATTGGTGTTTCTATTTACGCAGAATGAGCTCAAAGTATCATGAAGTCTAGCTGTGGTTTGTTTCTTCTTGGGTTTGACTATTTGAAGTACTGGATCCCAAGCTGGTGGTACATTCCAACCATCTTCTCTATTGAAATTGGGATTTTTTTTGATTTCAATAGCCTCGCGAAGCATCCTTGGCAGGAATCGGTGTTCTTTAGCGAGAATCTGTGGTTTGTCAAATCTCAGGTAGTGGTTGGTCCCCTGTTGTACATGTTCACACACAGCAGACTTCAACGAGCGTTTGTGTTTTACGTCAGCTATGTGTTCTTTTATGCGGGTGCCTATGCTTCTCTTGGTTTGACCGATGTATGAGAGTCCGCAGTCACAATCTATTTTATAGACCCCTGCATCTTGTAAAGGTAATTGGCACTTGACGGATGGTAAAAATTGACTTATCTTCGTTGGCGGCTTGAAGTATGTGTTGATTAAAGCTCGCTTCAAGATGTAGCCAATCTTGTCAGTGACACCCCTTACATAAGGCAGTATAGCAGGCTGGCGCTCGACTGTGGCTGGCTTTTCTCGGGATCTGTGACAGCGGCGCGGCTGTTGGAGCTTGTTGTCTTGCAGTACTTGCTTGACATGTTGCAGCTCGGCGTCCAGGTGTTTCTTGTCACAGATCCCGTGGGCTCTCTGAAACAAGACGGTAGCTAACTGTGTAGGATGGTGGTGAGATTCACCGTTCAAGTACCAATTTGTATGGGTCTTTTTCCTATACACGGTGTGGCTCAAAGTATGATCAGGATTCCTGTAATGTAATGTAATGTGTAATTTTGTAAGACAGTGATAAATAAACAACGCGATAAAATCCGTATATAGTAGTTTAATTTCAATGAATAACATTCGCGTAAACAGAAGACAATATTATTTCTTTGTTTGTCATATTCTTTGATGTTTATATGTATTATGTGTATGTGTATATATTATATAATTGTTGTATGCAGCTGGCTTAACGTCCTTACGTAACGGTGATCTCCATTGAAAATCAGTGTTGCGATAATACGTCAGTATTGATAACAGCTATGTATTTTCTCTTCTTGTATCTTAACGTAGTCTTTGCAAACTACTTATATAATAAAATTGTGTTTCACTATTTTACTATTATATAATATAAGCTATATATTTATTATTAAGTCTTTGTAGCAATAAATAATGTTTTATTTATTTCTTTTTTTTTACATTTTCCTATTAGAAAACTGCTATTATGGGGATTACGGAACAGGCTCTCAATAAGGCTTCCCTTGTCTTTTATGTTATCATTTTCACTTCCTGGCACAACAAAACTCCCACTTCAGTCACGTTTTACTAAATATTCTTCTAAAGGGGCTAAAAAGCGCGAACTATTTTTACTGCAATGTGTGGCCACCATATACAGATCAGCAATCATCATCCCAGCCGAAAGATAAAAATTGCAGATAAAGAATGACCTGTTTAGGCGCCCCTTTTAGTCTATTTTGTACATTTAGCTATAAATACTATCAAAGGCAATTGATTGGTCACACAGCTTTGTTTCACAGGAAAACGTATTGAAGGCGGTATAAACAGCAAGTTCTATAAATGACATCTATATTATAGTATTGGCCGAGATTCTTGGTACTTTTGTTTCAAAATTTATTTGACAGCAGCTTGCAATATATCTTAAAATCTAGTTTGTTTATCTTCTCAAGAAAGCAAGCAATATTGTTAAGACGGTACTGCACTTTCGATGATTTAATAGTAAACATGAGACGACCAAATATAATTGACTTGTATTTATTTTGTTGTTTGATTCTTGGTTCTATTTGTATGTCTCAGTGCTGGGCAATGGCCTCTGCCTTAGATTTTCAGGGTACTGAGTAGTTATCTTCACCATCACCGACAGCCCCCTATTATGCAGAGAATTCATGCAAGCCGAAGAGACACCAGCTCACGACACTGTAAAAGCGAGAGCAACCAACGAGCGAAGCTTATGAACAATCCAGACACGATGAAGGAAATATTGCGCATTACCGATCCTCTACTATCTTTCTAGGTGGAGCTGAGGTAGTATGATTAACCGAACATCTTTTCGCGTCAGTTACTTACGCACAATGTCCCAATTATGAGGCTAAGTGCGAATAATACGCGGCCAACCACCTAAGTACAAGAACACATCACGAGTTACTTTTACCTGTTTTCTGTAGGCTGACGCGAACTGAAATCGATAGCATAAGTTAAGATTAGTATTGCTTGATTTCGTCTTGTCGCTCATATACATAAATTCTTTTAAGCGATATAACAAAAAATAAATGGGTACATTATAAATGTGAGCATGGAAACCTAAATCTGAAACTATTGTCAATATTATTACATTCAAAACGCGTACAGCTCCGCATTCAAATGTTGTTTAATTAGTCGTCACAGATTGCGATTTGAATCATAATAATCGAATATTTAAAACTTAAGACCATGGTCAATATGATCGATACTATACGCGATGTTTCTTAAGTGGTACCTGCATTCGTCTTTTCCTAAATATTCGATTAATATCAACGTTTAATGACTCGAATATTTCGAATTGCTTGAACTTTCGAATAATTCTAATTAAATCGAAAGTTACTGCTCACTAGTGGTAAATAAGTTTTCCAAAGCGCGATGACCCATGCTCCGTTATCACCTTTAGTAGTCTAAGCATAAAGACCTAACCAGACTTATACGTACTTTGAATCTCTGTCTTATTTCCTGGCTATATATCCCGCATAATAGTGGGGTCAGCCTTCCTGCTCTTACTCTTGCACTTTGCTGTACCCTTGACATCGCCATCAGAAAATATCTTTAAATAAAAAAAAAAATAAAGAAAATAGAATAGGAACGGCGTCAAAAGTTTTCAAACGATATAGAAAATGTAAGCCACTCGATTGTGAAATAGTGACGGTTCAGAATGTTGCTATTATTTATTCTCTAAAATCTGAGATACAAAACTTTTGCGCCAGAACTGAGCTATTCTTAGGTCATCTCCTTTATTTTGCAGAAACAAAGTGAGACTTCTGTAACTTGTTACCGAGTGTTGTTACCGTGGTTTGTAACTGATATTGATTTTATTTGTAGCTTAAGGATTTTTGACCTGAACTCTACAGTTAACCAATTGAATGGATATCCATCCAATTGAATCACATATGTGTTTAATGACTCTTGGATACTATCCGAATATATATAATCCTATATATTTACGAAAGGGTAAGATTGAAAAGTGCTGTGCTCAACGTATATCTTTGTTATACTATAATACAACCTAAATACTATTTATACATATATGCATAAGACTATCTGTGTGTGTTATAAATAAGTAAAAAATATTTTAAAAGTAAAAAACTTTTTTAAAAAATAAGGTTTTATTTAAATGCGCTATTAAGAAAAAAAACTGTTACTTTAAAACTTTTACTATTAACTTATAACGTCATTACACAATTTATATGATATAAAAGCTGTCGCGAGATTTAAGTACTCGTATTTACATAGCTTGAAAATTTTAATAATTAAACTCAATCCCATCAAGTCATTTAATTTCCTTGTTTATCTACACAAATAAATCTCACGACAATCTTTTATATCATATAAATTGTGTAATGACGTTATAAGTTGATAGTAAAAGTTTTAAAGTAAAAGTTATGTTTTCTTTTTAGAGCATTTAATTAAAAGCTTGTTTTTTAAAAAGGTTTATATTTAATTTATTTTCACTTTTTAGTTATCGCTGGACACGTTTCTCAGTCTGTTCATCTCATTCAACGCATCATTGTTGCATGATCGTTTGCTGGTTAATTTCGAACAGTCTAGCTCTTCAATAAAGAGACCTTCTAATGATTTTACCTTACTTAAGGCCACGTATGCTTGACCAGCAGCAAAGAGCGTCGAGCCTAAGTATACAACGGTATGGTCGACGGTACTACCCTGCATTTTGTGTACAGTGCAAACTCAACATAATATAATTGCCAGCATTCTTCGTTCTGCAGTGCTGTGACTATATTTTGCTGGAAATTGCAGTCTTGGGTTGAATGAGGTGAACACCGTCTTTACCGAAGTCTACACGGACGGATTGTATGTCAGTTTCATACATTTGTGCTCTCCGGAAGCAGGACCATATGATTTCTGTAATATGTCCAATGGCACCATTCACCAGACCTTTGGATACATCTATATTGTAACGCAACATCGCATTGGCCCCAACGAATATTTATAACTTTTTAGGTAGCCCTCCTGTCTTGTTTATGTCGGATGGTATAATATTATTTAAATCTATGTTGTCATTTTTCTATCTACTAGACTGTCCTGAGCTATTTTTTTGCTAAGCAAACAAAACACCACAAGCTCGGCAAAGTTCGAGAACAGTTTTGATGTGATTGTATACTTGTTGGTTAGTGGGATAAATTCGCAGAGCCTTTTCAATCGTAAATTTACCAGTTTGTTCTTTGTTTAGTCGATTCATTAAAATAGCAAAAAGTTCTGATTGATGTTCACCAATTCGTGATGCATTCAAGAGGTCTTTAAAAGTTGTGCTACCTTGTTGTCTCATATTTTCAGTCAATTCAATTATCGAGAAAGAACGCTATATGTGTGTTGCTGGGATAAATCTAGAGGGTTATTCAAACACTTGATTTCCTCGCACAGGAGGTAACTGCTTTAAGTCACCAAATACACAAATATTTATACCACCAAAGAATAATTCATTGTTTTTGAGTTGTTTAAGTCGGGAATCCACCATACAAAGCATTTCATATGGGACCATAGAGATTTCATCAATAAATAAAATTCAATATGTTGCCACTGTTGTCGCAACAAACGCAAGTATTTACCAATAAGAGTAGGCATTTTCACTATTCTACCATCCTTTTGTACTGGAAATCTTAAATTTATTTTGTAATTTGTGACTTGATTTTGATAACAACAAACAACATTTTGATTTTAGAGCTAATAATAGTCAAAAACATAATTAGTCCGCCATCTTGGGTGTTCCACCATGTTGGATTTAGAATAACGTCACACAGCTAAGCATGTATTGTCATCCAAACTGAATGTGTAAGCAAAATTTCAGCTCAATCGGTTGAAGATATCTGCTTCAAAATTGAGTCTCAAGCCTTAGAAGTTCGCCATATTGGATTTAGATCTTCACTTTATTTTTCAAGTTATTCTTAGCAAGCCCTTTTATTTGATCCCCATATTATAGGAGTGAATTAAAAATAACTAGTCCGCCATCTTGGGTGTGCCGCCATGTTAGATTTAGAATGACGTCACATAGTTAACCATGCATTGTCATCCAAATTGAACGTGTATACAAAATTTCAGCTCAATCGATTGAAGATATCTGCTTCAAAATTGAGTTGCAATATTCCAACCGAACAAACATACATATATACATTGCAAGATAAATGAAAGCTTGTAAAAAAACAGCTTCGTTAAAAAATATGATTTAATACCCTGTGCCAATTCAATAATCTACTTAATATTATGTTGACCCAGATATTAATATAGACCTCTAAATGTGCACCAGTAGGGCTGCTGCCGAATATTTAAGAATTATTCACACTTGTAAAACGAGCTGTGGCGTAAACATGATTCATTCAGAAATAAACATTATATGAGTCACCGGGACTGTTTCGTATCTACAGAAACGTGTAGGTAACGATCAACACTGGAAAGCTCTAACATTCGATTCTTGAAACTCGATGTTAGATCATTTTAAAAGCTGTAGTGTTCATTATTGGTAATGGCTAATTTTTATTTAACTTTGAAGCAAAACGTATATTAGTACAATGAAATTATTGAATACTTGCTTTTACTTTGCACGCGTGAAATTTTGCGTTACCTATCTACATATATAGTTCCTTCTGCTTGTATGAAGATGCTGATCTACACACATAATAATATAATATATAAAATATAATCAACTTCCAGGTGGCGTATCAAGATGAAACCGCATTTCATGTAGTAGTTTTTGCAGGCTTTTAGAGGCCAGACCTCACAAAAATATCCTATGTACAGACATCGACCAGTTAGAACTTTATTGTCTAGATGATTAGTTTTAGTATATAATTTTGAAACGAATCTATATATTTACAAACGTATTAAAAAAACAATGTAATACTTAAAACACTTATATACATAATATTTACAAAAATGATTTAGGCGTCGCAGAATTCGTTTATTTTTATAGATTAATTGGTTTTTTGTTTAGTCTACCCCGTTGGTCCTGCTGCATATTTAAACTTATGATTGCGTGAGATCATGAGGAGCCAGGTTTCATTGCTGAGTCGGGCAAAGTGTTACTGAGCTTAACTATTAGGCAGATCACTACCATGAAGTGTGGTAATGTGACCGGTAGACCACAATAAAAAGTCCCACTTAAAAGTGGAACTTAAAATCTCTGCGGCTTCCGTCCCTGTTACTCTAAAGTAGAGACCTCAACATCGCCTCGGCTGCTATGAGGCCACTGCTCTTAGACCACACGACTGCTTACCATCAGGCGGAGTATTGTCATTTTGATGAGCAAAAATAAAAAAAAAATCTCTAGGTGTTAAGCCGATCACAACGATAATCGATTTCGATGGCAATTCAGAAGAATTCTTTTCTTCTGAACTGCCATCGCCATAATTTTTTTTCCTGAGGCTTCCTCTGGACTCGTTTGGTTTCGCCGCGGAATGCATAAAGTGATGCTCTATGACTCGTCTTTGCCACTTTGTTGTACTATTTATTGTGAGACTCACGATATCATATTCTTCACTCAAGTTGACTAATAAAATGGCTGTCACGACAGTGCGAATAATGATCGCCACCGCTCGAATGTCGTTGGCGCTGATTGATTGCCGTCGGCAACGTAAGCTTGCTAACATGAGCTTTGGGCTACTATTAGCGCCGATGCAGCTGGCACATTATATAATATTTATTTAATCATACTTTTATTTAATATTACACGTATAAAACTAATGTATGATACCTATATCTATACAATCGTAATTTTATCAACTGCAAAGTCTGTTTAACTTCTGTTACGACGACGTCGATCCCACGTCGAGTAATGCGCGTAGACCCTTGTCTATACTGTGTGGAGGCAGTATCTTTTATGTGGTTAGCAACTAAACCTTATTAAAATCTTCGCAATATAGAGATTATGCCTCCTACTGTTTCTATCCTAAACGAGGACTACAAACTATTAAGCAAAATATAGTCGATTTATCTTCGAATAGATAGATCAGCATCCATTCGAACAGACAAAGAAAAGGGGTTTAATCAGCAGTAGGACTTAACAAGCGTACTGACTTTGTTTTCATCTCTCTACATAGACGTCATTCAGATTTATTTTATTTGACCCTGTATGTAAACAAATGTTAACTAAGTATGTAATGAATGTATGAAAAAATGAATGTTAATTCAATATCAAATAATGTAAATATCGCAAGAATACCAGACTTTACCAAAACACAATATCACTTACAAAAGCCTATTTCCATTCACTTTCATCTTCACCTGGATTGATGTAACTATACTTTCCTTAGAAACAGATAAGAAATATATTAATTTCGAATGAAAACTCATTTGAAAAGCACTCAAAATCTCACATTACCACGGCCAAGTTTCTTTAAATACATCAGTTCGTTACGAAGATAACTACATCTGAACGAAACCGAGATATAATGTTAAAAATGATAATATCAGACTTGAGATTGGATGGTTCACCTCGTCGCTAAAGGTGTATACATTCCAGAGTGGCAGAAATAGTCTGCGTAGGAGTAACCACCTCCGCCGCTAAACCGAAGAGTGACGCTCACAACAAATTGGTCAGTAAACGAATCCACGTTAAATATTAAACAATGGAAACTTCGAATACACATTGAAAACTTCAACAAATATTTAAACGTGTAAATACCCACAATTTTGTATTTAAAATTTTTGTTCGAAATACAAATACGTATGCATCTACGTTAAAAGTAGCACAATGTTATGCTACCTGGAAATAGATAATGAGGCCAAAATATATGAATGTTGCTTAGATTCTGTATACTACATTATTGTATTCTAAAGACTCGATGGCGTAATGTAATCGTTAGTGTAATCGACTGCCACGCCTAAAGTCGCGGGTTCGATCCCCGTACAAGTCAAACATTTGAGTGCATGAACATGGATGTTTGTCTTGATCTGGATGTTTCTATGTATAATATTTATGTATTTACAAAAATAAAGTACCTATATATGTATGTTTATCCGTTGTCTAGTACCCATAGTACAAGCTCTGCTTAGTTTGGGCTAGATGGTGTTGTGTGTATGTGTAGAATATTATTATTATTATTATTTTTTGTAAGGATATATTATAGTCCTATGCCTACATCCTGGAAGAGGTCTAGGTATCCTCGCCAGCTGTGGGTTTAGGTCCTTCGTAATAGGTGATTGCCTATTGCAGTTTACCGCGCAAATTACCAGACAATGTACTGCTACTGAAAATTTCCCTGAAAACCCGGGCGTCGCACCCGAAACTTGACGCACAGCACTCGCCGCTGTGCCACCGACACAGACTTAAAAGATATTGGTGCCAATTCTGTTGTCACAAAATTCTCTTATCTTAGCTAAAATTCTCTAAAATTTATATTAGTCCTGTCAAACGACATTTTGTATTCTGAAATCGCTAAAAGTGACAGGACTAAACTAAATTTTAGAGATTTTTAGCTAAGATAAGAGAATTTCGTGACAACAGAATTGGCACCATTGTCTCTATTAATTGAAGATGTTTAATGATAAACGAAGTTAGATCTAATTAATTATGGGCTTTTATAAAACTAATTATAGGCTTTTAAACGGAACCAGTTATTGTTTTCTTTGTGTCTATTTATTTATTTCAGCTGCACTAATAAACGACTGAACAGATTTTGGTATGATTTTCATACTTTAATAGTTTAAAACACAGCTTAAAACAAACCTACGTTGAAACTATTGTTATGTAGTAGGGTGTATTGTGTGATCTGATCAATCAATGTCCTTGCAAGTAAACTAGTCCACATGAACAAAGTCGCGATCATATTGTAGTTCACAATATAATTAAAGTAATCAATAGTATCATAGAGAAAATCTGTGTATTTTTGTTTATTTGTTTGGAATAAATAAACTTAAAAAGTACCGGACTAATTTAAAAAAAAACTTTCTTCAATAGCAAGCTGCTTTATTCAGTAGTAACATAGGCTATAAAACATCACGCTACATGCTATAAGAGCGAAACAGTGGTCGTAGACGTGGGTGAAACCGCGGTGGACGGCTAGTTCTAAACAAATATGTTTTTCAATGGTGAGTTGCTCATTTTAGCTCTTGTTCTAGAGAATTCGTGAATACTCGAGACTAAACTGTTATTAAAACGTTACGTAGGTGTATAGGCAAAAGTTTAAATTTACTTTTGATTATTAAGGCTCAGGTTTGATATCCACGTCGCGTAGTGTTTACAGGTTTGTTTTATTTGCGATTTATCAGTGGCACACAGAGTCTAAAATGGTACTAGCAATACTGCTGTCATAAGGAAAACAAGACGCATATATACGTAAAAGACGTATTGACGTAAAAGATGCATCATTTTTGCATACATAGATTCACGCCTGTTTCCCAGTGAGATTGGCAAAGATTACGGATTTCCTACGATATATTTGCTACGATCCTGACATACACATACTTCTCTGACTTCATTCACTTTTATTACATTCCTCATACACGCTCGCTGGTTTAAGGTGCTCTTAACCTGGCCTTTAAATAAATAATATTGTTAGCTATCAGATATCCGTCAACTGACCCTTTTCACCCGACTGCGTCAGAAGGAATGTTTTTCCAACGTATGTATGTATGAATGTGTGTAAGTATGTCCATTTATTTGGCACACCCTACAGCCCAAATGGCTGGACGGTTTTTGACATATGAGGTGTCGTTGAATTCATCAGAATTGTGGTAGTGACATAGGCTATGTAAACTTTCAAAATGGCACCTCCCAAATGAAAAAAAAAACGCAAATGAAAAAATGGGAGTAGTTATTTTTATTTTTATTATCAAATGAAAGATCGTGAAAAGACCATTGCAAAAATATATGTATAATATCACGTTTATATTATACTG
The DNA here is from genome assembly GCA_963675205.1 of Catocala nupta. Classification (NCBI taxonomy): domain Eukaryota; kingdom Metazoa; phylum Arthropoda; class Insecta; order Lepidoptera; family Erebidae; genus Catocala; species Catocala nupta. The sequence continues at coordinate 12,646,588 of OY776078.1, forward strand.
TTTTAACATAAATTGTCAAAAAGCGTACCAATTATATATCGGAACGCCCGAAGTAGGTATCATTTTCTAGCAAGAATGTATTTAAGTCAGGAATGACATTGCCTGTACTTATGAATATTAAAATAAAACTATGTATATATTATGTTATATTACAATATTACATAAGTAACATCAGAAATAACTTGTCGGTCAATAAAACTAAAAAGTCTGAAATAAAATTATTATTATAAAAACAAAAAACTCGACTGCTTGATAGTAATGAACTAAAAAGAGAAAAACAAGTATCACAATATCTATATAAAATTCGACTGACTAATGCATTGTTTTGTAAGCTTACCTTATCAAATAATGAAATAACTACATATGTATAATCAAGTAAATTAAACTAAATACTTTATGGTGCTTTACTTATTTCCAATCTATTTCCAATACATCTACAGATATTACGACTACCTATGCAATTTTTGCTTAGTATAGGTTGAAATAAAATTACTTTATACTTTATATTGTTTATTTAAAGAAATTATTATTAAATAATCTTGAAACTATTGAACTACTATTGTAAAATTTTACTACTATTTAAATGACGAAAATAATTAAGTTAAGGGTTTCTATTTAAATTAAGGATCACACTTTCCGTGACGATAGATGAGACGAGACGTCGCCGCGTCGGGAAATGTGTGATCCTGAATTAATTTTTAGCAGGCATATACATCTAAATAGTTAAATAATATAAATTGCTTAAATAGTAGTAAAGTTTAAGTTTGATAATTTCAGAATTATGTAATAATAGTGTTTAAAAAATAAACAACGCGATAATATCCGTATAATATAGTTTAATTTGAAGATATAAAATTCTCGTAAACGTGAGACAATATTAGGACAGGATTATTTTTTGTTTAGTATCTTCCTCGATTCTTTGCTTCATATACCTATAGTTACCAAAGATTTAAATCACTGATGCGCACTACCTGGTTTAGATATTGTCACCCTTTTTGGTGTTAAGTTATCAACTGGCAGTCATTCTCAAAATGACATCCGAATAATTAATATATATCACGCTCACTTATATTGAAAATTATACACTATCATTCTATGTCATTTAAATATCATTCAGCGCTCATTCTTCTTAATGAGGACACTTTTTCTTGTGATGCAGTGAGGGCACATCAGTGATTTAAGTCTTTGATAATTACTTATGTTGTGATTAATTTAATAAGTTAAACCATAGCCGGCTAAAAGTCAAGTAGCTAAAGATTGGGTTAATTTTATCTGTTGCACAAAGGAGACATTAACATTATCTTATATTGATGTACTTAATAGTTTATACGCAAACAACATTACAGATTTTCTTGATTCAAAACGGCAATTTAATAGGTGAAATACCCAATACCTACTCGTATTTTTTGTCTTATCTGTGTGTCACTGTTTCGGCTGTGACTAACAGATTCTTTATTATAAAAGTTTGTTCATTTTTTTATTTGGGTGATTATCTAATAAAGATAATCTCACCATAAAGTCATGCCATAAAGAAACACAAAACAAATTAAATGCAAAACAAAATAAAGGCAGCATTAACAAAACAATATCTATACTAATATTATAAAGCTGAAGAGTTTGTTTGTTTGTTTGCTTGAACTACTGGTTCGATTTGAAAAATTGTTTAAGTGAAGGATAGCCTATTTACCGAGAAGGTTATAGGCTACGTAACATCACGCCACGACCCACGGGGGCGGCGCAGTAATCATAAACGCGGGTGAAACCGCGGGCATATCTAGTTTAATTATAAGAAAGTTTATATATCAGTTTATTGGCTATTTATAAACAAAATATCTCTTGTAAATAATCTACATTAAAAACGATATACTGTTTTTGAGTTTTTCTGTTAGAAAAATGTGAATAGTAGTATGTTGTTCATTAGCGCGCACTACTTAGAACATGTCAAATAATAGATTACGGAATTAGAATATACATACATATATTCTAGTTATATAGTTATTAGTATATGGCGTTCGATAGATATAACACATTTCTACCTGGCTCCTTGGAAATAACAGGCATAAATCTAGGCAACGTATGCAAATATGTAACAGGGTAGTTTACTCATAACTTTTCATTATTAAGTCAAATTGTTACATTACCCAAACTCTTAAATACAATAAGCATTTAAATGGTCAAATATAAATAAGATACTCACGTTTCAAATCTGGTAGTAAGGGTAAGTTTCAAATGACAATAAAGGATGCATGATATATTCTATCACATACACACAACACCATCTAGCCCAAATTAAGCAAAGCTTGTACTATGGGTACTAGACAATGGATAAACATTATTTTTATATAAATACATATATATTATACATATAAACTATGATGTAACCGCAATTTAAACGCAGCTGTCCAAGGGAGATAGCGAGATATTCTAACTACATCCCCATTTTTTCTTATAACCAAATTTAAAATATAAATGGATCCCTTATTTAGCAACCAATTTCAGAACAGTTCAAAAACAAAATTTTAATTTATCATAACTGCTGTTTGTTGTGCGTAAAATTATGTACAAAATCAAGAATAGGCAACTAATCTATTGTAAATTCAAAACACGTTACACATATTAATTTCATACTAGCGGGGCATTTTACTACATGGACATTAATCTATATTGCTTAACCTGCGTAGGAAATGTCGTGATGATTATTGTTTAAACACAGATTTAACCAAATCTTTCAAGCAATTCTGCTTACAGCATAAAATATATACAGATAAAACTTTATATTATATACTATTGTCATCGATATTGTTCCTAGGTCACATAGCAATTCCTTTATTTTAAATAATATACCATATTGTTATCTCATATTATTTTAGACTCTTGTGTTTTAATATATGTATAGATTCATATGTAATGTACGGCAATTCTTGTCCTAAATTAATAAAATGAGATGTTTTATTAGGAAAATAAATACATTTCTACCTACGCAACATTTTCGTTGTGATTCTAAATCGAATGAAACGAGAGTCATAACCGACCGCTAGTCGAGCTGTTGCCCAAATGCCGTAAATCGATCAACGGTTGAGAAACTTTGCAACCGTTTTATCTTTTAATATCGTCAGAATATTAATGCGTTTGGTTTATAAACATCACCATTATTATTGAAAGGTATTTAGAGGTTAAACATGGACAGTACCTATAGTCCCGTGACATGTTAACTACCAATCGTAAGGTGTGGGGTTCGATTTCCAAACGGTAATTTAGTTTTCTGTTAGGATTTTGTGAATAACACGCATAGAAATATGCCTGGTAGACGTCAACTCTCGATCTCGATCTCCTATAACGTGGAAATAAAAACTGAACTGACGAATTATAGGTGTAATACCTTGCCTTTGGTCATTCCTGGGACTGCTGACATAGCCAGGCGTGACCAAAAGTACGTGCTAAACAATGTAAATCATGATTATTTACCAAAAATAAATACGAGGTAGACCATAATGTAATCTCTGTGGGATTTAGCTTAAAATGACGTAGCCTATCTTGGGTAGAAGCTGCCTTAAAAGATTGTAAATAAAAATGTACCAATACCAGAGGCACAACGAAAAAAAAATTCTGGAATTCTAGGCTAACAGTTACTAGCATGCTTGTTAGCCCCTCTAGTTAAAGTAATAGGCTTGTGCTATGAGAGAGTGTACGTCGGCAGTTAGATGGAAGGAGGAGCACCTTTCTGTCCTTTGATCTATCTCAAAGGTCAAGAAAGATGCTCCTTAATATTTTTAACTTGTTCGATGTTCGTATATTCTATAAAAGTTGCACTTATGAACAAATTAAGCGCACCAGCGCCTGCTTGCAGTAGCTTGACATTTACTAAGATCTTCGCGCCAAAAAGTCACAGTGAACTTTGTCATATTCGCCATACTTGGCAGGTAGATTAGTTATCGTAATCGAATGTTTATAACCACAGGTGCAAACGCTACTCACCTGAGCAGCCCTTAGTCAGTGCAACACCCACCAGTTGTTATAAGCCGCGATCTATTCTTAGCACCCACAGAGATATATAATCAGCGTCTTGAGATAAATAATTGCATAATCAAAGAATACTTGTTTACTGTAAAGCTCTAAATTACAGTTATATTACCTATATTAAGTACTTTATGGACTGTATTCATGTTTTACCACTGTAATCAATAAATAAATTATTATTATTATTATTATAGTTTATAAATCAATATTATTCTTAATATAGTGACTACAGATGCATCTTAAAAGTTTCAAATGATTTTCTCTGTGTTACCCTACTTGAACATCAAACGCTTTGCCTTATTTCGTCTTAGTCGGATTTTTTAAGTAAAATTTAGCAAGCAAAAAAAGCTACTTTTCGATGTATAATATTAGTTGGGAGAATACATGTTGATTTTCAACATAGTGTGCTCATTATTACGCTGATGCCTTATTCTTACTTATTGTATTTACTCACATATTCATTATGTCCTTTCGGCTTGTGAACCAAACGATAGAAATCGTCAATTATTATTAACTATAAAATAGGATCACTTTTATATTCAAGTTTTCAAACCAGTCAATTAAAAACATAGCCTTTTGCTTTCTACGCACCTACGCACTATTGATCACTAATTCTATGTAATGTAAACTTACTAAGAAATTAGTATAATGGCAAAGTAAAAGGAAAAGAAATCAGTATCTCGGCCAAGTCTGTCAGTCAGGGTAAGTTTAGACAAATTTTTCTTACACACTTGTCTTATATGGAAAGCAATACATACAGATGGATATATATATATGTATATATATATATATTGTCTTTAGCTACCTGCACAATATATTTGTTTACTAAATAAGACGAGTAATACAAATGGAGACTAAACACACTTCTAACCTAAAAATGATTACAATCAAGTAACGGGATGTGGTGTTATCAAAACGAATTCCGTACTTATGTACTTCAGAAAAACAACTTTCAGATAGAAGGCGCGGTGTTGCCTGCAACATGGAGCCTTACAGACCTTTTTACTTGTATCAATTCTCACGAATACCTAGATTATTCTGATACAAAGAGTACCAGAATAATATTTTAACACCAAGGATATCATGTCCCATCAAAATGTTCTCATTGTTTATAAAGTAAAATTTTTAAAAAGTAATAAATAAAGTAATTATTTTAATAGTTAAAATATTATTGTCGTTTCGTAGATTATATTTCTACCTGCCTCTTCATAAACTGTTGGCATACATTTGTAGAATTTAAAACTATGACCTCGTTTATGAATAAACAATGTTTGAAAATGTTCAAATAAAGTAATCATTATGTTGAGGTATCACTGTTAAAATTTAAAAAAATCGCAGTGATCCAAACATGTATCTTGCGATTAAGATATCGATCTTGATTTAGTTCTGATACGTGTAATACTGCAATTGAAAACAAAAAAATCATATAAATGTATTCAATTTTCATACCGGCATGTTTTTTACATACATGCTAAATTTAGCTTCATTTATCAGATAAATCTATGTTGCTATATTAAAAATAGACTGTACCTTTCTGTCAACCTATAATTAATAATAGTAGATTATACTAGGCTAGGTTTTGTTTTTTTGCTCTTGCCAACAATTTTCTTGTTTGTCCAAAATGAAATATGTCTTTTGGCACTCATATTTCTCTTAGCTCGTAGGTATAAAAGTCTATGGATTTGAGTTATAATCCACGACGCAAAGCAAAATGCATTTCAAAATGCATGCATTTTTACTCGCGGCAAATATTGCACAACTATTTCAGAGAGAAATAAGATCCTATCAACTGCAGCATATAGCTTTGTAGGTAATCAGGTACTACTAAATTGTTCACTTGTTACTGTCAGCGATTTCACCTTTATTAATCCAGGACATGATTTATCTTTGTACTAAATTGCATCCAAAGCAGTTCAACAGTTTTCGTGTGATTGAGTGACTAATACCTAAACATATTCACAAAAAAACACATTTAAAATATTAAAGGGATTTCTTCTCCAAATGTTTGCACATTTAATATTTTTATTTTTAGTCAGATTAATTTCTTTTAAGTTATGACGCATCAGATCTTTCATCTCAGCTTTACAACTGGTGCAGAACATAATAGATCATATAAAACATCATTTAACTAGTTGTAATATCAGTAAGATTATGATACAAATGATTAATTACAGGTGATGTTAATCGCGGCGATGCGGGTAGGAAACGGGCGAGCGTCCCGACGTATATTTAGATCGTTCCACATCCGAACGACGTTTCGCAAGCGCAAGCGCCGACATCGGCCTTGCTGCCATAGACTAAGGAACACCTGGACGCAGAAATAAATTTTACATTGGCATATTTTGCCTGTGATTCCTAACACGCCCAAATGCATCTACAGTACCCAACCATCTCTGAACGAAAATTTACATCTGCCAAATATTTAGCAGATTCTAATGGTAAAGACACTTATGTAAAGTTTACAGATACGGAGTTGAAATTATAAAAAAAGCTGTTAAAATTTGTTTTTACAACAGATACTTAAAATCAATCTCGTAGTTTTAAAAGAACCATGCTTGCAAGTTTGGTAAACAGCACATTTCTGATAAATATGCTAATATAGTGAATAATATCATATTATGGAACGATAAGAAGAGGTTGTTCTTTCTTATTACCCAAATAAGAAAGAACAACCTGTTCTTTCTTATTTGGGTAATATTCCTTTCGGGTGAATATCAAAAAGATCTATCTATCTAACACTTTTTTTAAACAAACTGTTAGATAGATAGATGCTGCATCCCTGAACAGGATTTACTTCAATTATATATTTTTTAATTCGTGTTTAAACATATTCTTACGATTATCTTGTAAAATAGTGCAACCAAATAAAGCAGGCCATAGGCAGATACTTACAACATCACATCTGAAAACAACTTGGTCTTTGCCCTCGTTTAGTATCTGGCAATAACCAAGAGATATTTTGTGACGGCTTTGTTATTTGTTTATTACTTGGCTGAAATATTTCTTTTGAAGGTCGTTTTTATGGAATACATTTATTTTTGGAGCAACTACTTCGAAATCTTTGTACCGGCCGATTTGGCCGTATTCTTAGAGTGTTCACGCCATTTAGTCGAGATTTAGAGAAATAGTGGACCAGTTTCTCGTCTCTTTATATATATTTGTTTGTCATGGATAGTGTATAATGTAAGCATGAAGATATACATGCAATAATATAGATGTTTAATTTGGTTGCTTTAGCTAAAAAGATATGTGAGTCAACGATGCACTTGATGTGACCAAATGGTACATGGACCAATTAATCTTTCATTTAATTATATTTACTTCTTATATATGTATATTTACCGTTGTTACTACAAGTAGTGTCATTAGATTGCCCTCATTTGCGTCGCAGAAAAATTTCATCATCATCATCATCTCAGTCGAAAGACGTCCACTGCTGGATATATCCCTCCCCTAAATTTTGCACACAGGCGGGTCTTAGGCCGCCTAAGAATATTTTCCAACCATACCATTCACGGAGGCAAAGTACACCCCGACTCACAAATGTTCTGTATGGCATTCGCACCCACTTAGAGCTCTATGCAATCCGTGTAGTCGTTTTTACCACTGATCCATATGGAAATTTTGAATGGCAATCGTCCACTTGCACAAAATTATGTATATGTACTCGTTGATATGTATGAAATGAAATTTATTAAACACAAATACAAGTAAGACACAGTAATTATTGACTACTGGTACCCAAGGTAAGATCTAACTGGTGTTATGGGTACCAGGCGCCACTTTCAGGTTTCTTAACAGTTTGGTATTAATTGTGTATACAAAAATTGATATACTTTCTATTCCTACCTATACTGCTTAAGCACTAAGTTAAAGTAGGCAGTAGGCAATTGTAAAGCACAAACTACGTCTGAAACGCAACCAAAAGTCGACGTAAATGTTAAATCGCCTAGGCTGTAATGGCTTGGACACATACATATGTTGCTCGTACTCAGAAAGATGGACTCATGCAAGTATTAAGAACTATCTAAGTAGCAATACAGTCAATGGCGTCAAGGAGTACATAGATTTGGTATCCAGGACATTCGGGTAGATGAAAAAGAAAAGATTTAAGACCGCTCTTTTAAAGATTGTATAATATTTAGGATGTTATAATGATGTAAATTTTACTGACGTATTAATGGATGAGTGGTTAGTTTTACGAGGAAAAGACATAACCACACCACTTGATTTCTTTATATACACCACCATATTCCATTTAAAGTAAGTAGGTATATCAGTCTCCATTCCTCGAAATATGTTAATTATCTAATGTTATATTGTATGATTCTAACTAAATAAACACTGACATTAAACTACCCCAGAGTAGACAGGGTAAAATGTAAATTGTACCCAATCTGAAACCTCAGGCCGAAAACTCGTCTAATTGGACACACAACTCCCACATCAATTATGTTGCAAACTAACGCGATACATGTGGAAGTTACAATGTACATTTAGGGACTTAGTAGGACTTAGTCTGGGGCTTAGAACGAGCAAAGGACATAACCTCGATAATGAGGTCTCTCCCAAGAAATTGATGGCAGTTTTATATAATTACTCGTTTGCAAGTGGTAACTTGTGTTATATAAGCAGCTCTAGTAGATACGGTAAATAGTCATTTGCCGTATGTGTAAGTGCTGCAATAATTAGATACACTATATATTACCGAACACTATTAAACTAGAAATAAATGAAGCTTTAAGACGTCACAGATTTGTGAGCAGAAGTGTTATCTTTCGCGCTAGAAGAGCAGAAATTCCAGTCTCGTATTTGAGATGCTAAAAAATTAAGAATTGCCAAGCTACATGCAACTATACCGACAAACAAATCGTACTGTATTATGTTGGTAAACCCAGCGCGTGTCTCAAATCTTATCTAAACAACTTGTCAACCAAAATAAATGTTTCATAACAAAGCAATGATCGAATAATCTGCTTGAGAGTTCAAGTTTAATTATTTTATATGCAACGGGAACGTTTATCTTATATTCCTAAACAGCTAATTCTGACATGGCGATGTAGGTCTGCCTTTGTGTCCTTATTCTACCTACTTAAGGGTTTATAAATTTTTACGTGATCATTGATTGACTTAAGTGGTCGTGTATTGAGATAAATGAAGATAGAATGTAACAAGATGATATTGTCTGCATGTAACTAATTACGCAACCTTAGAGGTATTAAAGTCCAATTTAGTGATTATTTACCTACTAATTCTAATTGGCCTTGGTGGCATAGCGGTGGTCAATGCGACTGCTAACCTTGAGGTCTCAGGTTCACTCTCCTGGTCGGGCAAAGTGGTTTTGTCGAGATATTCTCGGAACGTGAAACCGTGCCCAGTACGGCAATAGGCTCGTCGCCTAATACGTGGTACATAGAATCAAAATTGGCTAAATTTTAAGGATATACATCTCTGCTTACCTCTTCGAAGATAGCAGCTTTAAACTATGTATGTCGTATAGAAAAGTCGTTTGGTTATCTGCACGTTCTGAGTCGGCCTGCAAGGGCCTTACTATCTTTTAAAGCATTGTCATTGCATGCCAGAATGAGATAACGCATTACGAATGTACATATAGCTTTGTCTCTTTCTCGCTCTTGCAAATGATAAGGCTCAAAGAATGTTCGCTTCAAGTGAAATTTTAATGGCAGATTCACATATTATACGAGACCAATTTATACCGACAAGGATTCGTCGAACATCTACCAAGAATGTGCTATTGTCACTTAATTGGTGGTCTATTCATTCAACAAGACCGAATCATCTTAGTACGCCTTGTTAGTTTGCTTTGCTGCCTCTATGGCGCGGCGGTAGTGAATGCGACTGCTGTGCATGAGGTCTCGGGTTCGAATCCCGGGTCGGGCCAACATAAAGGTATTGGGTTTTTCTGTTAAGAAATCTCAATACGAGCCCGGAGTTAGGAAGTTGGCGGTGTTAGACACCCCCGTGCCTCGGAAAGCACGTAAAGCCGTTGGTCCTGCGCCTGATCTCTCTCCGGTCGTGTCGGATGATCCGTCCAATCGGAGCATGAGGGTAAGGGAACAGAGAGTGCACTTGTGTTTGCGCACATACTTGTGCACTATACCTAATATCTCCTGCGCAGATGGCCAGTCTCCGTTAAGATTGACCGCCGTGACCGAAAATCGGTCTGGAGGACATTATTATTATTAGTTTGCTTTATTTCACGCTACGTAATGATACTTCCACTTTATATATGCATTTCAATTTTTCTTTAGAAATATACAGCTTATAGAGCAATGGCACAGAAGCTCAGTAAAGCACTAGAAAAATATGTTTACCTTGTTAGTGCGCTCACGGTATTAGATGCCTACGCGCCATTGCAATTACCGCCGCATTCTTTGTTGCGATGTTTATTGATTTCTAATTCTGCAAAAATATAAACTTTGGATGAATATCCTGTTATTGCATTATTCTGAAGAATTGATAGGTTAAATTCAAAATGCATACATGACGATGTATTTCTAGATAAGAACACCCAAACTATGCGATTGTAACGGGCAAAATTTCAAATGTTTCGCAAATTGTACTTGATTGATGCAGTTTTCGATTGTAGTTACGTGTTGATAAGCTTTTATGTGAGCATTACACGCATTGTCTATACGTGTCGTCTAGCGTTTTGCGATGAACAATGTGACGATGCTATCTTTTGTAACTTGCATCATTACCCGATTTGTCTATTGACGCCTTATTTTTCAATGGTTAAAATTTAGGAATGAGTTAGAATTTCAAATTATTTGAATTTTATCAATAGCTTTTTAATCGTATTGCACAAAGAATGCTTAAGTAAATGGCAGTCGTCTTTCTAAACAGACCTAGTACCGTCGTTACCGCCCACACAGAATATTGAATAGGATTATACAGTGACGTAAAATATTAAACTCCTCCGTGTCTCAAAGAGCCCGTAAAGTTACGGTTCTTTCGCAACACTCGCCAATATTGGTGTAGAAATATACGCAGGTGATGTAAGATGACAGTCGGTTCCAGAAAACTAATGTTTAACGTCATTAGTAAAGATTGGTGGTCGAATGTAATTCACGTGGAAATATTTATATATAATAGCTGGTTTCTACAGAAAAGAAGGGTATTATGAAAATCTCGTACGGTGCCAATATGTATAAATATTTGACGAGTATTCAGTATCTGTCTAATGATTTTGAATTTTGTGATCTTCATCCATCACATTGTTCACCGTATGCTGTCGAGGGTGCATGAAGTGTGAGTATGTAATGTGAGTTAATGAAACAAAAGATATGCCAAGACCGACTGAAAATCCGTAGTCTCTGCTTACCTCTTCGAAAACCCTATCATATCGTGACGTGCAACAAAAGCATATCAGCTTAGTTGGATGGGCAACAAGAACACTAGTTATCAGTGATGCAAATAAATAGTAATATGTAAAAAAAAGGTGAAAGGAACTAAAAATCATAGGTTTATCAGAATTGCAATTAATTACGTTCTCGTGCATTGATTTGATAATTACAAATATATTTTCTACTAGATTTTACTCGAAAATCTTTGTTTAAATGTGTTTTGCAGCAATGCCTATGTCAGTCTCTGCTCCACTAACTATCTCTATGAGCAGAATCACCTCGATACTGCGCTGCGGCTTGAAGAAAGACAAACCAGCTAACACACTTACGCATTTATTGTACATACCTACTTTGTGTACCTCCTATATCTAAAGAAGAGAGTAGGTATGGACAGAGGACCCGGTTTAAGGACTCAAATGCCGTCTACCGAGCACAGTTGCAGACCTCGTGTTGCTACTGAGAAAATCTTGACAGAAATACATAATAACAATTCTTCTAGAGGTCTTGGGTCTTGACAAATATCCCGACCCGCCAGTGGCGTAGCGTGGGTGGCAGCCGCCGGGGCGGCAGAAAAATTTGCCGCCCTCTTATTTAGGTATTTCAATTTAAAATAATATAAGTAATAAACGGTAATTCTTAAGTTTTTCAGCAGAACAGTCATTATTATTGTGTATTAAGTATACCGTTCAAATACTTATTATTATTATTTATTATGCAATTTTGCCGTCCCCTAAAAGTGCCGCCCGGAGCGGACCACCCCTGCCGCCACTACGCTACGCCACTGCGACCAACGAATCCAACACAAGAACTCATGCACAGCAGTGGCATTTACTAGCAACACCGAGGCGGTATTTAAGATATATTTTTTACTAGATATTCTTATTTTATATCAATTAAACAAGTACATAATTAACATAATAAACATACAAACATACTAGCAAATTATTTAATAACGATAAGGATTATATTTTGGTTTAAAATTAAAGTTTATCACAGTTGCTTCTGCTATTTAAAATTGTACTCTAACTTTGGATTAGGTATTAGATTTGCATAACACCTGTTGGCATCTCTTGTGTCAATGAAGTACATAATTATGGTGAGCATTTTGGCTCGAGATCTATACGCTATTTTCTTCATTCTTATTGTTTTATGGTGAATTCAAAACATTCCAATTTTTCTTAATTATTTTTCCATCCGTACTCTCAAAAGGAAGTGATGGTGCTTCAAGATTTTAATCTCCTGACTAAAGCAATTCAGTCAGAACTATATATAAAATAGTTTTCATGATTTAGGGAAGCTTTCGCATTTTATTTTATGGAGCTATTTAGGTAGAGAAATCAACAAGTCAGAATGATTTTATAGTAAGTAATTCAGTTTATTATATGTACCATTGCTGTACTAGAAAGGTACATTCAAATGTACCTATACATTTTGCTTAGTTATTACTTAGTTTATTTTTTTTATTACAAGGCAGCGACCTCCCTTTCTACTTGCCAAATCTGTCTACCTACTGCATTCCGAGGCCAGCCTTTTCTGCCAACGTACTGTAATCCAGGATGAATGAAAATAAAATTTGTCATATGTCAATTATTATTTATGTTAAAATCTGTTGGCAGTGCCGGATCGACGCAGGTTTCAGGATAGAGCGAGCTTCAATTATTGTGCCCCTCGTGCTTGCTTCTTATTCATTTTTCCTTACCACCGATACGCGGCCAGCACCGATGGCGATCTTGCTGTTTGAAGCAACCATTTGCCAGCCACATGCATTGAATTAAACAAAACATATAAATAACATAACATACGCTGTCGCAGCTAGAGTAAATCGATAGTCTCTGCGCACCCTTTCGGGCAATAAGCATGAGTAAATTTACGCTTGTATTATGATAGTTGAGGCACAATTAAACTCTCGGTCATTTGTTGAATCTGTCACCAAAAATGACTGTTCGTAATGACGCCTGCAAATGCATGCCAAATGGTCTCACTCCTGAATCATCGCCTCACTAATAAATATAATGAGAATAGACAACACAAATTATTTGGCGGCCATTTTTGTATTATTATAAATAGATCGTATTGATTTACAATGTGTTTCGGCAGTCATACTGGTCTACTAATCTTGTCAGATGTCATTTGGCGGATGTGGCATACGGTTTCTACGGGTGTTGCAATTCTGAGCAGCGGCTTACACAATTATACCGAGGTAAATGTTTAAGAAGTAAATAGATAGATTTTACAATAGCAGCGGCTTACTAAAATCTGTTTAAATTTAATATAATTAACGTCTTGAGCTGGAGTGGCGAGCCGTTTGCCAGATGCATTTGTTTTTCAATTACGACTGGCGATTAGTAATTGACAGATTACAATGTTTTATAAGGAGCTAAAAGGATTGCCACGACGTTCGATCATATGGCACGCATCGCTGACTTTTTTATGTGCGTATTAAATAGATAATTGTCGCACGCTTTACCGTTGAAAGAAAACATCGTGAGGCAACCCCAAACAGATCTCCATAATACTCGCAATGATATAATTATGAGGAATGCTAAACCGTACTGGACTGGTGCTCTAATCCTTCTCATGCTAAGAAGCGGCTCATGCAGATGAACAGCTTATAAACAAACCTGATATTATACGTTAGGTAACATAGATGAACTTTTACAGGTACTGTGGATTTATCCAATTCTAAACCGCGCCTCAAATCTAGTCTTTCCATATAAACTACTACTATACTCTATGGTAAAAGTTGTTCCTCCGATTTAAGTGATATGTTTACCTATACAAATGTTTGCCTGGATTATGTATAGGTATGCAAATAACAAACATAAGCGATTAAATAAGTGACAATTCAATAAGTGAACTTATTACCAAGTTCATATTTGTTGTTGATAATGAAGTACTCTTCTGTGCTTAAAAACTCTGAAGTGTTATACCTATAATAGGCGTAGTAGTAATAGATACTTTTATCACAGAACATATACTGTGACTTTTAGGTACCTACATGAAAGTTCAGACAAACTGTGATAAGTAAGGCCATTACAAGACTGAATCGATCTTGATTACCATAACCTCTGTGCTTCTTCTAAACTAATATTACACAGAGAAAAGATTTGTGCATTTTTATGTTTGTTTGTAGTGAATAAACTTAAAAACTAGTCGTCCGATTTAAAAATCTATTTCACCTTTATAAAGCTACTGTAACCAAATGTCACATAGGCTATATTACATCAAGCTACATGTCATATGAGCTTTACAGTAATTATAAACGTGGGTAAAGATGTGGAGGACAGTACTACATAATAACCTTTAGGGCGCTGTTAAATTTGGGTCTTTTGAGCCTAAGCCAGCTGTTGTAGTAAACCATATAAAGCCTTGTAGTACTTAGGGCAATGCTAAGTTGAATGCGGAAGCGGACGCTAATGATAGGTACAATCATTATCTGTTCCATTAAACTTGAGATTTCACTGATGGATCTTATAAGATAAGTATTAACTTCGCTACTCCCACGGCGCGTAGTGTTGAGGATCCGAAACAAAAAACGGTAAGATTCAAATTTAGCTGTTTCTAGTCTGGGTATCAGCTAAGTTATTATAGTAAGTATCAGATTTTAAAGCAACTCGATTCAATGACACAATTTTGATTAATAGTTAATTGTTCTCACCTTTAGTGAAGCGAAATATGGGTGTACCTAATATAGCTCTGCCTCGAAGATGTCCTATGTAATGAAGAGATGTAAGGTGTAAACCTATATACAGGATGTCCGGTAATTAATGGATAACCTTGAAATGTCTTATAGTAGAACTGAAGGCCGCTCAGAAAAATTAAAAAAAAGGGTAAAAAAATAAAAATGTATATATATATTAAAAAGTGCAAGCTATATTAGCATAGCATACTTTTGACTGTCTATCTATTTGCATAATTAGTGTTTAATAATAAAACAACAAAAAACCGATGAATTTTATTCATTTATGGTCGTAGTATACAAGAAAATTATACATGGTAATTAAAAAAAACACCTATCTCAGGTAGTAGTTAGGATAGACGTTTTATCATTATTTTTCTGAACGGCCTTCAGTTCCTCTGTAAGACATTTCCAGGTTATCCATTAATTACCGGACATCCTGTATATGTATTAAGAGACATGCGATATATGAATAGTCTAAAGGAACATACATCAAGAGATGCAAAATGTATGGTGAGCTCTCAGATATTACATCCATTTGCCTGGAGGATCTCCTCCAGGCAACAGGCCAATTGGCAATGGTTACGGATCATTACAAGAACTGCTGGTAATTCCGATGTGGGAACGAATTCCAAACTACATCGAATACAAAAGTCCGGCTCTGTCCGATATACGCGGCTACCCCACCGAGGTACGGTCGCCACGGCGCGCGGCGCGGAGGTCAGCCGTAGTCTGTTTTGCCAGCCGATGTCCGCCGAACTCGGCCGAATACCATCGGCCGTTTTGTCTTTGTCTTTCGGGTGCGTTGTTGCATGGGATGCCGTGTATTGTATAATGCCGCTTAATTTGTCGCCCTGCGGAAAGCGTAGGACACTTTTAGCAGTCCAGTCAAACCCTTATCGTATTGTCAATTCCAAGTATGTACAGTACGTGATCTTAAAATAAATGTACATGAGTACAACGTCCCACGTAAATCTGACGTGGTATGAGTCATGTCACCCCGAAAATCTGTTACAACGTCTGGTAAAATTGGCACAGCTGGCAGTAACACAACAAATTAACGACTACTTTAGGGATCGATTTTCATATTTGTGTGTCACGAGTAAACTACAAATAATTGTTTCATACTGCCAGTAGGTCACTAAGAGGTCCATTTACAACATATATATTGGTTAATTTTCGCCTATGATGTGATCTTACAAAATCACGTAGAACAGCGTTCCATTATATTCAAATATTGAAATCATAGATGCGCCTTTACTACACTTGAATATTATCACCTCTCTGCACGTTAAGTTGTCATCCGACACACAATGCGAACGTAACATCTTAATAATAAATATAGCATATATCACGCTCACATATCAAATATTATACACTATCGTTGTGTATCTAATGCGTGACCTGGCTCTTTTTAGTGTGGACACATTTCATGTGATATTAGTACGAAGATATGTACATATTTATGATTAAAATCTTTGATAATATTTTTAATATCCTGAAGATTACCTTCTTCAAATCTCTCACTGCAGTTATAATTCGATTAGCACGCCACTGCTATATAGCAGTATATATTTGGTAACGATATAAATAAGCAGTTTTGTCCGAAGAAATACAGTCACCCTCAAAAAGATGTATACGAAATACAAGTCCATTGAAATGTCTACATTCAATGTTCTAAAGAATTATACACATTTATTGCATTTACTTTGTTATTTAATATTTTGGATTATTAAGGCATGCAAGCTAATGAAACATCCACGTTTACAAAGACTTGGAATATTCACTCAAAATTGACAAGTTACAGTAAATATCATATTTTGCCGCAAAAGAGACATTAAACATTTAGTCATATTGGATGTAGAGATTTTAATGGCACTCTGTTCCGTATAGACCTTACTAAGGGTGTCCGAACCACCCGTTAGAAACAAAAATAATAACGCAGTTGCTGCTTCTCTCCCAGTAGATTAAAGTTTGCCCATTCATTTCTTACTGTTTCTTCTTTAGTGAGAGGCAAGCCTCTAGAATAAGCAATACGTGATACACGATCTTAGGCTTCACTATACCTGGGCTCTATACATACAGTCTTTTATACTTGCCACCTTTGTTATATAAAAAATCTTCAATAAGTTTAATCGTCGGTATTTCGTTCCCAACAGTTGATCAGTATACCGTCATTTTCAGTCATGCGAATTTGAGTTGATTGTTTCTATGTTTGTTCGTTAAGCTTTCTCGCCTTAACTACCCGACCGATCATCATGAAATTTCGCATACACGTTATCGGGAGAACGAAAAAGGACATTTACGATAGCAATACCGCGGGCATATCTAGTATATAATAAAATCTACTCTGTATATAAGCTGTACATCTGCTGGACATAGGCCTCTTGCCTGTACCTACAATCTTTTCTGTTTGTGAAAATAGTAAGATTGGATTCCTCGCAATATTTTCCTTCACCGTCGAAGCGATAATTAACTAATTAATTAAAACATAACTTCTTTAAGTCAGAGATAATAATAATAATGATAATAAGCTAAGATCGCTTCTCATTACTGATACCTACAAATACTTGGGTATGTCACAAGCCTTAGGTATAAATGAAGCGGACATGAAACAATCGTTGAAGGCACGCTTTTTTGGTCGCCTGAGAAAAATACTTAACAGTCTTTTATCAGGCGGCAACAAGGTACGCGCTTTTAACGGTTGGGTCATGCCGCTTCTTTTATACTCCTTTGGCATACTTAAGTGGACTCAGACTGAGTTAGATGCTCTGGACAGGAAGGTCCGTACACTGTTGACGGCATACCGAATGCATCATCCTCGTTCGTCTGTGATGAGGTTGTACATCCCGCGGAAATGTGGGGGTCGAGGTTTTCTAAATGCCAAAACCCTCCATAACCATGAGGTGTGCAACCTTAGAGAGTATTTCCTTCAAACGAACGTGGATATGCATCGTGATGTTGCTGCAGTGGATAACGGACTCACCCCGCTTAATCTGGCTAAAGAGAGCTGGCGCATCCCTGTAGTACTGAGCATTAACGACCGCAAGAGTGTATGGCAGAGCAAGGAGCTTCACGGTAGGTTCTACAAGGCCCTATGTGGACCTGATGTAGACGTTCTCGCCTCCGTGAACTGGCTACGCTTCGGTGACCTCTTTGGGGAAACCGAAGGGTTTGTCTGTGCAATTATGGACGAAGTTATCAAGACGAATAACTACCGGAAATATATCCTGAGGAATGGTACGTTTGACATATGTCGGGCATGCCACCAACCCGGTGAATCCCTCAGGCATATAGTTTCCGGTTGTTCTCGTCTTGCTAACGGCGAGTACTTGCACAGACATAACCAAGTAGCCAGAATTATCCATCAGCAACTTGCTCTGAAGTACAAACTTGTAGAGGTCGAGGTGCCTTACTATAGGTATGTAGCGGAACCAGTTCTCAAAAAGGACCATATCACACTGTATTGGGATCGATTTATTATCACAGACAGGACTGTTGTAGCCAACAAGTCTGATATTGTGGTAATAGATCGATCAGAGCGCCGTGCAATGATTGTCGATATTACCATCCCTCATGATGGCAACCTCGTGAAAGCTGAGAAGGAAAAAGAACTAAAATACCTGGACTTAGCACACGAGGTTGTCGATATGTGGGATGTGGACTCGGCAATCATTGTACCGATAGTCGTTACGGTAAACGGTCACATCTTAAGAGGCTCGCGTTAGGTGCTTGGGTTAAGGGTCAGATGTAGAAGGCGGTTCTCCTCGATACGGCACGCATAGTGAGGAGATTCCTCTCTCTGGACCCCTAACCACCGACAGCTTGGACCTTGTCTCGATGTCGGTGGGCATCCATAATTTTTATATTTTTAAATGTGTTTTTTTATAATTATATATTTAAAATGTAATTTTATTGATAATTACTGAATAAATGTGAATAATAATAATAATATTCCATCACATACACACAACACTATCTAACCCAAACTAAGCAGAGCTTGTACTATGAGTATTAGACGATGGATAAACATACATATATACGTTTTTTTTGTAAATACATACGTATTATACATAGAAACACCCAGACCAAGACAAACATCCATGTTCATGCACACAAATATTGTGATATTTGTCTTGTGCGGGAATTGAAACCCGCGACCTCAGGCGAGGCAGTCGGTTACACTAACCACTACGCCATCGAGGCCGACATGCATGGGATTGAACTTTTTTTATTTGCTTGATAATCCAACGGTCTTCCAGTAAGCAATCACTTTAACCATGACAATAAAATGTTTACTGTAGATGCTGTAAAAGCCTTATAGATTACGATATAATTTTTTAAGGTATAGTACAGCAGGTTTGTCAACATACGAGTACATGGTCAAAGTCAAAGTCAAAGTCAAAAATAATTTATTCACTTAGGTCACAAAGTAACACTTATGAACGTCAAATGGGTTAGTGAGTTTATTATATTTACTGAATTTACATTTATGTTAGTTGCAAGGTTCAGGCAAAAGGTTGAGCCTATGAGAAGATACCTGCAAGAAACTTAAGACCACTCTTTTAAATCGCCATCAACTTATAATTTCAGTATTTTACAACTCATTTATGTACCAGGTGTTGCAGTAATTATGCCATATGTCACTGTCCATATAAAACTAAATTCTAAAATAAAGAAAAGTTGGTAATATTATGTAAAAAGCATTTGAGATTTGAATCAGTAGGTAGCCATTTGTAATAGACAGTAGTTTGGCATGAGGACGCATACACTTACACTTTGTGACATGAAAAGGTAGTTCGTGGCTAAATGTAGTTAAAACAAAATTTACGTTAATACTTATAAAGTTTGTTTAAAAGAAAAGAAAGATACTTTAACACCACCAAATAAACACGAAGTACCTTCACATAACTAAATTGACTTATATAATACATACATTGTTTGAATCCTGTATGAAACAAGCAACTAGTTCCATGAGTTTTTATCATTTAAGTAATCATTGATTGAATAATAGCCCTTCCGGATAAGCTGACTTTTAACAGCACTTTTAAATTTTAGTAAAGGTACATTTATAATATCAATCGGTAGTTTATTAAAAAAGCGTATACTGAGTCCCGCAAATGAATTGTGAACTTTATGTAAACGATGATACGGACCTACCAACTTATGCTTATTTCTAGTGTTTAAGTTGTGAATATCACTATTATTATTATATAAGTGAATATTATGTTTTATAAACATAATATTCGTAAATATATATTGCGACGCAACAGTAAGTATACCAATTTCTTTAAAACGCTCTTTCAGGGAAACTCGTGGGCCTAAATTATAAATGCTACGCACTGCACGCTTTTGAAGAATGAAAATTGTTTCAATATCAGCTGCCTTACCTCACAATAGTATGCCATAGGACATAACGCTGTGAAAATATCTAAAATATACTAGTCTCGCAGTATCTATATCAGTAAGCTGTCTTACTTTCCTAACCGCGAATGTGGCTGAACTAAGTCTCCCTGCAAGACACGATATTTGAGCGCCCCACTGAACTTTATCATCTAAAGTAATGCCTAAGAAAACTGTGGATTGTACAAATGTTACTGTTTCATTATTTAAATTAACGTTTATGCTAGGACTCTTTATATTAGGCAATGTAAACTTAATACATTTTGTTTTTTTTGAATTGAGTAGTAAATTATTCGCCGTGAACCAGTCCAGGACTTGCGCGAGTGAAGAATTAACACCCTGTAAATTTGGTGCCTTACGGTCTACTTTAAAAATAAGTGATGTGTCATCAGCAAATAATACAATGTCGCACAAATTCTGTACGAAGAACGGCAAATCATTCACGTACGCTAGAAACAGAAAGGGTTCTAAAATTGAGCCCTGTGGCACGCCCATTGCGACTGGTAATCCAGAAGATCTACTTCCATTGATTTCAACGTGTTGTAATCTATCGCTTAGGTAAGAAGCAACGAGGTCGAGTGCAGCATTTCGAATTCCATAATGCCTGAGCTTTCGCAATAACGTTTGATGTTCAACGCAGTCAAAGGCTTTTGAGAGATCACAGAATACGCCAATGGCATCTTGCGAATTTTCCCAAGCAGCAAAAATATGTTTTAAAAGTGTAACACCCGCGTCTATTGTAGATCGACCCTTTCTAAAACCATATTGTTGAGTATGAAATAAGTTGTTTACGTTAAAGTGGCTCTCTAATTGCTGTAATATAATTTTCTCAAATATTTTACTTATAGCAGGTAATATAGAAATCGGTCTGAAATTACATGGATCACTTTTACATCCATTTTTAAATAATGGTATTATTTTGCTACATTTCATTAAATTATACATGGAACATCGTATAAGCTTATCATACATACATAGTCTCACACCTGTATCCCTGTGAGAGGTAGGCAAAGAGTATTACAATAAGTATAAAAAATTACTAGTTAGGTGTAACATAGTTCTTTATTACTAGCCTTAGCCCAGCGGTCGAATGTTATAAAACAAAGTCCCTCGCCGCGTCTGTCTGTCTGTCTCATCGCTATAAACTCAAAAACTACTTTACGGGTTTTGCGATTTTCACTAATAGACAGAGTGATTCATGAAAAATGTTTAAGTGTATAATTCGTTAAGATTTTGTGTGAATTGGTTAAAATATGACGATAATTGTTGAAGATGTCCCTTTTAGATATAACAAAGCAATGTATTGGGGGATTGTTCCTCTTTTATAGATCTACAGAAAGGTCCGCGATGGTATGTATCTGTCTTTTAAGGATAGCTTATTGTACCCATTCTAACTTCTAAACAAATGGTCAAGTACAATGTTGTAATAAAAAATCTATTTAGACGGAATTAGTGCTTATCAACTTAAATACGTTAGTTACCTTAAGCATTTCATACATACATACAAACATAGATTCACGCCTGTTTGCCAGAGGGGTAGGCAGAGACTACGGATTTCCATTTGCTACGATCCTGACACACTTCTCTGGCTTCATTCACTTTCATAACATTAAGCATTTCAAGCTCATTATAATAGACCTTTACACTATACAAATTGAAAAACAAACGCGCGCGAAAATAAATTCAAGCGCGGATCTCACACCGACGACGCGACGCGCGACTACGGGACTCGCTTGATGCAACAAGCTGATGCAACACTGGTACCCGTACGAAGCCAGGACAGGTCGCTAGTTTAAGAATATTATAGAAAGTTTAAGACAGAAATGTACGAATTTTCATGACGCTGAAATGTTTTCTATTATTTTATATACCTACGTTCATTGTATGTCTGAGAATATACATATATATATATATATATATATTTAAATGTACTTACAATATTTGTAAAAAACAGTTCAGAAGCATTAGTACGTAGAAAAGCCTAACTTTTGAGTATTTCAACATTTGTCTTTTAAAGGTAATAAGGTACCGAA
This sequence comes from Catocala nupta, assembly GCA_963675205.1. Lineage (NCBI taxonomy): Eukaryota > Metazoa > Arthropoda > Insecta > Lepidoptera > Erebidae > Catocala > Catocala nupta. The sequence continues at coordinate 12,669,087 of OY776078.1, forward strand.
CTGTCTTGTCTTGGCCCATTTGTATACCTATATATTCCTACTCATGGTAATACCTAAAATCATAGGTATACGACATACGTCGCTATGTGTTTAGGTTCCACGTAGTAGAACCTACTAGAACCGACCATATTGTCGTCTACCGGGCACAGCTAGACTGAATCTGAGAATTTATAAACAGAAAATGGCCTCACCTATTGAGTAGGTATTTAAATTATAAAATTACACTACTGACCAAGTTTCATATTTATAGAATTAGCAGTTTCGGCTCAGCGGTGATGTAGCCGTCAGGACATTTTATTTATACTTTATGTAAGTACCTATACAATGCGGAGCGGTCACACACAGTGATATGCGAGGGTTATAAAATAGGTATTCATGAGCGGATTAGTTTTAAATTTGTCTTGTGTAATGAGCTTACATTGTAAGGTAATTGATATCTTCTTTTTATATATTATCAAACATTTAATATTATTATTCTTTTTAATAATTTATACATATTGTTTATGAGTTAAAACTAGTCTACAGATAAATGGAAATACAGCAAAATTGCATAAATATATAGATTATAGATAGATTACTAGATATAAAACGTAACGTTTTTCAAATAAGATAAACAATATAAGGTTGATTTGTATTGACGATTTGGCGATTGAAAAGAGTGACCATGAGTTTGTGTCTGCTTCTTCTCATGCAAGCCATACTCCTCGAAAAGGCTTTTTTCAATGCTGAATTTTAATATTTTCTATTTATTTTAATTATTTATTTTTTATTTGGTAATATATGTATCTATTAGTTAATTGACGTGTCCAAGAACTGTTTACACATTTTTATTTAAATAAAGTTTTTTACTGACTTCTCTCGAATTTGCTTTCAATGCTACTACATAATGTTTTTAATTATTTATGGCATTCCGATTGCCTTCTCTATCGCCGTATTGAATTTAATTAAATCATAATCAGTACATAATCTAATAAAATTCGGCAAATAAACATAGGTACTAACTGTGTGATACATTGTTACTACATATATTATTAGTTGAAACAGTTGAAACCCGCGCCTTATTCGCGTCACTAAACTAGGTACCTACAAGACCTATGTACTTACTATGTACCTACTTTATGTGTGTAACTAAATATAGAGATAGATGCTTCCAAGCTATCGGAAGATATATGACTTTTCGAAATTATGTGCGTATTGATTGACAATTATTGCCTGCTCGGTGCCTCGGAGAGCACGTTAAGCCGTACGTCCCGGCTGCCATGAACATCTATGGTAGTCGTTATTGGGAAGTCAGTGCCCTATAATATGCTGACACTGGTCTAGCCTTAGAGTATCGTTAGCCTTCGGGTTGCGGAGGTCAGGTGGCAGCCGCTCCGTGTAAAAACTGATAGGTATCCAGTCAAATCCGGATAGATCAGAAAAGCCGACCCCAAGTGACTAGGGAATAATAAAGGCTAGGAAGAAGATATTAATAAGTATGGAATTATACACATTAACTTTATTATATCCAAACTCAGTTGTTTGACTATAACTAGTCATATGGGGTTACCAATATCAAAAATATATTTTTAAGTAGTACGTGAAAATGACAAATTGTAGTCATATTGTAGTAATATGAGTATTTATTAGGTTTCACTAACCTAACGCCATCTAGTGATACATTATAGGATTAAGAAAAGCGCTTTGTAGAAAGAAAGAAAAAACATTTATTTGCACAGAATACAGGTGGTACCATATTTAACAACGGTGAATAGTTCAGGCTATATTCTGCTTGTATTAGGCATGCCAATATTAATAATTATATAAAACAATTAAATATTAGTAAACAAATTGGAAGCTATAAAGAATATTTATCATTATTATATTACATTATATTCAAATTTACAAATAATCAGATTCAATTGTTTTATGTAGCATGAACTCTTCTATTCTATAAAAGCACTTATCGACTAGCCATTTTCTTAGCTTAAGTTTAAAATATTTAAATGGAAGGTCTCTTAGGCTACTAGGCAGTTTATTAAACATTTATATGCACATGTGATTACCATAGATGTAATATAGTAATTCGATTAAATTGCAGTGCACTATGATTACCATAGATATTCATCTTTATGAATTGCTTTTGCTAATGATTCTGGATATTATTATCTGAAGATAACATACCTATGTGTATTCGGTTTTTAAAATACTTAATTTGCATGTTAGTTCTTATGCTTAGCTTATGGTTAATACAATATTGGATTAATTATAGATTATAAGATAATGTTTGTAATGCATATTATTATTATTAAGTAAAATTTAAGTATTTATTTTAAAACGAAATAAAGTAATGAACTGTCTATCTGCCAGGATCACAGTAATAGAGCAGATTAGGAGCTTGATAGGCAATTTTAATAAAGCGACATCTAGTGACGAACTAATAAAACGCTTTCATACTAATAATTGGTCGCTTACCTTATAGCGATCGATTCAGTTTAAATATATATTTAACAGATGGCGCTCTACGTAACGTGATTTTATAAAAATATTACGATTCGCTCCTTCTTCTCTACATAAACTTTAACTGTGCCAAATTTCATACTCCTCCATCCGCGCAAATTTAGTAAAAAGTTTTTGCTTCACGTATTAATATATAGACTACACGTTATTTGAAATAAGTAATTGGAACTTTAAATTGTTTTTACAGATATGACATTATAAATGAAGCGTTCCATCCGGATTTATGTTGTATTATGTTATTACAATATCAATAATTAATCAGATATAAATGGCATGCTCTATTCTTTCTGTATGTACTTTATTTCATTTATCTCTATCTAGATAAATCAAATAAAGTCCTACAGAATTAGAAGCAACGTCTTTAAATATTATCAATTAATCAGACAAAGCTGCAAATATCCAAAATAAGGTTTATAATAAGAGAAAATACTATTTAAAATCTGTATCTTTGTTTGAACATCAAATTTATTTTGCAATCGAATAAAAAAACTTAGTTAAATATATTTAAATTCCTTTATGTTAATTAAGTATAACTTAAATAGCCTTAAAATTAAGAATATTATTAACATACGGTTTTTAATAAATACGTAGGAGGTACCTAACTCGTACAGTCATTATACGCTTTATTTTAAAGTAGATTTTCCTACTTTGGGGGACTTATCTGATACACTCGCTATAGGTAGTCAATGTGAGAGCCACTTGGATTATCCACAGCAGTACAAGGTCACCGGCAAACGTCATATGTTTCAGCTATGTATGTTAACGTCATCATCATTAGCTCAAGACGATGAAGCACTTACAAGCATGCGATACAAGTGATACAACATCGTTCCTAGACGGAGTACCACATACGACACGCACACATGTATGTAATAAGGAAACTTTATTGAAAGATGTTTTTTTAATTTGGTGATGTTTCAAACAATATTTGTGACTGCTTTACTGTACCTATACCTATTTACATTTACACTTTTCCATTAGTAGGGTGTGTATATGTGGTAAAGGGAAATTTTATACAGTTGTAGTTAGACCTGTCTACCTGTGACTATGGCTGCAAAGCATTTGAAGTTCCAAGGAAAATCTAAATTTAAGTAGATTGTAAGTACTGGAGGTACTAATAGTAATATATTTAAAATAAAATGGGTTAAAATCCGCATTAACTTATTTAATTTCAATGTGTTTGGGTAAACACAAATATTGGATAACTTTATTTTTGCTTTAATGTTTATCCTTAATTTATTTTCCCTAATGTTGGCAACGCGCGAATGATAATTTATTAAAGGTAGATTAAGCGGTTAGCATTTAATCGCTTATTATCACCCGGTTTACTATCCGCTAACTCCAAATGCTTACCATCGATCGGTATTATCTATATACCTTTATTGTATAAAAATATTTAAAATTAATGCCTTAGCCGCATACTGAAATGTGCATCTTGCCCCAGGCAAGTGGAAGCACGGCTTCGTCCAAGCACTGCTGCGGCTGATCCATTGTTGCCATTTAACCATCATTTTGAATTAGTAAAACATAAGCCGAGGAGCAACTGCGTCAAGCGATCCAAAAAGGTGCCTAGATATAGTGCTAGCACTATCGCGTTAATAAAACACCAGAAAATTACTTATTCACAACTATAAACACTTAACCCAAATCCAATGGAATTTTACTGTGATTGCTTGGCATTATGACTCAGAAGAAATTCGTCAATATTTATTGTACAGGCTATGTTTATGAATAATAAAGCAAATAAGTTTTATTTAAAACCCGTTTGTGTTTATATTATCAGAGGAAATGATAAAAAGATGCACTTGGGTTTGCCCGATTTATTTGCCTACACAACATTGATAAGTGACATTAAACAGCATACGTACTTTGGATCACGGACAAAATAAATGTGTAAATTCCATGAAGTTGCTGTCGTGCTACTTCTGATAATAGTAACACGTAAAATTGATAAAAACAAAACGACTTAATCTGCTAATGTGATTCCATGAAACTATAGTATGTAGGTATGATCTTCTTTTAAAGATATAAATCAAAATAATATTGTCTTCTGTTTACGCGAATGTTATTAATTGAAAATAAACTCGTTTATACGGATTTTATCGCGTTGTTTATTTAACACGGTATTACATAATTGAGAAACAGTTACACTACTACCTACTATAGAAGTTTACATTTTTTTAAGCTAATCAATTTATTAAATCTAGTAATTTTAAACATTTATTATATTAAACATTGCTACATTTTAAGTTCATTAAATTAGCTATTTATTTTTAAGTTTTCACTTTCTCCAACGTTTCGGTTGCTTTTCAGCAGCCATGGTTACGGGGACACTAAGATGGTAGTTGTCTCAATGTTCCAGGGTAGTTATTTCAAAGTACCCGAACATAATTTAATCATTAGTGTTTCATTTACGCAGAATGAGCTCAAAGTATCATGAAGTCTAGCCATGGTTTGCTTCTTCTTGGATTTGATGATATTGGATCCAGTAATTCAAATGAATAACTGGATCCCAAGCTAGTGGAACATTCCAACCATCTTCTCTATTGAAATTAGGATGATTTTTGATTTCAATAGCCTCGTAGGAATAGTAGTATATCATAGTAGGAATCGGTGTTCTTTAGTGAGAATCTGTGGTTTGTCAAATCTCAGGTAGTGGTTGGTCCTCTGTTGCATATGTTCATACACAGAAACACACTTCAAAAGAAGATATGACTTGCGTAACTAATAACTCTACCGAGCAAATATCCATCTTCAGTATATCGTCTCTCCTCAATACTATAAGATATTATATTTAATCTAGCAGTAACATAATATGTTCCATAATTGAACTTATTGAATAATTGTAGGACAAGACAACCAATTTTTTGTTAAAATAATATATTATTGTGCCTTTTACTAAAAGCATATGCATACAATTGCCTTCAAAAGAAAGACCACGTTAAAGATAACCCGATCCGAGCAGCTGGTTAAGAATGTGATTTAAGAAAAGAATCATAGCAAAATCCGTAGGCACATTTTCGAGTAGAAGATCCCGCTGTTGCCAAATGTTTGGTGAGGCTGTGCTAGACCCAGCTGCACTTTCACGGTGAAGGAAAACATCACAAGGAAACTTACATCTCTGAGTGTTCTTCATAATGTTCTCTAAGATGTGTGAAATCTGCCAACCCGCTCCCCAGTGCATACCAGCGTGGTGGACTATACGGACTAACCATTTTAAGCGGAGATGAGTCCCTACCAGTGGGACTGTTTATATACAGGGCTGATATTATTATATAGGCTTGAGCCAAATCGTCTGTATAATTAGGTATCACCTTCTTAAAAAAAACTGGCGTTAAGTGCAGTAAGACTGTTCGCTCAGTGAGTAAGAGTTCCCGAAGCTCTCCCATTACTTTTATTTCATCTCATCTATGATCCCTTTTCCTTAAGATCGGCAAAGCGCAAGTGAGGATCATTTGCACTTTGCGGAATGCAGATGCCGATTTGGTATTACTACCGATCATTAATTACTGGCCGGGAATTACCCCGATGTGAATGACGGCGAAGGAACTCGTGAATGTTGTCGAGGGGACTTATTTTACTACGCTGACTGTAACACATTGTGACCTGGGCAGCGAACGGAATATCAGCTTACTATCGGCAGTTGCGCAAATGCTAAATATGGTACCTTACCAAAAATAGTATGTAATATATTCCTGACACAATGTCCCGGTTTAAAATAAAAGCTGATGAAGTTTATTGCGAAATATGTTCGTTATATGTTTTAGATGTCATTTAATAATATAATTTAATATAATGGCATTATAGTTGAAATTCGAAATATTTCTGCTAGTTTGAAAATGCTGAGTCAGCAGCTTCGCCTTTCTTTCTACTATTGAAATTAAATGTCATATTGTTAAGCATAACACTTAAAATATTTTTGCCATATCGATTATTTTTCGCGTTGTATGGTATAACTACATAATTCGACCGAGAATGCATATTTTTTACCTTTAGCTGCTTGACGTTTCGACATGGATACATCGGCCGTGGTTATATGCTGACTATAATAATAATATCAGGCCTGTATTAAACTGTCTCACCGCTGGGCACGGGCCTTTTCTCAGTGTGAGAAGTCTTAGGCCACAGTCCACCACGCTGGCCCAGTTCGGATTGGCAGACTTCACATATATTCGAGAACATTATTGACAACTCTTAGACATGTAGGTTTCCTCACGATGTTATCCTTCACCGTTAAAGCAAGCGATAATTAACTATTTAATACGCACATAACTTCGAAAAGTCAGAGATGCGCGCTTTAGGATCGAACTCGAGACCTATGCGTGGCAGTCCAACGGTTTCCCAATAGGCTGTCGCTGCATTGGTAAGTAAAAATATTTTTAACACGCTTTGAGTGCATTGGGTGCTCTTAGGTGTGGTCCCTATATTCTGAAAACAATCGTTTTAGCTATGAATAGTGAAATTTTGTCATATATACAAAATGTGTCAAATATTAACTGTCCGTAGGTAAAAAGAGTTCCTATCTTCAGATCGACCTTCAGAAGACCGGTGCCTTAGCGGATTACTGCAACGACACGTTAAGTGCATAATCGTATTATTTAAAATATACCATCATAATATGTTTTACGTTACTTCTTAATTATCATAGCACTCAATCGTGTCGTACCAGTAATCGCCTGGAACAGATTGAGTGAGGTAGAGAGCATTCACTGAAACTATATAGTATTACAAAAAAATTGTACAAGTTTGTAATATTTAAATCATGCTATCATATTGTTTATTAGGCTACTGTTTAATTAATCTTGCACTCAATCGTGACGCTTCTTTACTCGTCTGGGACAGATTGAGTGAGTTAGAGAGCATGCCTCTAACTCGTGTTACAATAATACTTGAGATCTCTTCTCTAATACATGGCACTTAATAACCATGTTATTATAAAACTGAACTTCACTGAACTTGCTTTCACGTAATAAAAAAATGTAGTCTGCGGAATTCCTATCAAACTAATTAGAAATTTTTCGCAAATGCCTGAATAAAGACCCTTTTATATGAGGCCAGTTTTATTTTATTTCATCACTGTTTTTTTCACCGAGCAAGGCAAAGATATAACTATACTGGCTTCATCAAGAAACATGGAGTGCTTGAATAGACCTTTAGATTCTTTACTGATTGTATAAACATATATTTTATTTTTAAATCTACTTGCGCACTATTATTATTTATTGTGACGCGGGGGCCTTTACAAACATTCAAACAACTGACACAAAGGACACCAAGAATCGGCACAACTATTTGTGTAATACACAAAATTTTTAGACAAAATATTGGATTCTTTTTTAGTTAATTTCGAACCCACAACATTCGGCGCGGCAGCAGTGGTGCGGCGACCATATAAAGCACTATACCTACCGTCAATTGAGATATAAATCGTAAGTCTTCATTACTACGTTTTCTCACACAAAAGAAAAGTAAGTCGCTGTTCACATATCTCTGTTTGTCATATTAATATTTTATCTAACCTGCGTAACGGCTAATATGCGACTTTTACTATATTTTCGAATGTCTGACAGGCGGTTGATACTAAATTTACAAACAGAACAAAAATAAGTAAATTCCTTCGCTTACACGGCTTACGAGTACGTTGGATAAGTCTTACGCGGTACTATAAAATAATGTAAGTATCTACTAAATAATTGCACCTATTAGCTTGCAGGAAGCTCACGATAGCACGTGTATATCTTCTAAGGATGACTCAAAGTAGCCATTTATTTATTTAACTTAAGGGTTACCAACTAAAATACATACTAAGCATTTACATGAAAACATTCATACAAATATATATGTGTATGCTTTTAAATTAAAGGTGAGCACGTTGACTATGTCTAAAGTGTACATACATGTAAGGTTACCTACAATTTAATTTCTAAGTTATATAAACTACACAAGAAAATTAAGGCTAGATTAAGGACTAAATTAAAACTATATTGTACTAAATTAAATTATACTATACTAGACTAAATACTGTTTTTTAAATGTAATTATTTTTCTGAGAAATTGTCTATATCTACTTTATTATAAATAGCATTACATTTTCCGAGAATATAGGATAGAGGTTTGTTGCTCCCATATTAATTGTTGCGACTAGTTTTGATAACAAATGGCTTATAGTTTACTAACCTAGCAGATGGTCTGGGTATGTTAATATTCATTTTTGATATTAATGGCGTACAGTCTACACCATGATTACATATCTTATGTACAAACAATAAACACGAATAGTCTCTCCTCCAATATAATGGTTTTATATTAAAATAATTAAGCCTCTCATTATAATCTTTGACCGTACGCCGAATACCGGATACCATAGATAGCCTCCTTGCAAACTTTTTTTGTATACTTTCAATTCAATGCGTTGGATATTGTTTTGATACATAGGGTACAACACTATAGAACAATATTCTATATTACTGCGTAATATTGCGTAATACAACGTTTTCAGAGCTTTTATGCATTTAAATTGTCGAGTATTACGATTTATGAGAGCTACCATTTTATTACAATTGTTGATCGTGTTATCTATATGTTTAAGAAACCGCATTTCAAAGTCTATCGTAATACCCAGATCCTTCACCTCACTGAGGATCTTTAAAATCTTGCCTTTTTTAGCAGTACCGAACTTTTATGGTTTTCGTAAAAACTTAATGTGATTGCATTTATTGATGTTTAATTCCATGGCATTATTATCACGCCTGTTGCAAAGTCTATCATTCATCCATTTATTTTTCTGTTTCCACATGCTATCAAAATAGTAGGTTTAGAATAATTGATATAGCGTAAAGTATTGATATAGCGTAAAGTACATTAGTTTAAAATAGTACCAACTCTACAACATCAAATCATTAAAATGAACACTAAGAAGATTTAGAGGAATTAAAATTTCACACAGATATAAAAATGTTGTTTGCGTGACGAGACTTACGGAGCCGAGGCGAGTCGCCAGTATTTGATTTTATTTGTGTATTTTAATTTACTTTTTGTTTTTTGAATAGCACTGATAGCATAGTAAGAAACCGTTGGACAGCCACGCAGAGGTCTCGAGTTCGAACGCATGGCTCACATGGCTTAAATTGTTCATTATCATTAGTGAAGAAAAACATCGTGAAGAAACCATGTAGGTTCTTGAAGTGAAGTCTGCGTACCCGTACTGAGCCAGCATGGTGGACTGTGGCCTAACCCTTCTCTCACTGAGCAGAAGCCCGTGCCCAGCACGTGGGATCTTGCGACAGTTTAAAACAGGCCTGATATTATATAATTTACATTTATCACCTGCATCACGCTGGCTAAATGCATATGAAAGAATATAAGGTACTTATAGCACAAAAACAGTTTCTAAAATGTTCTCTGTCTGTCTGTTTGTTCCGGCTAATCTCTGAAACGGCTGGACCGATTTTGACAGGACTTTCACTATCAGATAGCTGATGTTATAAGGAGTAACGAGGCTACCTTCATTTTAGAAAAAACTTGGGTTCATCTAAAGAAATTTATATTTTTTCAATTCCACGCGGACTAAATAGCGGGTAACACCTAGTTTATCATAAAGTTTTATGTCTCTAAATATATAATACTAGGCCGCCGCGTTTTCACCCACGTTTATGAAAACTGTTCCGGTCTTGTGGCTCATATCGTGATCTTATATAGCCTTTGTTACTGTTTAATTAAGTAGCTTCCTAATAATGATAGAATGATTAAAGTCGTTTCACAAGTTTCAGAGTTTATTCATTACAAACAAATATACAAATCTTTTCTCTTTATAATATTGGTCATCCTCAATATCGCATTAATATTTATGTGCATGAACATGGATGTTTGTCTTGGTCTGGATGTTTCTATGTATACCTTAATTATGTTATAGGTATGTATTTACTAAAACAAAAGTATATATTTATGTTTATCCATTGTTTAGTACCCAAACTATAAGCTCTGCTTAGTTTGGGCTGGATGGTGTTGTGTGTATGTGGAATATTATTATTATTATTAACCTTTTCGCTGTACCGTGATCGATTTAATACAAAATCTATATTCATATACCTACATGCTGCTAAATGGTAACTGATATTCTTCCTTTATCGTTGTAAATTTTAAATTTATATTTACATAATATTGTCTCTGTTTACGCGAATGTTATTCATTGAAATTAAACTACTTACAATGTTAAATAAACAACGCGATAAAATCCGTATATAGTAGTTTAATTTCAATGAATTTGTATTTATTCAATACCAGTACATATTCATAATAAGTTCTCGCTTGTTATGTTGAATCTATAACAACAGACATTGATTCACATATCCAGTTAAATACTGTCGAAAGCTTTAATGTTAATAATTAGTCTGTTAATTTTCAGTTATTGATTGTGAAATATTATGTACCGCCAGGTCATTTCAATAAACTGATTGGCTGCAAGGCATTGTTTGATGATCCCAGGATTATACCGATGAAACACATATACGATGTAGGTATATGTATAAAATGTTTTGATTTAATCCTTTGACTGTGATATGCGCTTACGTGTGTACAGAAAAGAAGTGACTGCATAAGCGTCTGCGGATTTTTGGCTGTTAAGTAATTGAGTTTATATTATCCTAACTTATGTTATAAATGCGAATGTGAGTTTATTTCTTTGTTACGATTTCACGCTTTAACTATTCAAGCGATCATTGTAAAATTTCGCATACACGTTTTCAGAGGTTCAGAAAAGGATATAGGGGACCTTTAACCTAAAAATAAGGAATGATTCTGAGCGAGACAAGCCGTAGTGGGCAAAATCTAGTATCATAATAAAAAATAACATAAGAGTGTTAGACCACGGACTTGGATTAGAGAGATTGGCGAGATACAAAAGAATAGCTCATCAGGATCTAGGATCTGTTCCATCAGGTGCAAAATCTAGCGTAAGCTAATTTTGTTGATGGTTTTAAGCTCACCTACGTCTCTTACAGCAAAAATATTACTAAAACAGACCTTGACCGGCTGGAGTCTAAACCTATTAAGTTTATATCTCCTATGATATTAACAAGTAAATTAACTGGTATATGTTCAAATGACGTACATAGAATTCTAGAATAATTCAAGGCCTATTATTAAGTTAACATTTACCATGTACTAGACGCATGGTCGCCGACAGCAAGGGGGTGCAATTGCACTCCTGTCAGGAAAGAAATAAATAATAATACATAGAAAACAATTATTTTTTCGATGACCGATAAATATTCAATCAATGCTCGCGCGATTTGTACTTAACATTACATTTATCTATATAATATACATATATAATTTTATATTTTATGTCAGATAATCATATAATGTGTAGAGGCAGATGCACCTTTCTGAAAGTAATCCTGGCGGCGTCTATCACAACCCAACTAGTCTGTTTGTAATACGCGTTACAGAGCAGGCTCTTTAACTAATTTTGTGCAAGCCATAGGCTTAAGGCAGCGAAATGTTTAACTGCAAAATGAATTAGGCAGCACCACAACATGAAGGCATGTTTCATACAAATTTTGCTTACTGAAGTACAATGAAGACATGTTAGTGCTAGATTGAATACTGTAGGTTAATTCTATAGGTTCAGTGAAAAGTGATGTAACTTATAAATCATGATTTTGAGATATTTAACGTTGAAGTTTTAAAAATTCTTATTGTTTTTCTTCTTCACTAAAATAGGAGCTGGTTAATGTCAGTGATAAACAATAATATTGGACGTGTTTTAGTGTAAGAAAAATAATTAATTTATATATTATTTTTATAATTTAAAAATATCATGTTTTATCAGTTAACACAACGAATATTAACGTCGTTTTATGTTTCAATCAATTTATATTTACATAAACCATTTTACACATCGTACCTTTATTGGTTTGGTGTCAGAAGATCTATGATTCTTATTTTTGGAGGTCTTGGAGGTTTAATTTGTGTATTATTAATTCAAATTTACATTACAACCAGGAATGTGTAAGCCAAATTGAATTTGAATCTTTATACACCTGTATGATATTAAATATAAAATGTGAGTAATGATACAAACTGTTGTGTAATTTGATATATTTTGAAAAAGTATTTATTGATACAACTTACGAACAGATAAAATAAAATAGTAAGAATTTTGTTAACTAGAAGAAACAATAAACAATATTTTATTTTTTATAAATAGATGCCATAGTAAATTAAAATATCCAAATAAAACTTTTTTAAACACGTAATGGGGTCTCATGAAATTAGTATATCAAGCTTATAATGCTTAAAGAACAATATTGACCTGAGCAATATTGTAATGACCATTAATAAGTGATGCGTCAAAAAATAGAGTATAATTTAATAACGTGTTTTTTTATTTTTGTTAAGGCTGACATAATAAGTTAACGTAAAATAAAAATCTGCCGTTTTAGATAAGTTTGAATGCAACTAATACGTTCTGTTTAATCTATGGTATGTGGTTGACGTTACAATTTAAAAGCTAGTAAAAAAAATAGTACGACTCTTTCTAAATATCGGATGTTTTATAATGAGATTTCTTTTTATTCTTGTTTTATAACGTAATATATTTTCCAATACCAACTTAAAATAATCCGAATTTCTCAATTCAGAAAGTAATTGAAAAAGGTTAAATACACACATGTGATACTTAGAACGAAACGTCTTGCTATGGAATCATTATCATAAATGACAGCTTTCATAGCTTTCAAATACCACAATTCGTTACTGCTCGTGCGTCGTTACCTTCTTCAATATTTTGTTAATCTCGATCCTCTTTTTCTATTGCGCTAAATTTCATTGCCATCCTCTATCCATTCTGGTCCTCTTCCTCTATCATGCTTACTTGCCATTGTACTTGATCTTCATTCTGCATCATGCTTATTATTTTGTTCATTTTCTCTTCACCCTGATTCTATTTTCTAGTTACGCTAACAATAACTAATTCTTCCATACAGTTCATATCATTTTAATCTTACCGATTTAATTTCTTCACATTACCTACGTGTTAATTTTTAGAAACCTACTTCACAATTTTTGTAACGCGCGTTTTCATATATTTTGTGAAGAATAAACGGTAATTAAATTATTACTATACGTAATCAAATAAATAAATTACTTTATAAGATTTTTATCGCGTTGTTTATTTAACATTTATATATATTAAACTTTTCTACGTTTTAAGTTCATTAAATTAACTATTAATATATAAATTTACACTTTCCTCGACGTTTCGGTTGCTTTTCAGCAGCCATCTTCACGGGCAGGCTAAGACTTCCATCATTATCATTAATTACCATCAGGCGGAGTGTGGCCATATTGACGAGCAAAATAAAAAATAAAAATAAAAAAAGATCGTAGTAGTCTCAATGTTCTGAAGTGTGGATGTTTCAAAGTACCCGAACATAATTTAATCATTGGTGTTTCTATTTACGTAGAATGAGCTCAAAGTATCATGAAGTCTAGCTGTGTTTTGCTTGTTATTGGGTTTGACTTTTTGAATTACTGAATTCCAAGCTGGTGGTATATTCCAACCATCTTAACTAATAAAATTAGGATTTTTTTGAATCTCGCGAGGTATTCTTGGTAGGAATTGGTGTTCTTTTGAAAAATTTACTAATCTTCGTTGGCGGCTTGAAGTATGTGTTGATTAAAATTCTCTTTGTTGGTGTTTACCATTCGTCAAGTGCCAATTACCTTTGCAAGTTGAGATCTATAAAATAAACTATGACTGTAGAATCTCATACGTTGGTCAAACCAAGAGAAGCCTATGCTTCTCTTGGTTTGACCACCGTTTTACCCGCAATTCTTTGAAAGCAATTAAAAGAAATTACCAGAATATTTATTTTAATCGTCTAGTATATTATTATGTATGTTTTACATTATACTTTAATACAAAGAACATATTTATTTTAATTTATAGTTAGTTATAAAGATAATAAAGAGTGGTATTGTGTGGAATTCGCCACTGACGAATGTATAACAAAATGTTATCGCCACATAATTCTTTGTTTAGGATGCAGATTGAAAGCTATCCGGATAGTAACTAAAGTTAAATCTATACTAATATTATAAAGCTGAAGAGTTTGTTTGTTTGGTTGAACGCGCTTATCTCAGGAACTGGTTCGAATTGAAAAATAATTTTATTGTTGGGTAGCTTATTTATCAAGGAAGGTTGTAAGCTATATAACATCACGCTACGACCCACAAGGGGTGGCGCAGTAGTCATAAATGCGGGTGAAACCGTGGGCACATCTAGTAGATAGATAAATTTAAAAGTAGTTTAATGGGAATCAGGATTATTCATTTTATGGAGTAGTTTAAGTGTTCGCCTCGTTACTGTCGTCCCGCCTGTTATGGGTTCGATCGCCAGACGAGACAAACAATCCACCGCGCCACACGAATTATTTGAAGTACAAAAAATACATAATCATATTTTTGTTTGTTTTCGTATGCTTTTTGATAGTATGGGTTACAAGTAGGCATGATTAACCCATCCAACTAAATTAAATGCTTGTTCCTTGCTTGAATGTGTTCAAGTCGATATGGCCATGAATGGGATACGAACCCGCAACTATGGTTCGCAAAGCTGGCGTTTTATTTATCAAGCTCAGTGTTTGTATGAATAAATAATAATATTGTTTTCAAATATGTTTGTGTTAATATAAGTACTGTATCTATGTATATAAGTTATTAGTTTTCATATTTTTATTTAATAGTAGTTTCTTTATGTATAGTAATTTTGTGTATTTTGTATGATTAGTTTACGTCGTATTTAGAGTAAGGTGAAGAAGGATATAGGGCATTATCGAATTGGGTGAACTTGTAATGAGGGGTCAGAATCCATTGGTCCCCTGAAATACGACCTTGTGCCCACTCGTCCCCTCAAATGTTTGAGTTTCCCACTCGTCCCCTGATCTATTATTTATCTTAAAATCATTTATATTTCCCACTCACTCTACTAATTTAGATATTTCCTTTCGGTTCCTGTGGTTGTGTTACAATCGCGTACAATGGTAAAAAAAAGTATATAGGTAGATATCATAATTATGTATTTCAAATCACAGATAATTAGCTCAAAACATAAGTTTTAGTAACAATCAGTCTCCTATAAAACAAACGATTAGTTCTTTTTGTACTTTTGAAACTTATCTATAAAGATCATTAACAAATTAAAGAACGTGCAACGTAGAAATGCTGTATGTTGCGCGTGAATAGCATTTTTATTTTCAACTATCTAATATAATTGTATTAAATTAATTTCGTTAAGGTACTGTTCACAAATGTACTATGGCTTTTTTATGTAAAATATGACTAGTTTTCTGTTAGGGAACCAAAAGGTTGCTCAGGTGCCTTTTGGTTCCCTAATAAAACTAGTCGGTGCCGAATCTATAGCTTTTATTCCAGGGGACGAGTTGGTACCTTAAAAATAAATTAACATTGACTAGTCTCTTACCGGCGGCGGACCAATGGGCACCTACATAGGGGCCGAATCCACAATTTTTATGTCGGGGGACGAATATTGTGGGCCTAGTGGGTTCTGACCCGTAATGAGAGCTATAAGAAAAATAATGCTGATTATTTAACGAGGTCTATAATCTCGTGGCTGATAATCAAGAGCATCCTGAAATAATGTTGAGAAGGACTGTCGGTCACAAGCATAATATCTATAGATTTTGGAATAGATTGATATTATAAGATATTTTCGGCTGCGGAATTTTGTCTACACATTCTGCAATCATTACGGATATTATTTTTATTACGTCATAATTGTACTATAGTAAAATATTAGCTGAAGTATATGAGGTATAATTAGTATGTTTGTTAATCATAGAAAGCAGTCAACATTGCTATTAATCGCAAACTGCGTTCGTTTATATACATATATACAGCTGCATATATCCCCGAAAGAAACGCAATGGTATGTATATAGTAATGTAGACCTCAGCCCCTCGCCTCGGCAAATATGGATATAGGTCCCAGGCAATAAGAGGCAAACCGATTGCCGTTAATCGAGTACAGATCTAGACTCCATACTGTTACTAAGAACTTTTGTGAGAAAATCCAACATAACTCACACAGAAGCATACACAGAGAAAGATATTTTATACGAACAGAACCACACGCATCGGTATTGAGAATCAGACAATTCATAGTCTGTCAAACATTACTAATGTATGTCCTGTGCCTTACTAAACACGATCACTAAGACTCCTGCAATTGGTGTTAGTACATATCTATTCTGGAGTGGCGTCAAACTTACTTGGTATGCAGTAGATGCAAGATAATGAAGCTACCTTAGCATAACAAGGCATAGAAGCCTCGTAGACGCACGTCGAGGCACTCGCACTAAAGCACAAATGTCTTGCATTACTTAATGCGCGTGAGTTGCGTAATTTGTCGAACGAACTTTCATAGTGTCACTGTGACCTCTAAAGCTTTATCGCTTCGCTATTGTACTTCTGTGAAAGTGTGCTTGAATGTTAAGTAAGAAAGACTGCTTTGGTAGCGACGTGGTAGCTATTGAGGTTTCGAGTTACAATTCTAAGCTAGGTAAAGTGATTTTAGGCTGTTGTGTTAAGGTATATAAATACCTAAGTTTTTTATTTGATATGAATGTTTATTACTCAGTGAATGAGGTCTCAGGCTTGATTTCTAGGTCGGTCAGTGTTAATAAGTTTCTGTGTTGGGGTGACAGACAGTTTTGTATGTAATAAGTATGTTTGTTATTGAATAGCGCGTCATAATAATAATGTCCTCCAGACCGAATTTCGGTCACGGTGGCCTGTCCTAACGGAGACTGGCCATCTGCGCAGGAGATTTTATAGTGCACAAGTGTGTGCGTAAACACAATTGTTGCAAGCACTCTCTGTTCCTTAATTCTCGTAATCCGATGGGACGGTAATCCGACACGACCGGAGAGAGATCAGGCGCAGGACCAACGGCTTAACGTGCTTTCCGAGGCACGGGGTTGTCTAACACCGGCAACTTCCTAACTCCGGGCTGCTATTGAGATTTCTTAACAGAAAAACCCAATAACTTTTTGTTGGACCGACCTGGGTTTCGAACCCGAGACCTCATGCTCAGCAGTCGTATTCACTATTACTGTGCCACGCCACGTCATACCTCGGATACGAATGTGTATTGATTGCTGACGTGTCTTTCTCATACATGGATTTTGAATAGATACCGATAATAAAATAAAATTATTATTAAATAAGCTGTTGCCCGCAGCTTCGCTTAGCAACCGTACTTTTTTATAAAAGGTATATAGTCTATGTCCTTTTTTGTACCCCTAATAACGCGTATGCGTAATTTCATGATAATTGGTATAGTAGTTGAGGCGTGAATGCGCAACAAACGAACAAACTCACAATAGCAATTTTATTATTAGTTGGATTTGGACTTGGACACCTGATACAATGCAATAATTTAAAATGTTGTAGCTATTTTGGGTTAGAGATAAAACTGACGTTAGCCCTAAATTCAACCCATAGATAGAAACACAGAAAGGCACATAAAGGACTGGACATGAACACAAAGTTATGTATGTAATAGTTTTAATAAGGACACGTTTAAAAGTTATGATTAAGATGCACTAGGAACGCTGCTGCGAGGCCATATACGAGTATGTCCATATACCTAACTGTTTGTTGATAAGCTACAACAATCATATATAGAAATCATACCATATTATACCTATGAAAATTGAATATTTATTTATTTATTTTCTTAGGAAAACCAACAGTATTTTACACAATGTAGACAACAGGTATCACTAATAGGCACATGATAAAAATAAAACAGTAATGAGCATTATATAAACGCGCATTTCGCTGGTACACACAGCGACACATCAACCTGTTTGGACTTTGAACTATTAGAAGTTGAACCCTGCGAATCGTGCGAGAGAGTGTGTTATATTTTTGTTACGCTCTATCCTTACCATTACGTCGACACCACTATGCACTGTCACTTTCCAACAATTCTCTATTTTGTATGTAGCATAGTTATGCGTATATAGGGTGTCTAACTTGATGTGTGGCCGTGTGTACCATCACTCATGATTACATACATAGATATCGGTACCTACTAATATTTTAAAGCTGAAGAGTTTGTTTGCTAATCTCAGGAACTACTGATTAGAATTTAAAAATTATTTTTGTGCTGGATAGCCTATTTGTCGAGGAAGGCTATATAACATCTGGCTACGACCAACAGGGGCGACGCAGTAACCATAAACGCGGTTGAAACCGCGGGCACAGCTAGTAACTAATAAACACAACCTAGTACACCTAAAATAACTCAACTTTCTCAAATATGCAAAAACAAAATTGATATTTTTATTCCGGAGCTTACTTTTGCGCATGAGAACGCCTTAGACGGATGTATTTGAAGAACGGTTTCCTCAGGTATCACAAAATTATGTCCGCGTCAAAATGTCATTCGCTACACTTTTTATAATTTGATCTGACACACGCACAATGGCACTTGCTCGCGGGGGAAGCCCACAATTATTTTTCACCCACTTAATGCAATATACATATTTAAGCGTCCAATACTTACATTAGCGTATTATTTACAGTTTTGTTTATCAATAGGAATTGCGAACAAATTTATTTTTTAATGTCTACTAGTAACGAAGCCTGTGTCGCAGGGGACTTTACAAACATTCAAACAACGGTCACAAAGAACACATAGACTCGAAACAACCATTTGTGGATCACACAAAGTTTTGTCCCATGTGGGGGACGGTGTCGACACAGTGGCAGTGGCGATGCAACAATTTAAACCACTAACCCGTCCGTGCAGTCAATAGATTTATGCTGCTAATAAAGAGAACATAAAAATAATATTTTTATAAATAACGTACACATTCATAAAGAAACATATTATAGTAAAACTCAAGATAATCCAAGAGTGAAAGAAAATATAAATTCAAACACTAAAATAGAAAAAGAAAGGATTGCATTACATCTGCGCAATGTGGCTGACACACCGGCGCCACAGCGCAAAATTGCAGCGATAACATAATGTAAGTACTAATATTATAAATGTGAATGTTTGTGAAGATGTTTGAATGTTTTTAATGCCATCACGCGTAAACTGTCGAACAAATTTAGATGAAACTTGACACACAGATAGACCATGATCTGGTGGTTTTAATCTAGATATTGCGTTATAGTGGGACAGTCAGTTTATTGGTTCCGTTCCCACTGATTTATTCACTCAATGTTATTTTAACAACATCTTAGTCCGGAATGTATTAAGAGATGACACAACCCAAGAGCCTGACCAATTCACGCGATATAAGTCGAAATAGCAACTAAGCTAAGCTAACTTTAAGTGTTATCCATGCAACTACCTTCCAGTAAATGTCAGGAGACAAGCTAATAATTTTGAATGACAAAAAAAGATCTCACGTAAGTTATAAATATATTGTCTTTCTGCAGAAAACGAAGGATGAAGTCATATTAATCAACAATATTCTTAAGTCATTAGGGTTTAAATATAAACCTCTCAAATACCGCTGACGCCGATCGCCGTCTTCAGATTTGTACTCGTCAAACCCCGGTGACGCGATAGGGCGGCGTCGAGCACACTCGATTGTGTATTATTTACATTTTCAACGGCGGAGTTTGAGAGGTAAAGTTTTTTTAAAATCTTTATTTATTATAGAGGGTTTAATCAAAAAGATTATGTCACCCTCGAGGAGACGAGGTAAAGTTGTCGATTTGTGTACGGCAACGTTGTTGTATTCGTATTATTTCATGAATAGGTTTTTTTGAAGAGCCTTTTTGAATATCATGTTTACTTTTTTCATGTATACTTGCTTTCATTGGCCACTATCGTTCAAAGTCTTCAGTTTTCAAAAAACAAAAACATCAACCACCATATTATTATAGCGAATTGAAAAACGAATACGGGTAAATATAAAAGGTTATGAATATTTTTTACCAATCGTAAATGTTATTAATAGTATATATAACATACTCTCGCAATATAAATATAATTTTAAAATAACTATTGCAATTTGAACAGAAATATTGAAGTTAGATGGCATGGATAAACGGCAATTGCATAGCCAAAGACCTATTATAGCATGTTTGTCCAAGATTATAATGTGTCTGTACAGAGCACCTTCTCCTGATGTTTGCCTGTATATATCGCTATATTAATACGTTGCTGACCCTGAAGGTCAGCTCTGTTTATATACGTACACCCGCCGCCACCCCCTATTGTCCACAGGCCTTCTCTCGTCTGCTCTGAATAAATGCAGCTCGGAGGGTTCTTAATATTAATTCCAAAGATAGCCTTATTGGTAGATTGGCTAATGGCTGTGTAATTTAATATTTAATCTGGCAAGTCTTAGAATACCAGACGTAATTAAAAATCTATTGTGTCTGGATACTGGCATACCGCTACGACTCGATAGGTTAAACTCATGGTACAGTATAGAACGGATTCTTATGAGATATTATTTGGCGTAGCTGATACTATCAGGATAGATAGGTATATATATATATAAAAACGATCGAATACTTAAATAGAAAATCCATACCAATAGGCGCGTGATCTTTCCCACTTAATTCTTGAGAAATAATGACATAAGGAAAACCAATACGCCAATTAACTATCCGAATTCACATTTGCCTTTTCTCGGGGATGTCTGTAATATCACATATCATTTAAGTACCATATAGCAGACGGCGGCCCTATTGCAATTACCGGCACATTTCCAGTCTCTGTGCTTCTACTAGGAACTGTTAAACAGACTTAATAAGACTTTGCCAGATCTAAACATCGTACCCTAGACCTCCAGCTCGGCTATTAGTATGCTAATGCTATGGAAAAGCTATGCCACGATTTATTATTGTATACAGAACAAAATATTTGTTTAATTGCATTTAATTAATTACTGCATACCTACTGCTATGGAAAATTTCATATTTTGTAATCTCTATAACATAATCCGGGGATCCAAACCCAATCCATCATACACAGCGGTCACATTCACTAACGCTACATCACCGAGGCAGGCAAATAAATAGCTAATCTAAAGTGTAATGTGTTATATAATCGACTATATTACATACACGCACTGTCATATCATTCGGCATGCTCGTCCCTTTTAATATCGATATTCATGAAACTAATTTTACTTAACATTCTGCAGACAGAATATTGATTTTGTTGAGCTTTAAGCCTTTGAAGCGGCTATTTCTAGTCATACGGTTTTCCTTCATCTTCGTATTACAAATAAAATAACGCAGGAAAAATTACTATTGAAGATGGAAACATATTAGCTTGCATAAACATAAACTTTGAATATAATTATGAAGATCGCTTGTGTGGTAATTAGTCGTCTAGTTTTAATTTCAAATTAAATTATTTTAAGCCCTTTAACGACATTTCTATGGTAGAAACTGTATTGCTTATTTAAATGATTATCACATTAAAACATTCTTGTATACTGTCAAAAGGGGGGGTAATTTTGGATTATACCTTTCGCTTGCTGTGTTTCAGGTACGATCATATTAACCTCTTCTAGTCACATTTCCAGGTCAGGAGCTGCTATTACGAATTTCCTTAAAAAAGAAACGAGGAACTCTTGGCCCGATCCTAGAATCGAGTCCTGGACCCCAAGATTGATCGTTAACATAGCAATAGACTGCACAGATGGCGTAGACCACTACGCTAAGGCTGGAAAGACGACCACTTTAACCATAAAGTGGTCGTCTTGCCACTGCCTCAGCGTCGACTATATATATCCAGTAATTGATTTTTAGAATCTCGGTGTACTTTGTGTTCGTTCTTGAACGATCATAAAGTTACCCGAAACACAGGAATTATTCCTAGAGCGGTTAGTAACTTTAAAACTAAACGTATACTACTTTATATAACTTTTATTTAAACGGTTATCCAATAACCTATATAAAAAATAGTGTTTATCCCGAATATGAAGAAATGCAAACAAGCAATGTTTAGATTCAATACGGCCAAATAACTGGAGTTCTCATTCCTGCTTTTCGAGCTAATCATGATAGACGAATTGATTTTCGAAAAACCAATGTAGTGCGTAAACAGCTGACTCAAACGTAGACCTAACAATACTAATCAAACGTAGTACCTTTAGTGAGTTACAGTTGCATTTGATACAGACCCCGAAAAAAGCGATACACTATCAATTCTCTCTCGTAAAATTGTGATTAAAACTAAATTTAAACAACCAATATCATTTATAACTGCAGCGATAACCTAGTGGGAAACTTTTGGACTGCCACGCATCTCTAACTTTTTGAAGTTATGTTCGTTTTAAATAGTCAATTATCTTGCTTCAAGGGTGAAGGAAAACATCGTGAGGAAACCTGCATGTCTAAAAGTTCTCCATAATGTTCTCGAAGATATGTAAAGTCTGCCAGCTCGCACTGGGCCAGCGAAGGTGAACTATACTTGATCCTTCTCACGCTGAGAAGATGCCGTAGAGAGGCATATACAGGTTGTCCGGTAATTAATGGATAACCTTGAAATGTCTTATAGTAGAATTGAAGGCCGTCCAGAAAAATGAAAGAAAAATAATAAAAAAAATATGTATATTAAAAAGTGCATGCTATATTAGCATAGCATACTTTTGACTGTCTATCTATTAGCATAATTAGTGTTTAATAATAAAACAACAGAAAACCGATGGATTTCATTCATTTATGGTCGTAGTATACAAGAAAGCTATACATGGTAATTAAAAAAAAACACATAGCTCAGGTAGTAGTTAGGATAGATTTTTTTTCATATTTTTTCTGAACGGCCATCAGTTCCACTATAAGACATTTACAGGTTATCCATTAATTACCGGACAACCTGTATATAATTTAACCTCAGTCTGTATCAAAAAGGTTAGACAAGAACGGTCCTATAACACACGTAATACCTATATTTTGATAGCTGCTTCAAATTCCACGTTATTGGCGGCAAGCCTACCAGCCAGGCTGCTGCTGTGAACTTTCTCTCTGATCAACCAAAAACATATTTTCGAACCGAACAGTAATGACGTCAAACATTGCCATGACGTATATTTACATATGTAGCTAGTCATTTTTTAATCCTAGCTCATATTATAAATGCGAATGAGAGTTTGTTTGTTACGCTTTCATGCCTTTACTACTTGACTGATCATCATGTAATTTTGCATATATATTGTCAGGGACATAGGGTAATTTTTATCCAGAAAAAGTCTTGTGTTGTTCCTGAGCGAGCGCAGCCGTGGGCAAAGGCTAGTCTGATATTAATATGTGTATACTAATATAATAAATCGGCAAAGTTTGTTTAAGAATGCACTAATCTCTAGAAATCATTTTCAAATACCAAACTGATTTGAAAATTCTACTTGTTAAAATCAAACGCAAGTAGCCACAGGATCGGAGCGACAGCTGGTGCAAATGTATTCTTTTTGTTAAAAATAGAAGTGTAGGTAGGTATTGCTAATGTGCTGTGACTGTCTAGCTTGCATGCATTCAGCCCTATAAAACTATAAAAATATACAAATCAAGCTTCAACTCTACTTCAATTACAACGTGACCGCAAATGTCACGCACTCGATCCAATTACATCCAGTGACATGCAGGCAAAATGATCCACTTAGGTCTTACCGTGATTGTCTAAGTTCCATATTTTTTTTAACAACTGCCAAGCCACAATCCTGGTCATTTGAGACTTGCTAGAGAGCTATGGAATATAGGATTTTGGGTATCAAACTCATGGTTTAGAAATACAGCAATTCATTCAAAGATGAAGGCATTTATTCCCTTTGTTCCATATCACAAACATAACTAATGTCAATCGAAAACCTGCCATTTTAAAATTAAACTGGGCTGCACATATCTGTTGCATGTCAAATGACAAACGGGTCAAACTTCCCACACAATGGATTTCTCAAGATGGGAAGCAACATCGCGGCAGGCCCAGACAAAAACGATGAGACGGCACAGACACATTTAAAACAATTGTTAGTTGCTTAGGCTACAGAAGATATGGAAGGTGAATGGGGAGGTCTACTCTCTGCAGTGAAACATTACAAGCTTATAATAAATAACATCTCTGTTTTTCTTGGACAGGAAAGAGAGAGACATGTATAATTTAACTGCAGCGGTGCCTGCAGTTAAATTATATCAGACTATTTTATTATTCATAACTGCACTGGGGTTGACAATTTAAACTTATACAGTGGACCTCCAGTAATCCGGCCCCTGTCTAATCCGGCGCTCCCTATAATCCGGCATGCCTATCACTGCACATACAATTTATTTCGGCATATCTATACTTATATAATGCATGATTAAACAGGTTGTAACTTTTACGCGCCACCACTATTGCGCTCGACGTGTTGTAATTAAATAGAATCATATCATTTAGATTTGCAATTTGTCGGATAACAAGGTACTCTTTATCAAAAACTGCCGGACTATAGGGGGTATGTGGTAGTACTCTATAATCCGACAAATTCGATAGTCCGACACCGCTCTGCAAAACGTTTGTCGGATTACCGGGAATCTACTGTAAATAGCGCAATAGATATGCAAATATTGAATAAAAGGAAAAGAAAACAACAATTGCGCCTTTATTTAAAAGATTTCTGGAGGTTTTATTAATTAAATATTTTTTTAACCCCAAAAAAAATGCTACTTGTTTTCTGTATATTACCACTATATTAAACGATTTTAAACGGCATTTTATTTCATCTTATCCCACTCTTATAAAACAGAGACTTATCCGAGTATTTTGGATCAAACTTTGACAAAGTAACACGTTTTAATTTAAGTTAGAATTAGCCTCTGGAACTGGCGTGAGTTGCATGTGACGTGTGCATGAGATGAGCGACGCAAACCACCCGCGTACATAACTCACATACATATATGTACAGCCTGCGAGCAGTTCGCCCATGGGCTACATGCGAAAAATACTCGCAGGCTATACAGGGTGATTTTGAAATCGTGTAATTCCTTTCCTAAAAAACATATTAATAATTAATGTCGTAAATAATAACGGGCGGTCCTTTTTATTGCCCCTTATTATTTACGACATCAGTTATTGTTATGTTATTATTTTTAAATTAGTAAAATATTAAGATTGTGTCAGGTGGTTAAAATATGACTATTTGAAATCATTTCATGAAAAAAATCTGTACTCTAATTTTGCCGAAACCATTCTTCTAATTAAGAAAAAATATGGTCAGGGTTATTCTATATCACCAGTAGAATGCGTGGTTAAAAGGAATTACACGATTTCAAAATCAACCTGTATAGACGAAATGCTAGCTACTTGTGTACTAACACCATAATATATGCTACAATCAAACGAACTACAAGTATAAAATTGTTTCTCCTAGTTGCACTATATGTAGTAGGTCTAGTCTATACTAATATTATAAAGAGAAAAGATTTGATTTTTTGTTTGTTTGTCAGTTTAGTATTTAACTCAAAAACTTCTCAACTGATTTAAAAAATATTTCGTTATCGGAAAGCTATATTATCACTGAGTAAGATATAAAAAAAAGTACTGATACTAACGTAACCTAACCTACTTCTACGCGAGCGAAGCCGCGGGCAAAAGCTAGTTTTATAATAATTTTATAATAAAATACAACCAGTAAATTTAATATAAATGTAGTAGCTTTAACGACAAACATTATTTCTCCAACACATGCACAACAATTTGTCGAGCACATCAAATTTTAGTTGCCTGTACCTCCCAATCTTATTGAATGGGATCTTTGAGAACACGTGAGCCTTTTGAGCCCATCCCGTTTGGGACAAGTGCATTGAGCGCAGCACCCCTCCCCCGCGCCCCTCGGCCCCCTCCCTGTGCTCTCCCTGTCCCCTGGAGGCTTACCTGCCTGTGCGCAGCTCGGTGTAGCCTACCGCTACTACGTGCAGTGATTAAGAATTATACAGACGCGACATAGTGGCATAGCTGTTTTATAGATACATTCAAACTACCCTCTTTTATAATGATATATTTAGGAATGCTGATAATTATAAAATTGTTAGCGTGGCGTTGCTATGATGGTTTGAAGGAAAAATAATTATCCCAATTGAGCATTCGGTATAAATGCTAACCTATGATATTGTCCGGCTCATGAACTATGACAATTAATAAACAAACAAATAACGTGTTGGTTTGTTATTCCTTTCATGTGTATTAGATGGACAAACCAATGAATATAATATCGCGTCTATTTATAATATTTGCAAGGATGGTAAAAGTAAGGATGCAATTTTATATTTGTAAAATTGCAATTTACCTTTATACTTGCTATCTCCATGTACTAATAATCGTAAATACAAAATTAATTAATTTCTTAAATAAAAGTCTTCTTCTCATCTAGGCTTTATTATTCTCAAGTCACTTTGGGTCGGCTTTTATGGTCTAACCGGATTTGACTGGATATCAGTTTCTACATGGAGTGGCTGCCACCTGACCTCCGCAACCCGAAGGCTAACGATACCCTAAGGCTAGACCAGTGTCAGTATATTATAGGGCTTGACTGCCCAATAACGACTGTCATAGATGTTCATGGCAGCCGGAGCCGACGGCTTAACGTGCTCGCCGAGGCACGGAGCAAGCGATAATTGTCAATCAATACGCACATTATTTCGAAAAGTCATATAATTTCCGAAATTTAGAATTGTGCGACGTGGTTTCGATCCCGAGAACCTCTGCATTGCCTTTCAGTCAATATATTTTTTATTTAGTTTATATTCAATTTAATAAAGCTACATAATTTTACCAAAACGCACAATTTTGTCAGTTAACACATTAATAAGACCTAATTAATAATTGACGTAAATAATTAGGTCTTATTAAAGTGTTGATATCAAAAATAAATATATTGGAACCCGATATTTTAATTTTAAGCAAATTCAATAAATGCATGGAGCGAGTCGATCAATCATGTTAATTTAATTATTATCGGTGGCGGTCACAAGAGTCTGTAAACATACAAACTAGCTAGCGAGTACGACATCGCACGCATTTAATTTGAGATTAGCCTATGTCCAACCCTAGCGCTCACACTAACTTCATACCAAATAGCATCAGTATCATATACCGTAACAAATAGACACACCTACTTT
Organism: Catocala nupta; assembly: GCA_963675205.1. NCBI lineage: Eukaryota > Metazoa > Arthropoda > Insecta > Lepidoptera > Erebidae > Catocala > Catocala nupta. The sequence continues at coordinate 12,696,746 of OY776078.1, forward strand.
TGAATTTATAATTTTTGTACAAGAATATGAATTTATCACATTAAGTTTAATATTATTTATGTTATTATTTTATTTTCAAACTTGAACGCTAGAATAATGCCCGTGTAGTATAAGCGTTATAACACTTATAACATTAAAACAAAGGACAGAAATAACAACCAACCTGAATAAAAATATAATAATGTCATCAGACAAAATTGGCGCGGTGGCGTAGTGACCACTTTTACCACTAAACTACACATGCAATTAGTCAAAATCAAAAGTATATTCATATTATCTGAAAATATGTAATATTCTTATGAAAATCCCGTTAAAGCATGTATGTTTAAAAATTAGTATATTTTCATGATTAAATCTCCTACTTATTATAATTTTAAATTTCAATCATTTGACATACGGATAGGTACCTAAAACCATTTGACATTGACATTTAGGGTACCATATACAATATCAATACCTACAAGTATATTGTAGTTATTATTTTCCGTATTCAATAATTGTTAATGAAATTTCACTGACAAAATATTAAACAATAGTACTTATATAAATAAAACAATGGAATCTCCTATAGACAATGAACTGAATTTACCACAAAGTATAACTCAACTGTTAGTGACAAACAGCGCTGCGCGGCGGCGCTATGTCGATAGGCACTGTATGCAATGAATATAACGCCGATAGGGTTGAGAGCGAAGCTAGCTTGCCGCCTCTGTGCAACTAGTCTGTGCCTGTACTTTGACAGCTCTCGGTCGGTTCAGTAGTTGGCTGGCTCTCACGTCATTAAGGCTGCGCCTGCGAGCGGTGCAGACGTACGCGTTGCTTGGCCTGTATCGTGTATGACATGCTAGTATGTTTCGTGCCGAGTGTGTTTAACTGTTAAGTGACTGTGGACTGTGACACCATGAGGAACATAACACTCCTGCTGTTCATCATCTCCCTGGCCGGGATAAGCGCCGAACTCCAAGAAAGAGGTAAGTCTAACACTAACAAAAAGTTGATAAACTTCCGAACTTGTTGCTTAAGTTGCCATAGTAATAATAGTGGATTTTTAGCTTGTAGTGTAACGTGTTATAATGGAATTCTTACGGTAACTTAATGAGAATAAGGCAATAAGCTAAAACTGTTATGTAGTATTGTTTCCGTATAACTTTTCCTCTTAGTACAAGTGAAAACATTACGTAGACACCTCTTGTGAGTGTTTGATAAGTTTGTAAAGTTAGTTTTGCGTTTAGTTCAGTTTTAATGGACATATTTAACAATAGAGCTGTGATGCCGTTTTTAAGGTTTCACGCTTGAGAACGCGAGAATTTGTTTACACAAACTTAGAGGTTGTATTATTGTGTATAATTATATATAAATACGGATACAATACGGTTGTATATCAACTTTTAAAATAGGTACTAGCAATCTACCAAGCTAAGCCTGCTTAACACTTTTTAAAACCTGAATGTTAATAAAAATAAAACTAGCATTGATATTTGATATTCCGCCACGTTTATCAAACGAGTATAATTTCCAAGGCATTCATGTCATTCGTATCGCGGTATACTCTTTTATTTTCAATGTTAAAAGGTTTTAACGTAAATCTAAATGGCGTCACCATTCTAATTTAAAGAAAAATCTGTGGTTAAAAAATATACTATCATTTAATGGTAATTATGCTACTTAATATTTACTTTAATATACATAGTATACCTACTCGAGCTATTCATTCATAAAATGTAGTTTGTATATTTTTTGGAATAGTTTATTTGTCCCAATCATTTGAACCGATCAGTCACTTGTTAAACCCACGACATTAGAACTTTAAGATATCTCTAAGCTATTGAAACAGAAATTATTATTCAACATAATGTTTCGTGTCTCCAAGGATGACGACTATTGTCCACGGTGTTATCTGACAGTAATGCCTTTATTGTCTAACACTAAACTTACTTAATATACTACTTACCAGATTAAAAAAATCAAAATTACTTGCTAGTACAGTAACTTATAAAATTACATCAAAAGGGAAACATTAACTAAAAACTAAAGCTTGATGTCAGACATTAAATTGACAAATATAAGGACATATTATATTTACATAAGCCTTTGTAGCGCAATGTAGTGAATACGACTTCTCTTTATGAGGTTTTAGGTTCAAATTAAAACTATTAAAACATAACCTATGTTTATCCCCCTGAGCAATATTTGAGAGACTATGTTTACTGCAGCATCACTTTTTAATTGGACAGTTTATTCAGAGTCATTTTACTATAGCAAATTACAGAGGTCATTCAAGGATTTTCATTTATTACGCACTTGCTGTCTCTCTTTCTCCCAGTTACGGGGAAATGAGGAGACCTGGTTGAATTCTGCAAAGATCTAGAAATCAAGGCTTCACAATGATTAGCTTTTAGTTGCAGCGACCCATCTGTGGTTAGATACAATTGTTTTTCAATGATGTCTGGCGCTTCAGCGTTTGATACGCTGAAACGCCAGACAGATATCTAAATCGCCTTGAGACTGCGCCGAGCGAAATTTGCCAAAACAGGCGGTCACAGTTAAGTTGATAAAATCAACACTTTTTGTTTAATACAAATATAAAATATACATTTACCATAACAATGAATGTGTTTACAATTACTCCGTGTAAAAAACTTAAAATAATTAATATTTTCGCTTACAAAATTACGTAAATTTGCACAAAAACTGCAAAAACGTAAGCTCGCGTTAAGTGATTTTTAGATTATAACAATAAAAATCTATCCAATTTTACAGCTTAAACGAAACATAAATAGTTATATAACAATTTATCCGTCCCAAAAAGCACTTCAAATCCTTCATACAATTTTACTATGGCAGCCGCGCGCCGATTTCAATATCGAGCTCTGTCAGTCAGTCCAACCGCGTCTTACGCTCGGCGCAGTCTTAAGTAATAAATGAAGTGCCTCTTAGACATAACACGTATTACGATGAATTAATTTCTTTTTGTTCGTTGTTTGTATGTTTGTTCAGTTATTTGCAATCCAAGAGCTGCATCTAGCGTAGAAGTAGTATTGCCAAAAAAGAATAAGCAATCGGTGAATAGACAAAATAAATGGTCTGCTTTGTAGAAATATAATGTTGTTCGCGAGCCTTATCACCATATCTCTAAGCATTGTCAATGCATGCGTGAAAACGAGATAAAGCTTAAGTTTTATACTCTATAACCTGCTGTCTTATTCTGACGCATACAATAACAAAATACTATATCGAGATAGTGGTGAGACCTAAGAATAAGATCGCAATAGTACAAAGAACAAATCAAAACAGCGCGATTTATGTTTATCAATATAGTTTGATATCAAACTGGTTATTTCAATAAATAATAAGGAAAATGCACCGGCCGTGCCTACAAATAAAATCCTGAAATATTGCCGCATTTGTATTGAATATTCATACTAATGATTTATTTTTTGCAGTGTCGCTATTAAATACACAAAGCTATTTCAACTGTTCTCATAAAAGAGGTACTAATAGTTTAGACACTGGTTCACTATCTGTTGTATCTCACATAAAAAAATCCAATAATAAAATCAAACAAAACAAAGGGAAATACATCAACGTTAAGTCATCGACGCGGCTCTGGCAAATGCTCTTTCTATAGTTGTCGTCTCTCAGATCTACAAAGAGTCATACATTTATATCGTCATATGCGTCACATAGTTAAACACCATCAAAGCATTTTGTAATGAAAGTACAAAAACCAAGTACCTAACCTACATATACTATTGGCTTTTATTTATTTATCTAGTACTTACAATCGTTGCACAAATTATAATACTTCAATATGATAATTAATTAATTAACGAAGAGCAAACTTGGCATAGAAGAACAATGAACACGGGTGCCAAGTGCTGCTATCCGTACTTAATAATTAAAACACTCATCGTCACATGATAAGATATCTGTCTACTTATGGACGTAAGCTTGTAGTTGTATCAAATGTTTGTTAAATATACATATTTTGTTATTGTGTTGTGTGCATCCAACACTTGTAAAAATTCGTTTAAACAACTTTTAGGCTTGAACGGAGCTTCCTCGCTTAAGCATGATTTAAAAATATACAAAAATATGTACAGAAATTTAGGTGGTGCAATAAAAAATGTCGTCTCTAAATTTTAGCCATGTTTAATTTCCCACTAGACTATCGATGCTTCGAGAACAATATGGTGTAAAAAATATCTATAATAGAAACAAAATATTTCTTCCCCGAATGTAAAAACAAAAAATAAGTGTTACGAGACATGAATGCCTTTTAAATTAGTATTGATTTGAATACAACTTTAATTCTGATTTTCACTACTTTATATAAATTGAAGTCCTAGCCCTATGATGTACCAGTTACCCGGCCATCTCTATAAAAAGCTGAACTAAAACTATAAAAGGGTAGATAGAGCTGGCATATTAAATTATCACGATTCATCTAATATGCCAGAACTTCCTAGACCATCTCAAGACAGCGGCAAATATTGAATTTGAGAATTTAAGATTTGAAACAAACACAAAGAGACAAGTAGATGGAGATCCAGAAATGGACTGCTTGTTCTTATTATTTACTTCGATTAGTCTAGTTTTAGCATATCCTGCGAATATAACATTTCAGAAATGTAATTTTCAATTTAGTATTTGCTAGGTTTATTTACATATAATTTATAAAAACTATCAAATACATACGAACTAATAAGTGGAGATGTGAAACATGGTTTTAAAAGTAATTATAACAATTACTTTTAGTTTTAGTTCTGCAGAATTCAACTAAGTCTTCTTTTACCTTCTTCTTTCCTCATAACTAGGAGAAAGAGAGACAGCAAGTGCGTAATAAATGAAAATCCTTGAATGACCTGTGTAGCTTTATAATCCAAGGCAGTAGCCAGTGCCAGAGCCTTAATTGCTATAGTAAAATGACTCAATGACTAAAATGATGATTTAACTGCAGTAAACATAGTCTCACAAATATTGCTCAGAGGGATAAACAGAAGTCATGTTTTAATAGTTGTAATTTGTTATAACCATGGTATTGTACATTACATATATTATATAAGAGATAGGCATACATATATTACAGCCACATTTCGCCAGCGCTGCTTTGAAGCTTCACGTCACAGCTTATTGACGATACTCTTTATCTGACACTCCGTGCTGCTACTAAATAATTTTCTTAAATAAACTCTTAAATAATTTAAACATCAAAATAACATAACATTTTACTACAATACCATGGTTACGCACTATGGTATAATTTTTATATTTAGTCATAGTGACGTGACAATATGAATCAGATGAAATCTATCCAATTCGTGCTAAAAACATTACCAAGTAAAAGCTTTTGTTAATAATTTATGTTTGGCATAAATTATAATCGGATCGCAACGTAGGTACTTTAAATGTCATTCTGCGAACATTAATATATTTTCTTCGTTAAAAAAAGATTTGTAGATTGAGATATTGGACTGAAGGCTTAAACATCTAACTACTAATAAATCAAGAGTAAGTTGTACCTAGTACTATACTGATGATGACATTTCAGTCCAGTTTTTTTTTACCTGTGGGAATTCTTTGACGCATATCCCTCCGGGGGCGGGCGGAGGGGTTATGTCGGACTCACCGGGGTCAAAGAAAAAGATGTTGAAATGATGATAATGGACCTCCCGGAATACCGACTAAACCTACCACGGTGTTCCTTGACATAACCGCAATCGGCGGGGCCGCGCGAATCGCTTTCACATGCAATCGCGACCCCGCCGAGGTTTCGGCCCGCCGTATGAAAGGGCCAGGTCACTACACAAATAGACCTGCTAAAGGTGCCCAAAGAGGCATAACTAATTTTATCCCTACTGTCGCCATGAGGTGGGAGGGTGGACACACGATACAGAGGCGCGCGTGGACACACGCACGCCGCTTCTCGGACTTGGTGCTGATCGGATGATGGGCAGACCCACGAAGCCCACCAACCCCAGGTCAAACCTCAGGATGGCTGGAGGTCATCTTGCGCCCTCTGGTGCCCAGCTCTGCGGTTGGGGAGAGAGTTTAAGCGCTCCCTCTCCTGCTCCGCCGCGTCCTTGATGGAAATCACTTCCTCACAGAAGGAGGCGACGGCGTTCCATGATTTCTCACGCTGGACCATAGACTGAACTACGGCCGGGAGTGAGAGGGCAACCAGTCAGACAGCCGCGATCAATTCACTGCGCTGCGATGCCCAGGCGGGCATCCGATCAATCCGCCAAAGTATGCAGCGCCGTGTACTCAACAACGTCGCGGCAGTCGCCGCAGTGGTGACAACCAGGCGTCTCTTGCCGGCCTATACTATACACAGGAACCGGCCAAAACAACCATGGCCGGTCATTACCTGTGTTAGCCAGAAAGTGAGGGCGCCATACCGCCATGCCGCCTCTCCAGCCACTCCTCAAAAACGGGTCTTACCGCCAGGATCGTAGCGTGCCTGACCCACTCTCACCCTGGTATAACGTCATTATAACAGTAAAAGTACCAAAATATATATCACGGCTTGTCTCTATTATCTTTTAGTTCATGTAGCATGACTCTTTTTTTTGTTTCACAATTTCTATCATTTCTGTTTTGTGTCTAAACCATTCGATTGTAGTTTGTTTGTGAATCTAATCGGTAGTCAATATCGTGTTATGTCGATTGAAATGATCTCTTCACTGTTGCTTTTCAACGATCATCTGTCAATTGGGACTACGTATTTGAAACAGACTAGTCGTTAACCTGGTATGTATAATATAGCGTTAAATATCCAAGCAGCGCGAATAACGTTAATTCTTAAGTAAGACGCAAATGTATAGGATTGTACAGTACAGTTATAATCTAATGCGGCAACAGCCTACGAAGTTAATGTCAAATCCGAGTTTAACCGAGTTTAGCCGAGGACGTCGGAATTTGTTGACAACGTTGAATTCAACAAGTAAGTCACCTGTTGAGTAAGGATTCCTAAACGGGATTTGGCTTCTGTTTTTAAGACGGCCGAAAAGAAGGCACAGTTTGACTGCAATTATTGCGCGGTGGTCTAAATGTTCGCCTATCCTCTGCCAGTGACCTCAGCGTTATGGGTTAAGATGTCTTTTGTGTGCGTTGTTTAAATATTCGTAAAATACACAAGACAGGAATAATATTAGTAGCGGTAGTAGAATTTAATAAATAATAAATACAAGATTCTTTTCTGAATACATTATCTTCTAGTCTGCATTTTCTTCTTTGTTGCTGTTGCTATTAGGTTATTAAATGCACGTACATGAAAAGAGCTAACATAATGCAATATTCAGGCATAATGTAATAAGATGAAGGCTCTACTTTCTTACTTGGTATAAAGAAAATAATCATATCTTTCAGGTAACAAGATGCATTCGGCAACAAGGATATTTATGTACATTGTATGCATAATGAGCTATTTATATTTATAGCTTTGAGGTTGAAAGCGTCGGCGTCGTGAGGATGACGGCGGAAAATATTATTCCTTTTTCTGCATCGAGCTCGGCTCTACGAATAACGATCTAAGCCTATTTCTTCTGGAAGAAATATCAACTGCCTCCGATTCCCTTCCTTTCGCGTTTTAACGGGCTTAATTCTAGAATCAATGTTTCAGTCAAATGTATACACACGTTGGATTGGAGCCTCAAATTGTTAAACGATGATCGACGTTCCATGCACGAAATTATTTGATTAATTAACAGAGACGCCTAACGTCTCTGTTGAAGGCAAATGTTCATATAAAGTTGACATAGAACTTCATATAAAATGAGGAAATTATTAAGTTAGTTTGTGAAACATTAGCAAAAATATGAAGAGCATAATTAATAAACCTTAACTTGGGTTTTCGTTTCGTATTCCGTAACTAAGTGTAACTGCGCCGAAATACGGAAACATGCACATCTACGTTAAAGTTTATGATAAACGAAACTGAAGGATTTAGTCCCACAGAACTTGGAGGATAAGCACACGTGCATTAACTTAATTATAGTTCCAAATATGAATTCAGTAGGTGGTTCTAAAAACATTACCTGTTACTTTCAAATGTAAGAAGTTTATTTGTTTAGAATTTACATTCAAATAAATAAATATAATAAACCTTTTGTAATACATCTCTAAATTAGATTAGAGTTAAAATGTTAAAAAAGCACTTTCTATACCTATACTATAACGCTCAAGGTAAAAAGCGTTAAAAGCTGACGCAATACTATATGCGGACGAACTACATTTCTATTTGCATTGAAAATATATTTGCAATATCAGGAAGCTCTGAAAGGGTTCGATACTGTGTACGGATATGAAATATTTGTCATAATATGTATTTTCAATAACTCTTTGATCCCTTACTTTATAACAGGCTACAGCGATCGAATATAAAACGTATTAATAATAACCTTTTGAAAACGTTATACATATCCGTTTATGATGAACTTCTTTCAACATTTATTGCCAACACGTACAGCGAGCATTACAAATACCTGGAAGATAAAATTTAAAATATTTTATGAATTAAAATGTCTTATTTATACTCAGTATTTTTGAAGTTATTTACTAAATATTTCGTAATGTTGAATATACGCTGCTAACTGTGAGTACATTTATTATTAAAGTTCAATGTTTGCTTATATTGATTTATCTTTCACTTCTCGCCAAAATAAGAATGCACAGCTAAAGCCGCTTAATAAATTTTAATGCTTAAGTCCATAGCTAGGTCTTTTTGAATACAGCTGCAGAGTAAATCGCTGGAAAATAAATTTTACAAACAGATTTCTATTGGAGCAGCAGAGTTTAATACAAACTAATTAAAAGCTGCATCCGAGAATTATCAGTCTGTACTGATAGATTAAAACTGAATTGATTATTTGTTTGAACGCGCTTATTTCTGAAACTATCAGTCGGATTGAAAATAATTTTGCATTTGATAACCCGATTCCTAAAGAAGATTATATAACGCTTAAAGCCATGAGAGCTCAGCAGTAATGACAAACGTGAGTGAAACTTTATTTGGCTTTAAAATGTGTTGTAGTTCGTCGTATGCGTTAAACGATATACAATTTGATATTATTACTTAGAATATGTCGGCCATAATATATGTCCTTAGAATTACATATCGATTTTACCTAGAAGGTTGTCTTTAGATTGGTACTTGATATTTTCACATTATATCTTTATTTTTATTAATGTTTCTCGGAGCTTGTATGACGTCAATTTACTCAGATAATGCCCTAATATGTAGCCAGATAATGCTTTGTTGTCCAACTATAATAAAAGATTACAGTAAATACTAAAATTAACTTTAAACCGAACGTATGAAAGCTGAGGGTGAAATGAACGTTTTACAAGCGCTGTCTAGAAACTTGAAGAGGCTTCAAGCAAGACTAGTCGACATTAATGCACCTCGCAGCTATTATATATTTTGACGGTCTAATAAATTCAGTATATCCGTGTTGGTTTAACTAGGATAAATTAAACATCACTGAAGGTATTGAACAGCTAGACTGAATATTGTAATCTGGATTGGACAAAGTAAGGCTAGTCGAGCTTTTGGGCTTATGTGGAGCTACAGCCATAGTTTTACGAAGTAAGCCAGTGCATTATGGTTATTGCGCTGGCTTACTTTATAGAACTCACGTAATGGGAGACAAGCTGTTATTGTGAATTTCGTAACTGAAAATTCCAATAATATATTGTCCGTCTGATCGCGCGACATCATAAGAAACTTATGCCACAAGCCAACATAGCGATTAAGTTCAAAGTATTTCAAACTAAAATGTCTGCTAATATAACACCGACGTAATTTTTTTACGTCAGTGTAATATAATTAAGGTTTGAACATCAAATCATATGCAGTATATTTCGATACAGAAATTCTTAATAATACTGCGAATCCTGATTTTGCTTGATTTAAGTCTACATGATCAGTGCGCTTACAAATTACTAAAAGGATGCCATTTTATTAGTGCCAATATAAAGAATAGAATTGGTGTATTATACTAATGTGGGCACTCTATTATCGTGTCTACTGTAATACCATCAAATGAAGCATTTTTACGCGCCAAAGTAGCAATCAACTCGATGCCATCAAGCTGCACTGGCCCGAGGTTCGTCGTAAATAGCGCCTAATACGGCTCATCTCTTAGAAAATCTAGTAGTAATGTTAAACAGGTTCCGTGCAAAGAGGGTAAAAGCTAGGCGAGGCAGCCACCAGCTTAATTGACTTGAAACGGAAGAGAAATCTAGAAAAACTTGTGTTTGCTCGACAAGTACCGAGTGCTGGTGTAACGGCGACCAAGGCGTGTAATTATAAATTATTAATTCCACAAATACCGTCGGTTTGCATTTACCTTTAAGACGACGGTATTTGTGAAATGCATCATTTATAATTACATGGTTTGATCAAGAAATCACTAGGCTCGTAATATCAACCATACGACAACTTAAACTTTCTAGGGTAGAATTTTCGACAGTCATTCAATTTATGCCTCAATAATTATTTCTGAGGCATAAATTGAATAGATTTTCTATACAAAATCTTTCGAAACGATATACTTATTTTTCAGTTAAGGTTTATTTGGTCATAAAAAAATTATAAGTATGTTTTGTATCAAGTCATGCATTAATAAGCTTCATTTTCTAATACGTGACGGTATTATTAATAAATATCTATTTAAACATAATTATACTCTTCAAGCGGCGGTACCCCAATGGTTGAAGGCATGGAGCTTGCGTACGACAGTTGTGGGTTCGAAAGACCTGTTTGTTCTACTGAAGCAAACTCACTTTATATAATGATTAGCTGGATGGGTTAACAAGACCAGTAGTGATTTGTACCCTAAATCTCATATAATATTTTTCAAAAGAAAAGACAGCAGACTTAGGCAATAAAAACGAGATTCATTCCGTATTTGAAAATTAACATCACCTTTATCTCAAACAACACATGCTCAATTCTAAAAAATATGCACTTCCGGCACACAATGAAACGGAAGCGAGCTCAAGTAAGTGCGTAATGTGACAAAAAACGTAAAGGCACTCCTAGCGCACATCCCGTGCATGTCGTGCACAAGTGGGCGCTTTTACTTCGATTCCCATTTCGGGATGTTTCACTCCCCTTTAATTGTTAAAAGGGTTGTTCCTTTTTTATATCCTGTTCCGGGTTCTCTGTGTGAGATAGGTGATTATGTCAATGGCTCTTCAGCGTTTGATTTCACATGGAATCAAATAGACTACAAGACGTATTGTCATCAATGTATTATTTAAAAAATAATCACGCACCACGGATGATCCTTTGTCATGATGGGCTTTATAAACATTATCAGACACGACTCAGACTTGTAACCGACTCCATAACCCAGGGCGCTTTGGCAGTATCCCAGTTCAAACACGTATTGGTATTTTATATTTTACTATTTTAATGGTAGCGGTTTATAAAGAAGTGAATCCGATTAAATACGAATAAAACAAATAAGGATGCATTTCGCCTGACGGTAAGTATTTAAATATTGTAGAAAATAATAATGGCAATGTCATCATGCGTAAGAATATTTTACCAACGTTAACAACTCATTGTTGACAAGAGTTAATATTTAAAGTACTAGAAATTTATGTTACATATTACTAACTCTATAACTCGTGTAAAATGTTCACGGTGATAGAGCTACGGGAGAGCATTGATCCCGCAGCCTATCAATCAGATCCAACACCTTATCCATTAGTCTAAATGTAAACCAAAACAAGAGATTTTTATATTACCCTGTCCGACCGCTTCATTGTCTGCAAGCAGACTTTCTATTTAATTTAGATATTCACGAATATCGTGTTGTAACAGAATTTGAGTTCAGCGCTTAAGTTGTTTAATTTCGGCTATTATTCCAATTTCCAATTTGCAATAGACCCTCTGGATACAAATACGACCAATTAATTAACATTAGTTTACTAAATACACTCTAGGAAATTGATACATTCCTGAATAGAAGCCTTGCTAGTTAGAGCATAAATGGCCTGCTTTATCAAAACAATACTACCCTCTCTTAGAATATAGACGTAAATTAGTAACATCCGTACCGAGTAGGTTCGTGAGTGAAACTAAATCTGTATATATTTTTCGCTATGAAGTGTATATGGTATGACAGTGTGCATTTATGTTATTGTATCTGCATTTTAATTAACCAGAAGAATGAATTAGTAGTTTGAAAAGGTTTTAGACTTAGAGTATACATATAGTGTAAGGTTTTAGATATCTGCCATATTAACTCATCAGATAAGCCGGACTATTGAAAATTGGCCATTTAAGTGTAGTATGTTTGGCCCATAATAGGAACAATACATCCTTCAACAAAATATGTCAATGAGAAATTATAATTCAGTATAGTAAACACAATTATTTAATGGCAATATGGACTTATAATTTTGCCGATATTGTGAGAATCTTTTTAATGAATGCAACTGACGTGAATTAATCATTATTATTGAATCTAATGGGTTTTATTCACGACATGGGTAATCATTGTTATAAAATATGGTGGTACGGAGTCTGAGCATAGACTATCCCATACAAAATCCTAATTATAACTTAATATTATTTATAAATGCGAATGTGGGTTTGTTTGTTTGTTACGCTTGCACGCCTAAACTACTCGACCGATCATCATGGAATTTTGGGATACACGTTGTCAGGATAGCAGAAAAGGACATAATATGTATAATAATAATAATATTCTATCACAACACCATCTAGCCCAAACTAAGCAAAGCTTGTACTATGGGTAGGTACTAGACGATGGATATACATACATATATACTTTATTTTTGTAAATACATACATATTATACATCGAAACAACCAGATCAAGACAAACATCTATGTCCATGCACAAAAATGTTTGACTTGTGCGGGAATCGAACCCGCGACCTCGGGCGCGGCAGTCGGTTACACTAACCATTACGCCACGCCATCGAGGTCGTCATACATAGAATACCTTTTATATAGAAAAAGTACAAATCTAACCTAAACTACATTTAAGTCAGCGAATTTGCGAGAAAATCTACTATTACATAAATAAGTTACAACTATCTTAGTGCTGTTAGCTGTTTTCGCATTAATAATATTAATATAATATAATTCATACTTGTATCAACAAAAGTTAGGGACAACCCTAATTTGATCTGCGCGTCGCCGTGCTTCGTTGAGCACATAAATTATTAACGCCAGATGGCATAAAACATAATGATTGTGTAGTCAGAAGCCTTCAAGCTGCCTGACAAGGGCTAATAGTCATTGAATCAAGGGATATTATTATCATCCACTAACTAAAACCTGTATCATAGAAGTTGGCAGTACACTCTTCATTAATTCATTCATGAGGATTGTGTTGAAAGTAAATGAAGCAACAGATACCAGGAAATAGAAGTACATAGTCTCTGCCTGTTCCTCCAGGAAACAGCCGTGTATCTATATGCCAAGTTGTGTGACAGAAGGACTAACCAACAAACAATTTAATTTATAATATTAGTGAGGATATTCTCGTTCAAAACAAAGTAGATTAAGATATCAGTACCTCGCTCTTTGTTCACAACTTAGAATGCTCGTTGTTGAATTGACATATGCATAGTTCTGATAAGAAAGATGTGTAATGTACTGCAGCGTCTACGCGTAATGTTCAACCGTTGACTAGTGAAGTCATCAGGCTGCGACCCTACGGAAACAATAAGACGTAACCGCTTTAACAATATCAAACAAATATGGAACCTAAAGATATTATATAAAGACCATTTTTGACTGAAGAGTAAATATGACGTTTTGACACAAACAGCTGCTGTAAAGTGCTGATGCGATGCCAACTGCGAAAACAATCTTGTATGTAGGTATTTGTTTATCTAGAACAAAGACTAATATGAGCCACATGTAGATTTTTAATAAACAAAGCCTTTAATATTTATTTATATAAATGTAATACTATATTTAAGTTTTTTATGTTTTGTCCCTGTGGGGAGCTGGTTATCCAGAAGTCCCTTAGCCGTGGGTGTGTACAGCTACGGTGAGCGTTCACTATTTAATTAGACGTACAACTTACTAACGTACTTTGCGACGTCAATAGTAAAAATATTATGTGGCCCATTTTTATTTGTTAAGTAGTTTAATATATCGACATTTCTGCTTAAACTGGGACATCGCTCAATCTGGAACAGTTTAGTTGCAGAGATATCCTCTGTACAGAGATCGCATTTAAATAACCTCGGAGAGTATTCTTGAGGTGAGTAGTATACCCAGGCTTGTTAAGCAGGCATTGTGCTCACAGCAAGTGACTTAAAGCTAAACTTTACCATATGACTTAGCTACATTGGGTAAAAAATGCAGATACATTGTAGTTCTCGTGTCGTGAAGAGTAGTAATGTATGAGTAAAGATGAAAGTTTCTCACGACTACGAACACGTCTACAGTCAAATCGCTGAGTAGGTACTCATTAAGTCGTCGGAAAGGCACTCGTTGTGTGACTAGTGAATTGAGTCGTACGATTGAAGCGTCAAATATTTTCTTAACACAGTCTTTGGCGGCTTAATATGGCTAGCAACCTGAGTATAAAACATCACCAAGATATAGAAGATTGTATTCCAGTCGTATGGTGATCAAGGTTTCTTTTGTTCCAGAGTGGTTGCGCTGTCTTATCAGTTATATTGCAATGATATTAGTACTTTTCGCTTAAAAGCGTATCGAAGACATTGCCACCGGCTCGAGTATACAGCTGTTGTAACGAACGTTCTTATGATATAGTAACTACTCCCAATCATGCGCACCGTCTAAGCGTGCTTGCCACGTAGGTGTCTTAAAAGGATTTTAAATTTTAAATCCGAAGGCATCTGTTAGTCTGTATTTAAGGTGTATCGATAATGCTCGTGAATATAATGAGAAAGCAGAGGCTTTCTCACGCCTTTTTCTATGTTTAGAATTGATTTTCAGCTCTACTACCAAGAAAACACACAATGATGTTTTCAAAACAAAACGTAAGTTTCTTAGAGCGTCCGGTTTTATCTAACAAAGGTAAATATAAAGAGGAAACTGCTTGCGAAGACCGAGCAAAACTATTTTCTTTATTTCACTCATTCACTCGAAATTGAAAAACATAACCGCGTATTAATAAAAAGCGACTGGGCCAGTTGCAAGCATGACTTTTCGTTTAGTCAAAACTTTTTTTATAACAAAACACATAAACTGCTTGATGTAGTTTATGTGTTTTGTTATAAAAAAGTTAGTAAAGTAACCTCTATATTAGTTTATTACAAATAATTATTTAATAGTGGTAGTCTACCTATAACAAAGTTACAGTGTAGCTAATAGGAGTGGGATACTTCGTTTAAGTACTTAAACTGGTGAAAGGGTTCACACAACTATCAACTCCGGAGATATTGTTTTGATTACGTCACATGTACTCACTAACCAATGAACTCCTTAATCAGAGAATAGACTAGTCAGCCAACTCAGGGTGGATAAATAAAAATGTATTGTGTATGTGTAATCATCCGTGTCAGATTACTTTTATACAAGTATGCCTTAACAATAGTAACATGAACTCCTTTAGTTATATCACGCTACTGGCTATACGACTACGCCTTATGGTATCTTTGAAGTTTATGGAGCCAGGTTGTGATGTCTTTATAATCGAGCTAGCTATTTAGTTAGCAGAATAATTTTTTTAAGTACTTACTTAGAGAGTAAATATTTAAATTATTTTATTAATTTAAAGTAATTTTTATAGAATACTAGATTTTCCCGCGCATTCGCCCGTGTTTTTTCTGGATGTAAGGTACACTATGTCTTTTTCTGTACCCTTGATAACGTACATGCGAAATTTCGTGATAATTGCTCGAGTAGTTAAGGCGTGGAAGCGTAACAAATAAAAAACAATCACATATACACAATTTTAATATTATTTAGGATAGATATAATTATTAGTTCCATTAATTTAAACGTTAGGATTATCTATCATTACAGCTGCTGCTTTTATCTGCGGCTTTGATCGCGTGAATTCCACGGTAACGCATTAAAGGTTAACAGAATCAAATGTATTAATCCAACACGTAGTCTAAGCTACATATATATATACTAGATGTGCCCTCGGTTTCACCCGCGTTTATAGTTACTGCGTCGCTCCCGTGGGTCGCAGAGTGATGTTATGTAGCCTATAGCCTTCCTCGATAAATTGACTATCCAACACTAAAATAATTTTTCAATTCGAAGGAACCAGTAGTTCCTGAGATTAGCGCGTTCAACCAAACAAACAAATTCTTCAGCTTCATAATATTAGTATAGATTCGACCGTTGTAAGTGAATGCGTAAAACACCTGAATATTTTGCCGAACTATCTTACTTCAATGTTAGTAGTAGGATGTAGGTGTATTATTACGTATAAGCATTATACTCACCTAAGTGCAACAGAATCACAACAAATAGAATGCATTGTTTCATTGACTGCGTGTTATTGTTTACACGTCAATCCATAATCATTTCACACATAGTTACAAAACATTAGCGAACTGGAATTGCTGTGTACCATTATGTATTGTCATATAAATGATTCGACCTTAATTTTTTAGGAGACGGTTCACACCTTACTTCTCTATTATCATAGCTCTTGGATTATTAATGTTACCAGCAATATTCGTTTGTTTTTTTTATACGGCGAATAAGGCATGCGGCATGCATGATGGTAACCGCCAATTATAGCTAAAGAGTACAGCGTTGCCAAACTAAGGGATAAAGAACTACAATTAATTGAAAGAAGGGTAACCCAAATTAGTCCTTATGCTGCGAAACGCAGTATTAACAGTTTTGTTTCCCCTAATCTAGTTGTTTGTACGAGCGAATTGTGGTATACAGGATTAAAGGACCATTCTCATAGAGATGAGTTTAAAACGCAGTAGTCTTGATACTGTAGAAATAACGTTTAGGTGTCAAGTGGTCAGTGTCCAATGGCGAATCGATATAACGTCTTACATCAAACAATGCCAGCGCGCTCAATGTTGTAAATTGTTGACAAAATAGTCAGAACGGTCCATTGTTCCGTGAATATTAACACCGACTGTACGACCACTTATTCTTTTTACATTTCACTTGATACGATTTTAAAATGTATTCACTTTGCTATTCCTTGCTAATAAGTACCTATTATAAACGCGAATGTGAGTTTTAGTCTGTAATAAATGTCACAACGTAGATAGTCTGTTAAAAAGCCAAATTCTACTTTAATAATGTAATGAGAACATTGATGTATAAAACCATTTTTTTATACATCAATGAATGAGAGTGAAGGACCTAGAAAGATGCATGGGTCTATGTATTATAGATCTTTTTTACAAAAACGTAATAGGTTTTATATATTTCGATCACACAATAGAAAACGTCAAGAGGGAATTCAAAATGAGGTTTTAACTACTTACCTGAAACAAATGTTCGTAGCTAAAACGCTTATGGCGGCAAGTTTGAACGTCGAACATCAGCTACAAAATTATGCATGATGCA
Source organism: Catocala nupta (assembly GCA_963675205.1). Classification (NCBI taxonomy): domain Eukaryota; kingdom Metazoa; phylum Arthropoda; class Insecta; order Lepidoptera; family Erebidae; genus Catocala; species Catocala nupta. The sequence continues at coordinate 12,714,269 of OY776078.1, forward strand.
ATGACGTTGAACCGACTCGCTGGGAGCGTTTAATCCGTGGCCCTCGGGTAATGGTACCCCAGGTCTATTTGCTTAACGTGTCAATCATATTTGTTAACATTACCTACAATAATAATACCTACTTTAACAAATGTACATATGCGTCTTATAAAATGTTTAATTAAAAATAACTCTTAAGCATGTAATACAAACAAACGGATACAAATTATTATTAAGCTGCCTATCTACTGCGTTCACGAATCAGTTAAGTTCGGAACGTTCGGCAGCAATTTGCTTAAAAATATCCAGTAAAATAAAACAAAGGCACAGATATAGATTTTATTTCCGAACTTGAGACGAAGCCTTTTCATATATTTATAACAGCGATTTCAACAGTGACTGCTAAACATAGATTAGGTACGTGTAGTTTTCAACTGGGTTTTGTAGGTACGGCCTAACGAGGTTTTTGTTTTGTTTAATCTGTACGTCATAGAAAGTGAAATATGACGTACAGATTTTGAATTACTTTCATGTCTGCGTTTGTTTTAAATTGTATGAAAAAGTAAGAGTACTACGTACTACTAAAAGTAGTACTATTGTATTAGCAGATTACGATTACGATTATCATCATGACTGCCATTAAACTAGTCCAAAGTGCATTTATTTATTGTCTACAAGTGTAACCTAAATAATTGTAATATCTCTTGAAATTTGGGTTACAAATTAGTAATTTCTTGTTAAACCCACCAGCTAAACTTAATTCTTTTTAGAATTGGATTAGTTGCATCTTAATGGTTCTATTAGTAACTATTCTTGACCTAACTTTGAATACAGAGAGTATACAAAAGCAGAAGTAATCCGTAAACGTAGTGGACACGTACCTAAATATCGTTACAATAGTATACGTAAACAAATTACAGAGGTGAACAAACAATTTGGCTTTGTAAATAAAATTAGATCTACTTATAATTATTAGGGTATTAGGGTAACCTGCAATGTTGGGCATATTGTAAGGGCGTAGTAAAACAATTTTCAACGTGTTGGCTGTAGGGCTCTGATGTAGATGCCAACGAAATATATAGCTATTATAAACCATATAATTATTTTAACTGCGTAGCTTATTATACAGATTGCAAACCAAAGAGCAACTATTGTTAGAGTTTAATAGTGGCCCTGTAAAACCTTTGGGCATCAGAGCTAGCGCATATTATAAAATAATGACATACCGCTGTGACTCCTTAACGGTCTTTGATTATTTCGGGTTTGATCACTTCTTTGATCTTTTACGTTGACATTGTTTCTCGCAACATTAACTATTTCGTGAAATGGCTACTCGTAAACATCACAAGCATCTTTCTTTATGACCACAAAGACCACTAAAGATGACGTCTGCATCTTAGAGGAGCTTTCTTATTGAAGCGGATATGACAAACACTGATGGTGATAATTTGTGGACACACGAAAATTTTGTCTCGTATCGGTAACACGTGGCGTAGTGCCTTCTATAGGTACAGTACATGAATATACAGTATTGTAACTCGGGCGTATCTTTGAAATAAATGCCTACAGCCGCGCGGTACGTAACATGCGATAGGGCTGAGCTGCCCACTAACAGCATTTTAATTAAATCTGCCTACTTTGAGTTTCTATTTATTTTTGTGATTGTAAATATTTTTTATTTTATTTAAACAAATAAAATACTTTGTGAATGGAATTGGAAGTGTTCAATAAAAATGCATGTTGTTTTTGATTGGTAGATTTAATTTTAAATACATGTTTATGTTAGATTTAAGACTTAATAACAAATCGGTCTTATAAATTTGCGACTGAAAAATATTTGATCCTCGACTGAGACGTACGGAATGCTTTATTATTATATTTTAAAGTATAAAAAATCCGCAGTCGAATATAAAGCTTAATTAAAAATTGTTTTGGGAAACATGGACAAGGAGGAGAAAAAGGAATATCTTTTACTTGGTTATAGATATCTGCAGCTACTTTACAATTTATATGTTTAGTTTTAAAAGAAGTTCGCGCGGTTACTGTTTAAAAAACAACACACCGTACGTTCGTCACTGCGGCGCATTCGCGACTGGTTGCGAGCCGAGCGCATGCCGACGCCGAGGCGCGTAGGTATGACTCGAGTTCCGACCGTTTATATGAAGATAGGTTACTGTATATTTATGTACTGTGGTACAGTATATATTAATCAAACTGACTAAAAATGTAATCGATATTTAAATCAATAGGTATATGAAAACCACTTTAACAAAGGTTATGGCATGCTGTTGCTTTATTTATAATTATCTTAATTACATGATGTCAGTATGTTTTATACTCAAATAACATTTTGTCAAGCGAAATTCAAGCTGATGCGATTGTTTTTGAATACTCGAGTGCGTGGTTACAAAATGCGAGTGAATAATTGCAAACATAGCGTAGTAAATAACTTAACAGCAAAGAGTTTTAATGCTGACTCAACTTAAAAAAACATGGTTATAATTTAAGTTTTAATTAGTATGGAGCCGTTTGTGTAAATAGTGCTTTAATTTGCGACTTATAAAAAATAATCCGCGAATGTCCTTCATCAGGTTTAAGTAAAATACCATATTCTAAATTTACATCATCATATATCATATTATATTATATTCCCTGCACAAAAGCACGAACAAAATGCCAAATTCATACCTTGAAAAAGATTTATATGTGGATTGAAAAGTAAAAATAATTTAGTTACTCTCACAGTAATAGTTTTGGTTCAAATGACGCTAAAAGAGATACATACGGAAATGCTTCTAACAAGTAAAGACCTTTAAAGAGTTTTAGTCTAACAACACCTTTAATGGCAACTCAAAAAAGAACTATAAGACTATTATAATTAAACAGAAAAATAGTCGTATTTCAAAACTGAATACCAACATCCCCAGGGGTAGGATCCTAACCGTCAGCTGTTTGGACCAAAAACAGAAATATTCTTTCAATACGTACCTACCAAGTTAATTCTGCATTCTACCTTACATCCTTGACCCTGCCGCGTAACGTGAGTATGGAAGTCATTATAGTATTGATATATGACAAAATGAAAATTAAATTGTCGTTTTAAACTACCTCAATCAATAATACCTAATAGATACTATTAAAAACAAAACTGTAAATAAATTCTACGTGTTCATAAATTAATTCACACGTAACTATATTTTTTTTGGTTCTCGTTAGTTTAACTAAATATAATAAAACTTGATAGTCACTTTTGCAATCCAACCTTAAAATTATCCTTGGCTGTTTGATCTCAATAAAGTATATATACCAGAAAATACTCATTGTAAAATACACTATTATTATACTTGGACGCTTAAGTGTAGATACATATCTATGAACATTGACCTTGTAACATGTTGGCTTCTGAACAATGTACGTATTAAAATATTATCTGTTAATTGTAATTCTGTAGGTGATTTGTTTGACTTTAGGTGCACAAAGACTAATAAGGAAATTAAAGTCCGTAGCTGGACGGTATATACCGTCGTATGATATTAGAATATACTTGGATCGAATAGCGTCCTAACTGACATGGTTCACTTATATAAAAAGTATTTAGTCTTCGAGGAACGGCATGGATAAGTAAAGGTGTATTGTCTACGCAAGCAAGGGCAAGGTAGCGAGCCAACCATAGGAGAGTTCCAGGCTGGAGTCTGGATCAAAATATCAGAATGTTTCTGAGAATTTCTGGTGATCAGAAGGGGAAATACTACTAGACGAATTAAAAAAGGTGAACTATAGTTTACAAAGCTAATCTTTTTGACATACGATATTATTCGATTGTGTATCGATATAACAAATAGACTTATGAAAAAAAACGAGTGTAATCTGTATACAGAATAATAAATTCAGCCAGTACGTTTAAGGTGCCTTTGCAATTTATGATATCTCCAACGGTTGAGGATAAACATAAGTCGAAAAACAACGATAGCATATCGTGACAATTGACATTCATTGACGCGAAACTTGTAAATGAATCGACCGATAACATGGAATAATACTTCGACATCTTTTTATTGACACAGGAAGTGCAGTCGATAATACTGCCAATAAATAAACTAGTATATTATAAAAATGGCGGAGACAGACAAGAGGTTGGATGCCGATAGCTGGTGCAAAATAAAGCGTTAGAGCTAATTTATATGGGGCTCATCAGCATCAAGTGCCGTGCTATTTTGGTAAAAAAACAGAAATAACATGAAACTTGCTTTAATAACTCGCCTCGTTTAGGTTCATGGTTCTTGAGAGATCATATTAAAACATTTTTAAAATATCAGAATGAAAATCAGTCGCTTCCCAGTATTTATTTCTTTCCGTGTAGATCCATTTCCCTTCTGGTGGATATTTTTAGATCTAGCCTAAATTGCGTAGCATGACAGCTAATTCCTATTTATAAAGTACGATTGTATATCGCCAAAGGTGTAGGCAGAGTTGTAACACACCTCCAATTTAAGGCAAGCCGACCCTTAACAAGGTACTATTATGGAGTTTATGATATTGCCTAAATTATAATAGGCAACCTTTTCCGTGCTGGAATTAAACTCAATATATCGAGGGTGAATACTCTAATTACCCATATTCCACGCTACTAAGAGTACAATTCAATGGTACACGTACTAACATAGACAACAAAACCAACAATAATTATATTTATCTATTCGTTGAACTGCGTCTTTTTAAACGACTCTTGCGCAGTTTTCCCATAGCCGATAACATCGCATCCAACTGTTTATTAATTGAGGCTAACAATGAGATGCTGCAAGGGCAAAAACAGGAGACCAACATACCACGCAAATAACATAATGATATCTTTTGAGGTCACGGGAGCAGCGGTCCCTTATTTTATAAGTCTGCTAAAAAGTGTATGGAGACTCATCACTAAAGGAATTTGCTGGGAAGGTTGCATATTATATGGGTCAGCAGAATTCGTACTTTTTGAATATTTACTATTCGATTGCACAGTTGCGCTAATTTCAGTGGTTGTCTGCCTGCTGTGCGAGTGTTATGGGTTCGATTATTTGATACCACACGGAATGACAAGTGTGATTTGCAAATAGTTGTTCTGAAATTGGATATTCGGTGTGACCGTTGTTTGTAAAATGTTACTCAAAAATAATGATTACTAAAATATAAGAAAGCATATTCTGTGTGCCTTTACTTATGCCCAGTCAGATAATGTGAAACGTGGTTAGTTTTCGGGCAGTTACTACTATTTGCAATATTGATTATCCCGCAATGTTCCTGTTTAAGATTAAAACAATTAAAACATCATACTGTACAGAGTCTATGTAAAAATATGTTCCATCTGTAAATATTAAACAATATATTCATTTGCCGCTATTTTGAAATCTAATATTATAGCGAACATAACAAATAGACAGGCAAAAACTTATTTTACGTATTGTTCATTAGCGCTCTTATTGTCTCATCGGGTTATTCATACAGCACACAGAGCACGTAATACTCCTCTACGTGTTCCGTACTCTGCGGTACAGTCGAATCCAATGCGAAAATTGTGATTGTAAAGTGCAAGAGTTATAAATAATAAACAATTGCTCAAATAATTATTAATAAATATTTTTTAGGTGAGGCGTCAAGTTCGATCTCAAGGCCACCTCTGACTTCGAAGTTATGTGCGTATTAAATATTCAATTATCGCTCGCTTTGACACTGAAGGAAAACATTGTGAGTACGCATGCTCACTTCTTTCATTCTCCATAATATTCTTGAAGATATGTAAAGTGTGCTAAAGCGCATTGTGTCAGCGTAGTGCACTATGGCCTAACCCTTCACACATTGTGAAGATGCCTGTGCCCTACGGTGAGATAGGATTGATAATACAATTTTATTAATATTCTTTAGGCAATCTAACAAAAATCGTTAGTCTCCTGGCTTAAGTACGCTTATGTTTGCTTGCAATATTAAGGTTAAGGTTACAGAACCTTTTGCCCGATTCAAGCCTGTGCTTGAATCGGGCAAATTGTTATTAGGTTAATCTGTTAGGCAACTCAGTAGTAGACAAAAGGCTCGCTAATACATTGGACCAAAACATATAGCTGGTGAAATGTCGCTGTACTACACAATTGCTATCCTTCAGGTATATATGTACTGGAGACAGATTCTATAGTATTTATAGTAAAATTAAAACAATGAAACGGCAATCACTGATAAGACAAAAAGGATCAATTATTACTTATCGTGTTTCCACTTGACAATAAGTAATTGATAAGTAATATCACGCAGCGATAGCCTAGTGGGAAACCGTTATACACCCACGCAGAGGTCTCGAGTTCGATCCCAAGGCGCGCATCTCCAGGAAAACATCACGAGGAAACCTACATGCCTGAGAGTTCTCCATAATGTTGTCGAAGATATGTGAAGTCTGCTCGTGGTGGACTAAGACCTAACCCTTCTCACACTGAGAAGAGGCCCGTGCCCAGCAGTGGGACAGTTTAATACAGGTCTGATATAATTATATTTATGAGAATATAATGAAATGATAAGCTTAACGTCTTATTTTGTGTGGAAGTAAAATGGCATGCTACTTTTTACTAATTAAAAAGTACTCGTATAAGATCTTTACAAATAAGAAATGGAGACAGTATATCTGCATCTTATTGTCAAACTATTAATATCGCCAAACTAATAATACCTTCATATATCGCATCAGAAAAATATTCGTGTCGCGTACTTGAGTGATGCTCAAATAGATATCAGTCGCTGATATTAATAAAAAGAGTTTATTGTTTATATTTACGAGGCATGCAGAATGTTGCCACACAACCTACATTTAAAGACATACCCTGGAAACAAAGTGGTGGTCTTAAACTATTTCAGATAGTTCAAATTTACATATGATGTAGAAAACTTACCATAATACTCCTATTATAAATATCTCCATATTTCACCATTCTCAAAGCACAGGTTCTATATGTACAGTACGAGTGAAATAGCTAAATGTAATAAATACATTAAAGTAATCGTTCTTCCCATAGTTTGCGCAGAAGCGTCAATTCGTAATAATACCACACCATGTGTTTATCGTAGTGACGTACCATGGCCATATCAATTAAATTATTAGCATTACGTTCGCAACGGTTTACTCTCTGTAATGCTATTGGCGAATAAATTCGTCGTTACTAACCATTAGGACGAATGCCGGCCGCTAAAGATTGTTAAAAGTAAGGCAACTTCACTGCCAAGTACCTAGATTGCTCGCATATAACGACAGGTTCAATTACCTTAAAATTAATATTATTCACTTTTCATATCAAAGGTAATTGCATCGTGAATATTGGCAAAGTAGCTAAGTATTACAGGGCCCGGACTACTTTTCAATTAAGGCAAGTATCGGCTTATGTAAATTGAATGACATCTTCTTTGGTTTCTTCGCCAGAATATCTACTTAATGCTGGTAATGCAGTTCTTACAAGACTTCAGTTTTAATAAAACCGATTTTAATAACCGTTTTTCTAGGAACGGCGTGATTGAGTGAAATGCTCTTTGATAGATACAAGCGTAATTAAAGGGATTTTTAATAGCGCCTTTTATTAAATCAGATTTCAGTAGAGTTTTCGGTACTGGCTACATAGTGTTTGATGTTTAGCTTCGTAAAACTATACCATCACTGTGAATGTTGTTTTGACATTGTTAAACAAATAAGGACAAATTAGTTCGCGTCTCGTAACCTACACCGTTCTGAAATCAAGCAAAAACTTTACAACTAAATATGTCCAATTGTGTGTTACCAGAAAACACTGCTAATTCAGTATTTAACATTGTATTTTAGATCCAACTTTTGTAAAATATTGTTATTATATGAAAATTATGATGTCTTAACGCTGCCTAATGTTGGATGACGTAATAGTAATGGTGAGCGCGATTAAGCGTTTATTTCTTCGCAAGGAAATCATTACAACGACTTGTTACACAGTACACCTTATTTTCTCTCTGGAGTAGGTTTGTACATAAAGAATAATTAGTAGTACTCAGCTCCCACGTTATAGGCTCTATGGCTATCTATCGGGCAGTGCACAGAAAGTTTACTCGGAGTATTTAGGACCCTTTGCCATTAGGTGCTATCGGCGTCCGCGCAGGTTCAAAATCAGCGCTGTTTCTAACAATATTTAGCCAACATTTAATAACACTACCTGGATATCGGTATTTCATGCATAGCGACTGCAGTGACACCGAGGCAAAAGGCAATAATTTTATAAATACATTAAATACCCATATCACTTAACACGCGTTAACGTTTTAAGAAATCCTTAAAGAACTTATTTTCATGAATTAAGTCTGTCAACCAGCAAAAAGTTGTTTATTCATCGTGATTTTCTCAATGCAATCAGCAACAACACTAAGCATCTAATCGTTAGTTATCTAAGTAGCGGTTTCCCCTTGAATTAATTCTACTGCAGCTGTGCTGTATAAAATGCTATATCGATAAGTCATAGGATTTAATGAGAATCGCAAAGGAAGTTATAATGGTATGGTAATGGAAATGAAGTAATATGCATAGGCTCAGCAAAATCTATCGATATTACCTCGAGTTTGCTTTGGATAATATCAGCCCTGTTTATAAACTGCTCTATTTCTAAGTACGGGCACTTTCTCCATATGAGAAGTGTTAGGCCTGGGTCCACTACGATAGTCCAGTGCGGGTCGGCAGCCTACACAAATTTTAGTGTATATTATGGGGATCTTTCAGATGTGCACGTTATCTCTTACCGTTGAAACGAAAGATATTGTACTACCTATTGAATACGCACATAGCTTTGAAAAGTCAAAGGTAAATTGAAATCAGGATCTTTGCCTGTCAGACCTAACGCCTACTAGAGTTATCACTTAATCTTACTAGATTAAGTGATAATTGAAAAATGTCAGCAGCTATTTATCACGATATTGATGTCAATATTAAATGAAGCAAAAATAATTATAATAAATTCTTGTTTAACTCATCCTTTTAAATAAAGCCACAGCTATCAGTAACAATATATAGTCTGGAGGTGTATCTAACAGAAGGCAAAAATCTCTCTATGTTTTACGTTGAACCTGTAAACCAAAGCTGGCGAATCTTAAATTATACTTATCTGCCTTCCCTTATAGAGAAATGGGATAAGACTATGTAAATAGGTGATTATTCTTAATTTAACTGGATTTTTCTAGGCTAAGAAAAATGCACGCGTTTTTGTCTGTACAATTCAACGGTAAGACCATTTGAATTGGACCTTGCGTGAGATTTTTAATCGTCTCAAACAGTATCAGTCGTAGTTCCGTATGGCTGTTAGACGTTATTATGGACATTATGACTATGTTATGTCTACACATACATATGTTTAACAAAACAGTGACATCGTTAATGAACGTTATGTAGATAATTAACTATTAAAAATATAACTCGGTTCAATAGTGTTTGATCGCATTGTCAGTCCATATAAAAAGAAAGGACGAACCTAATTAACATGTAGACGTAGCTACAGCTAGCTGTAAGAGAAAGCTGTCTAATTATGGGTATCATCTCCCTCTAAAACAACTTAGTATTACGTCTATGTCCCCGAAGGGGTAGGCACAGGTCATGACACACATGGGCCGACTATGGTGTTAGGTAATGGTAAATAGCGAGCCTATTTTCATTTACCAACGGCAATAACATATTTTATGATGCTTTTAAAAATATATTGCCTGAAATGCACAGCATACCTTTTTCATTCCATTTCCTTTCATAATCCGTCGAGAAAATACAGGCGTATTACTGCTTTAAGTTTAATAGAATACCGCGATGGAGTTTACGACGACTGTACTATCGGATGCTTGTAGATGATTTTTACAGCCAATACAGAATATGTTTCTCTCATTAATATGACCGAGAGATATACTATGACTATGACACAGTTTCCACGACGCGTAGGATAATCTAATTAGCTGTAGGCGTGTCACCGCATGTGAAATGGAACGACTGATTGCCATAATCCAAAAAGATGTATGTATCTACATACCCTTTGTAGGGTGCTTTATATATATATTTATTAAAATATTTGCTTCATATCCTTGTAAATGCATTCATTATATCGCAGTCTTAATAAAACAGAGACTTATCCACATAAGTCTCTGTATAGAGTTTAAATTTGTTTTAATTAAAATATCCACATATTTTGATTAAAACAAATTTAAACTCTGTTGCAATTACTTAACACAAATTAATATTAGAATTTATAGTCACACAATTAGAGTTGAAATTTCCTAACTCCCGAATTTCGAGCTAAATCGCTGATTTTTATTTAACTGCGATTTAGCTTGAAATTCGAACGAACGATATACCATAATCAACTGAGACAAAGCGGTAAACGGTAAACAAAGCGGCAAAATACGGTAAACTGAATATAGGTTTATATATAGGCTTACCTAGAGTAATATTTATAGTATAATTTAGATAAAATGTCCCTTATCCTTGTTGAATATCCTGTGCACAAATATAGGTAACAACACCCAACAGAACGCAAAAAATTTTATGAATGAAATCTGAATCCTTAAAAGCTTACAGTGGAGGTTTTGTTTCAATTGGCTTTTTCACATATAGCCAAATATTGTTTGGTATAAAATTCTAACTTATACATTCACTTGAGCTTCAGGGCACTCGAGATTGACATCAGTAAGCGTTAAAAAAACTCACATAACCACTTCATTTAAATCTTGTCACGTTCGAACCTTTTAAAAGTTAATGTAAACAAAAGTGATGGCGGTACACGCCCTCCACATACCAGCCAGCATACACCACATCACACACCATACCACTCAATGGCATCAGGACTGCCATTTTATTAAAACAATGTCAAGTCTATACTTTTGTTTTCATTACGTCACAGTACAATGATCTACACGTTGAAACTTTTGTTACATTACTACTGGGGAACAATAAACACTAAATGAAAAGCCGTCGGTAATGTACCCAATGATTGTTCCCGTGATTGATGCCACAGGAATATGACGAAGCTAAAACTCGACAAACATTTGCCACTAGCTACCAACAATATCAAAAAAAGTTAATAGATTTTTTGTCGTAAAATTTATTTCTTGTCCGTGGACGTTCGAGGTAAAATATATAATAGCCTTCTTTAAAAGCAAACAACTATTTTCGGACCTATAATTAGATGACTAATCATACGCCGAGAACGAAGCAATTACAACAAAATAAAACAATAAAGACCCCGTGATATCATTACACCCATAGATCTCAATAATTAGTTGAGTCACCCAGCGTGCGCGCACCTAAGGAATTGGGATCTGGGAGCCGATGATCGCCGAACCCTGCCGAAGATTCCCGAAGCCGGGTGGAAGGGGGAGTTCGGCAGCCCGTGACGCCTGGCCAGCTAAGCGTGACGTCTCCTACTGACGAACCTCAATACCACATGATGCCGTCCTGTAATCCCATACAATAATATCAATCATTCTGCTAACTGACTATATTAGCAACTCCGGCCGTAATACGCCGCTATAAGTTTACATACGTGGGGCCCCGCGCACCTGTACGGGAGCACGTTGAGACATATATTATTTATAAAAATTAATTATTTAAGTAACTATTAAAAAAACTAAGAAAGACGACATTAAAAGAGCTGTATACTTCTTAACCTACTTATACTGTATAGAAAACTGTTTGGTCGCGTGTCTGATAGGGCTAATGAATGATTTGGACAAAAAGCGGCCTTACGTTATATCTTACCAGCATTGACATAAAATTACGAGACTTTATGTAGTGGCTACAGATAACAAATTAAAATAATGATGGCTAGTTAAAACTAATTATGATTCGAGCACTGACTGGCCGTTTTATTGAGCCTTCACTTTATTTCTACTTGTTTTGATTCTACTGATACTATAATTATACTATATGTGGATATCTGTTACTTGATTATCATGTAAACCGTTAAACGGACATGGGTAAAACTTGGATACTTCTTGTACATGTATGCATTGCCGTGGGGTTTACGCTAGCGACGCCGCAGGCAATAGATAGTTGAGAATAATTATGACGTGACATTACTTACATTTTCCTTAGCAAAAACATTACGAAAGCCTGGTTACTGGGATTAACTGAATAGCACTAGTTGCATGACTTGTTAGAAATGCATATTTATTTATAAAAGTATATTTTACTCATTAAATACAATTAATTTGTTTATACATATAATAATCCATTTATAGGACTGGAGACGTTTTAAAGCGGTAAAAATAATAAAGCCTTATTAAGCAACTGAACTATGTACAACGTTGATTATCCTATTCACGTTCTAAGAAAACTATCATTAGATAAGTGGGACAGTTATTTATATGAATATAGGTAACGGGTCTAATATTCAAATGGATATCGAACAAAAGAATGCGATTGGTGACCTCCACTCGCACCGTAACACAAGAATGTAATAGCACCATTGCTCTCGTGGTCTCTATAAATTTTCGTACAATGCCGGATAAAGAACCTGTCTGATTCCAGTGTAAGAACAACAGTTATAATACCAAAGATTACGAAAATATTTCTCGATTCACGTCGTTTAATTATTCGATTCTGTTATCTCAGTTAAATGAAATAAAATGTCGATATACAAGTTTATTTTGGTAAGTTTCTCACGGAGCTTAATTATAATGGACGATACCGAGATCGTTTAGTGAAATCTTTGGCATTATTAACAAAATCGCAGTTAGTGTTTATTTAGTTTGTTTTAATGTTATGACTATTTTTTATGTTAGTTAGATAACTATATGTATGTATCGATGGGCAATTTATGTTTATCTAAGTTTTGACGGTAAAATTATGTTTTATTTGATTGGTTGTTTCATAAATAAGTAATTTATTAGTATTACACGATTTTTATTTTTCGATGGCAAGTCAAATCAAATCAAATCTAGCACGGAGTGGCAGATACTGATACTTAAAAATGAACCCTTGGTAAAGATATATTAATATAAGTTTTATATTTGATTCAATCGCTTCTGTTCTCGCTATCGCAGGATGTATACGTTTTCAAAACAAGTCACCTTCACCCACCCATTATTATATAGGTCATCGTTTATTCTTTTAATCCCCAACTGCCATACTAACGCTTTCGCTTCATTACAGAAAACCGTATAAAAATTGACGGCTTAAATTGACACCAATCCTGTATAAGCTCCGTCAAAGTTAACGTTAACGATTATTAGATAAACCGAAGGTATGTGTGGAGGCACCAAGCGTTACGCCATGTTGGCCGTACCGGCGATATGTTAGCGGGGCCGACGCCAGTCAGCCGTGCCGAATTATGAGTGTCATAGTTGCAAACACCATGAATTACACTTTCGTGGGATAGTGGGTACAGAGCTTTAAGATATCCCCCTTAAAGCAATTAAAGTTTCTTATGAATTCCTTTATTTGTACTCCAATGCTGTGGTATCGTAGCATAGGTTAGAACACTGAGACAACGACAGGTCATTATTTATATTAGTTGTTATTAATCGTTTTAATCAACTGATATAATGCATCAGCTGCTTATTACTAAGAATTATCACGATCTCGAATCAATTAATTTCAGAGTGCATTCCTAGGTCAGGCAGCCCCTGTTGAATTAACAACTGACCTAAATCCGGCCCTAACGAAGCAGTATTAAAGGAAAGTCTCAAACACACCTTATTTATAGTCAACCTACTGTACCTTGAACTAAATGATTCGTAGATCGCGACAAATGCAAATTAGGCGTTATACGCAATTATATTTTAAATTACTGTTCCTGTTGACTTCAAACAAATACTGGTATTATCGCGTCCCTTTTCGAGTTCACACTGTATTACAGCTCATTCGGGAGTGACAGTCGGACAGACAGACAGAGACACGGCAAGGCCTGCGGACATTGGGACTATATATATATACATTTGGTTAGGTACTTAACTAAAGGTAAACAATCTTGATGTGACTTTTTACACAAGCACATATTAACAAAGAAACTACTGCTTAAACTGACGGTTCAATTGATTTAGTAATCGTTATTGTTGTATTTACATTGATCATTAGCAGCATTTTATTTTAAACTAAGTTTTTAGATGATAAGACATATCAAGATTGTTAAGTACCTAACCAAATGGAGCATAGTGTGTACTATAATCAGTGCAGTCAATAGGCTGAACTGTCATGCGTAAATATAGACTTCGTGAAGTACTGAACAATGTCCATGGTTTAATACAGACCTCACAAGACGGCTTCATGTAACTAGTGTTTATACGCTAAGCATGAGCCTAACGTACAACTGAAAGTCCCAATATTTTTTTAAATTCCGCTGTGTATGTAAACAGGCCAATACTAAGATTAATTGCATTTTCCAATTATTTGTTTACAAATACATTTTTAATTTATAACAGGAAACTGTTATCCTTGTATAAACAGTTAAGCGTTAAGTTATATCAGTTAAAACTGTTATCATGTTGACATAACTGAAATTACAAGAATAGTAAAACATTTTTGTTTGTAACCTTTGTTGACAGCAATTAGCTGCAATCGTGAACATCAAACAGGTGTAAAACCAAGAATCAAACGGTCAAAAGCAACAATCAAAAAGGTCATAAGCAAGAATCAAACAGGTCAAAAGCAAGAATCAAACAGGTCAAAAGCAAGAATCAAACAGGTCAAAAGCAAGAATCTTAACTAGTATTATAAATGCGAATATGAGTTTCTTTACTTGTTTATTACGCTTTCACATCTCAATTACTTGACCGATTACATGAAATTTCGTATACACATTGTCAGGGATACAGAAAAGTACATAGGTCTTGTACGGCCATACCTCATATCCAGTAAAAACGTACTTCCCGAGCGCAGCCGCGGGAAAAGCTAATATTCGAATATTCTGTTAGAAGAAGATTAGCATCGATGACGCAATACTGTTGCAAATTGAATAATTGCTGTGATTGGTTGGAAATAACCCTAGATATCCATTGACATTTTACTACCTTAAGGGAAGGTTGGTTATATCGCTAATAATTTAAGGGTTACGGATGTTACCCACCATACAAGCGAACATTAAACTAACTTCCCACAACTATAATGTTAACAGAACATGCCATTATTTCCTGTAAAATAAATTTTTAACAGCCATACTGGCCAACATCACCTTATTACAAGTAATGGAAGTTATAATCGAAACACACATGTTAATACAAGCAGTCCTCTCGAATAAACAGACACGAAGAGAGTATGGGCACGGTAGGGCATACCGTAATCGAAGTGGAGAGTTAGTCGTCACACGATATTCCAACGATTTTACTTGTTGCTGTTTTGTAATATTTTTGATCACTCCCTATATCGAATTCTCGTATATATTTTACTTTATAAAGCAATATATTTAACTATATGTAGATCGCCGTGCCACGGCAGAAGGCAACGATCCTGAGATCTAGTGTCGATTTTTGTAAACCATATTATATAGACTACATAACGCATTGAAGTTAATAAAATAATTTGTAGTAGCAGCGTTTTGATGGACTTAAAATTTGTACTTTAATGTTACATAACTATAATAATATATATATATATATAATTATATATAATAAATGCTCTTTCTAGTTAAATTTGATAGTGTAACTGTGATAAAGCATACATACAAGAGCTCTGCTTAGTTTGGGCTAGATAGTGTTGTGTGTATGTGGTAGAATATTATTATTATTATTGCAATATTCGATTTAATTGTGTATTGTACGTATTATCTTTATTACAATACGTACAATCGACGTGCGATCTGACTCGTAGGGTACGTATACATAACATTATCGCGTACGCTGTTCGAGTACGTTATTGCCAGTATTTTGAGCGCGCAGTAATCAGTCAGTCAGTTCGTTCGCACGCGGCCCCAACACTGTCATCGTCACGCTCGCCTGCCCCCGTACGAGACGGCCTCATGCCTATTTTTTACTAATAGCCTATCGCCATGTACTTCTTGCCAAACCATTGATTATTCGAAGAAAACTCGCCACTATCGGCAAATCGTTCGTTGCTTTTGAATCCTTTAAAAACCGATGTAAATTATTGTCCCTATTCCTATTAGTAGGTACCGTGGCTTTAGCTTTGAATGAATAAACTGGTTTCTTTTTCAGTGGCTCTTATTTGGAATATTAAATTTCAATAGTTCTAAAGGTATTCGAGTGTACTATACACATTAGGACATTGATAGTGACACCATATATGAGCCGTTTAGGATAATCAATAGGGTTGTACCGCGCTTATAAAGCGCTATCTCATAGTTTTGACCAGAGCAACTTCTTTCTTGTGTATATTCATTCTTACATTTACCATAACACCGTTCGTCATAATGCCAGATTGGAATTATTACTTTGGAATTATGCAAATATTTAATATTATTTCATGTAATTCTAATATAATTATATGGCGTAATATAATCTCAGATATGAATTGTGAGGATAGGTCCCATGGTTAGTCACTTGTGAAGGTCAACGTCGTAGTTTTGAACTTAAATTGATTCCGTAATTCTGTAATCAAGGTCTATAATAAGATTTGGCGCGTAAAAATCCGGCAACGAATTTAACCGACTGAGCATGGTTATTTTGTCACCGTGTGGACGTTTATGAATAGACTTAGTAGTACCTACTAGTATTTTAGTAGCAAACATTTACTAGAAAATGCCGCAGCCTGGTATCACTTGTCTGCACTCACCCCTAAAGATACCGCAGGAGCTTCATGTATGGCAATAATATAATACTATTAAAATACATAAGAACAAAATTATTTAAGTAGTTATCCTATAACAATACTACAATCATACAAGGCATCCAATTTGTCACAATGTTCAATAATATGTAGTTTTTTAAGGTAGTAGATCCTCGCTGGTTTCAGCATGAATGGGCCGGATCGACCGGGGTAGTACTACCCTCTCACAGAATACCGGCGTGCAGTAACGGTACCCGTACTGTTGCGTTTCGTATCGGTGAGTGCGAGAGCCGGCGGCCCAGTTACCCCGATCCTTTTCCTATCCTTTCCTTTGTCCTTTCCTTTTTCCTTCATTCCTTTTTAAAGGGCTGGCAATGCACTTGTAACTCCTTTGGGGTTGCGGATGTCCATGGGCGGCGGTAATCGCTTACCATCAGGCGATCCGTCTGCTCGTTTGCCACCTTAGGCAATAATAAAAAAAAAGTTTCAAGAAGTGCATGTTTTTGCCAACATTGTCATTATGCCAACCTTATTCTATTACTGTATAATAATTATAATAATTTATTTGCCTTAGGTGTTGTGTACATTGTAGGTCTTATATCAAATATTTTACACCTAAACAATAAATTATGTAATTTCAATAACACAAATAAATTAAATTAAAACAGGGCACAAATGAAATTAAAATTAAACAATTAAATTAAAACAATGCACATAAATGAAATTAAAACAGAACAAATAAATTACAACATACATAAAAACAATAAAATTATGAAATAAAATCTACATCTTTTTTGACATCAGTTAGTCCAATTATTGTTATCAATAAATTCATTGACAGTATAAAATGCTTTATTAAGTAAAACAGTCCTTAAACGCCTAAGAAATATTCTTGTTGGCGACTTTTTCATGTCGTTTGGTATTTTATTGAAGATTTTTATACAAAAACATTTTTTTTTTTGTTGCAAGTTTTTCTTGGTACTCTGGGTATGACTAGTCTATCTGGATCTCTAGTATTTCTTGGATATACATCACTGGCTTTTTAAATAGATGAGAATTTTGCCGAACAAATGTGGCACGTTCCAAGATGTACATACTAGCCAAAGTTAAAAGCTTTCTTGTTCTAAACAAAGGCTTACAAGACTCCCATGGAGGAATTCCACCAATAGCCCTAATGCATTTCTTTCGTGCTAGAAAAGCTCTATATGAGTCTGCAGAATTACCCCATAAAATAATCCCATAGTAACATAGCCGTGATATGCTGATAGTAACTGTACTATCATTAAGAAAAACCTCCTGGGGTGGTCAATTAATGAGTGAAGGACAAAAACAAACCTATTCAACATACTACATATCTTTTCTATGTCCTTTTTCATGAAATATGACTATTTAAGACGATTCTCAAAAAGCTTTTCTCCTCGACTTGACTTATTATTTGGCCTCCATATCTGATATTTAGATCACTTCTTTTACTACCATATGCACCGAATTGCATTATTTTAGTTTTTGTAATATTAACATTTAAATTATTCATGCTGAGCCAATTTATTGTCGATTGAATTGTAAAATTAATGTTATTTATATAATTAGTTATGTATGTCACATTTTGTTCGTAAAGTTAGAATTATTGAAATGTCATCAACAAATAATGTATATGGGCTTTATATCGCATTAGGAAGATCATTGATATTCTGTAAAGATAAATATAAGGAATAAATAGAAGGAGCCCCAAAACACTTCCTTGAGGTACTCTAGAATGATTAGGTTTATACTAAGATTTATAGCTTGTGTATTCATTTTGTGTATTTAGCTTCGAAATCTCCGCACATTGCTGTCTATTGATTAAATAAGACTCAATCCATTTCAATGCCTGACCACGGATACCGTATCGCTCTAGTTTAGATAAAAGCAATTTATGTGAAACAAAGTCAAAGGCTTTTGACATGTCAGAGAAAACAACTGATACTCGCTTTCTGGCATCAATTTCATCTACGATAGTTTTCAAGAGGTTCGAACGAGCAAGAGAAGTATAGAATATTTTTTTGCTTTATTCTTCAAGAAGTTGTTTTCCAATGAAATTATTATATCATTCTACATTGCATAACTTTTTCAAAGTCTTTTGAGATAATCGGTATGAGACTAATTGGCTTGTAATTATCAATTTTAGAGTTTTCTCCGCTTTTATATAGGAGCTTTACTATTACGCGTTTGAGACAGGATGGAAAGTGTCCTTCAGTAAATGACAAATTTATTAAGTGTGTCAATATAAACATAATTTTAAGATTTTTGTTTATACTCCATCATATCCAACAGCCTTAGTGTTATTCAATTATAGTATTAGCCTTTGAACGTCTTCGTAACCATAAGGCAATAAAAACAAACTACTGGAGATATTACTTCTATATGTAAGACGTAGTTGATCATTAGACTTGTTTGTTAGATCTATCCAATAATTATTAAAAGCGTTAGCTACTTTTGTAGGACTATGTATATTTATGTTATTTACAATTATGTTTTCTATGATTGTAATAATTTTTATGTCTTCTGTTTGGTTTTTTATTAGTGACCAGGCAGCTTTGCATTTTTCTAAGAATTATTCATTATGTTATCATTAGTTTCTTTAATAGCGTTATCAATGCAGGACTTTAATATAATGCAATTTTTTTTTATATTTTTTATTGGTCTTCTACTTATTTCTATAATAAGAATATCGTAGTGACCGTTTCCGCTTACAACTAATTCTTAAGCTTTTAGTTACCCAGTTAGCAGCTTTAGTTTTATTCGATATTTTAATTCTAACCTTAGGAAAATACAGATTGTAGAATAGCAAAAATAATTCATGAAAGATTTTAAAGGCCGTGTTAATATCATTCTGACTATACTGAAAAGGAATGATTTGATAAACACTCTTTAAGTTTTATAATATTCTCTAAACTATATAATATAGTCTCTCCTAGAGATAAAGTATTGTACACAAATATGTTTTCGCTTTACGGGTATATTTAACAGCTGAGCCGTGTTATGCTCAGATATATCCCAATGTAAAAGTTCACCCTTAGCCGACTTTATATTACTGATTACATGGTTTATACATGTTTTACGGCGTATCAGTTCTTTAATGTTAATATGAAATTAAATTAGAAATTACTTGCCTAAATTCATTTGTATTTTTTATCTGCATGTAGAATAATTATATTAAGATTACTCGCTATAACGATTTTTCTTAATAAATTTATTAGTAATTTGATAAAGAACTGCAGTTAATTTTGTTATAAATAAATGTAAATCTGAATTGGGTATCCTATTTAAACCTATTACCAATATGCTGTGCGAAGGTAAATATACTCCACACCATTCAAAATGTTCATCTAGACAATGTTTTTTAACGAACTCTAATTGTTCAAATATTATGCCATGTTTAATTAATATAGCAACACCTCCACGTTCTTGTTTCTTTTTTCTACAATAAGATACAGCCCGCTTATAATCATTCAGCTTTAAAGAGCGTTCGTCTCCTAATTCAACAAAAGTTTCGCTGAAACAAATTATATCTGGTTCATATTTATTCAGAGTAAGGTAATTTAACAGTATCTCTAGAAGATTTCGCTTATTAAATATACCGGCTATATTTTGATGCAAAATCCTTAAATATTCGTATCTATTCACGAAAAAGATTGTCCGTTTTATCTTTTTGTGCATCTGTATCGACAGTAGTAATTTTCTGTTGGTCTCGATTTGTATGTCGGTCAGTTTGTATATCCAAAAAGTATTTTACACATATCTGAGATCATTGACACAATTACAATTACCTGTCTTTGGTGAATAAATGTCTAAATTTACAAAAGTCCAATTTTCATACTGACTAGCTACCATTGTCAAAATTTCATTAAGTTTACCTTCGTTCAAATGAATATTTTAAATAATTTCATAACAAATACAGAACATATTGTTAATTTCTGTATTATACAATACTATAAGTAATAATAATGAATTCTATTTATTATTCAACGTCAATATCAAATTCGTTATTTAAAAAGCACATGTTATTTTATTAATGGATTGAACAGGTGTACAGTGTATGGATGTTATAGAAGTTAAAATCTAAACCTCGGCATGCAGAATCACAGCCTCCTTTCAATAGGAACATGAAATGAGTTGCCATAAACGTAAATGATACGTATATTTGGTGAATAAATGTCTAAATTTATAAAAGTACAGTTTTCATACTGACTAGCTACCATTGTCAACATTTCATTAAGTTTACCTTCGTTTAAGTAAATATTTTTAAATACTTTCATAACAAATACAGGACATATTGTTAATTTCAGAATCATATATAATTCTGACATTATTTTTAATCTATTAGAGTCATACTCACCGATACACATTAAAATACGGTCTTGAGGGGTAATATCAAACATTTTCGCAGACTTAAGTATTTCTTCAGTTGACGTATAAGGTTTTATATAAGACCTGACTTGATATCGCTTGTAAAGAATCCTCCGAATATAAATATTCTATTATTCAAATTGAGTTGTTGTAGTAATAAAAACAGAACACATAATGTAGGCAATGTATTAGCCGTCATATTATCAGAACTTTCCATGGAATCCATACGACTTGGGTTTTGTTTTATTTCTTTACGGGTCTGCATCTGTTTGTGTTTCTGACTGAGTTTTATTCTCGATATGTGGTTCAGAAATACGGGTTGGATTTGCGAATTTGGTGTCTTCGTCGTTATTATCCGATAAGACCTTTAAAGGCTTTTATCAAATTTGTCTCCTAGTCGGCGTTTAGTAAAGTTCTTTTTATGAGGTACGTTATTCCACAGCGACGATGTAGGACTTCTGCATATTTGTTACAATACAGTTATTTCTTGTGACATTTGTATTATTTGTTTCTTATGTTCTATATTTTCTAACACTATATTATCCATTTCATTTTGCATGCTTAATAAATTAGATTACAGGCTATCAATTTCGTGCATCATTCATTCAACGCATTGGTATTTGGTTGTCGACAAGCATCTGGGAAACAGCCTAGCTCGATTGGGACACGTTAGTTTCCCACTAGAGAGGCCCTGCTTGTCATATTCTTTGATGTTCTTTGTTCCTAGCGTGTCATTGGCTAAAAACATATGATACTTATAATGTCAAACTGACGGTTTTGACTGCGTTGGGGGATGGCGCCCAACGCAGTCACTTGATACGAACATTATAATTCCGTTTGTTTCTAAAAGTGCGCGATGAAGTATTATGTCTTCTGTTTTTATTACTACAAGTACCTATGTAGCGCAATTTTCTTCGACATTTATGTTTAACAATTTTATCCTACACTTTCACGATTCCGTTCAAAGAACTCTTCTTAACTTTGCTTTTTTTATTATTAGAAGAACTCCACACTTTATCGTGCAAAATAACAAGCTTTATTTGTATAATATTGGCAATTTCTAATTATTTAATCTGAGAGCAGCCTTTCACAATATTTTTGAAAACTATAATATATTTTTTTTCTTCCTTTAATATCGGACTGTCATATAAACAAAGGCAATTACAATAGTGCATTGAAAACCGTCTAGACACATGAAGCCCTTCACTTACATTCTGAAGCCGATTTTCTAATTGCTTGCTGATTATGGGAGCATTTAAATTTTAATTACTTTATATCCATGTGAACGTTTGACTGCGCAACGCCATCCGCCCAACGCGCCGGGTTTAAGTTTTAATTGGCATAGCGAGACACTTGCGCCTTACGCAATTGGTAGCAGTTCGATCTCTCGGATACGATTTAAGAATCAAACGAATGAGGTATCAATTACCAACCTGAACGCCACAACGAATAAAGGAAATGTTTATTGTCGAGTCTCATTCGTAAATTTTGTCTCGACTTTGAAATGAATGCGAGTTTAATTATGTATTTTAAGAGCCATTAATTTGATTTGTCCGACAATATTATACAGATAATATTGTCGGACGACTTTCGTTGAAGTTGTATTATGGGATGGGCAATTAGATAATTGCTTTGTTAATGGTATAGGAGGATTTAAATTTATAACTTCAGAAACTTATTACGAGGAATTTCTATACATAAATATAATGACTAAAATAAACCTGATATCATAATTTATCTATAAGATATATTTACTTAAGTACTTTACAATAACTACGTCACCCAAATTAATTTATTTTCACCGGCTATCGCATACCTTAAAATATCTATAGATATATCAGAATAGTCCTCTCCTTTATAAACCAGCATGAATTTACGTGTGTTAAAACAAGCAGCTATTATCGCGGTGACCAACATAGCTATTTGAGCATGTTTATTGAAGCAGGTGCTAAATCAGCTGCTACTTGACTCATTTTGGTAGTTAATTGAGATTTAAGAGGGCTGACGTGCGACTGCCGTCACACAATAGTCATTGCAAGGATGTTATTTAATGTCAAGTGCCAATACAATATGTTTTACTTGTCCAATAACATACTACACACATAATTGTGGCCTAACCGTTTTCACACTGAAGAGGCCCGTGCCCAGCAGCGAGATAGTTTAAACAAGGTTGATATCATTTATATTTATTCATATATAATCTCACGCCTACGTCTTCAAAAGGGTTGAAGAGGTGTAACACCTAAATTTCACCTAGTATGTTTGAAGGTCCCATATATAAGGGAGTGCATCTATTACCGTGTGTCGGGCACACTTCCAAACTCCGTGCTGCTGCCGAGAATTTCTTGATAGACAAACACAATAAAATTTGCTTGAGATTCAAACATCATGCGCAACAGTCGCATTTACTACCGCTGCGTAAACAGGCTTTTGTAAATTCTAACTTTCACAAAATTTATTTGCTTTATATCTGTTTTAAAGATAAGGGTCCAACTATGCAGGATAGTGTGTCAAAGCGATTGTTAAAAGAAACTACTTAAAAAAATCCCTTTATTCTTGTGAAAAGGTACAAAAGCCGCTCACGACTGATGCCTAAAAACCGCTAGTGCCGTGTACGTTTAATAAAACAACACACAAAAGAACAACCCAACTATAAGAGGCTCGTATTTTGTTTATAGCGTGACTCGAACTCGCTACTTGACATTCAACCACTTAAACTGCCTTACCATTCAGCCATTTTGTTAAACACAACACATAATTCACAGAACACAACCTTAAACATATTAAGCAACAAATAAAAATACCACCGAATTCATAAGCATACGCTTAATTAACAAACCCAGTACCAACATAAATAATTTATAATGCCGTTATAGATAAGAATATAACATCGCAGCTCTATGTTGTAACATTCGTGACGCACTTAATTATTCAATATATAATATATATATATAAAAATAGCTTAATTGTTGTATATTATTAACCCGCTTATAATTAAGTTTACCTTAAGGATGTTATTAGATGACGGGCTAGCGGCACAGCGGGGTCCTGTAATCTATAGTAATCCGGTTAGCGAAGGACCTCTTCGCTTTAAAAAATATCACAATGTCCATGTTATGATTTTGCGATAATATTATTAAAAACTAAGCTTGAAAAATGTAAGGGTTAACCCCTTACATTTTTCAAGCTTAGTTTTTGTTGTTATCATATAATGTTACCAAAAAAAGCATGCATATATTCAATATTCAATGTCTAAATAGATTAGCAATTTCAAAAAGCATATTTATGCTGATAGAACAGTTAGATAGATAGTTTGTTTAAACGTGCTAATATATAGAAGACATCTGAAAGAAAATCTTCAGCATGTCATAGATTCATTCTTGAGGACGGTTATATAACATCACGCTATAAGCTACGGGAATAGCGCAATAATTATAAACGTGGATAAAACAGCAGAGGACAGTTAGTCAAATCTAAAAATAAATGTATCTAATTATAAGAAAAAAAATGTCTATATTATACAATACTATATGTAATAATAATGATTTATATTTATTCTTCAATATGTCAATATCAAATTCGTTATTTAAATAGCACATGTTATTTTATTAATGGATTGAACAGGTGTACAGCGTATGGATGTTATAGAAATTGAAATCTAAACCTCGGCAAGCAGAATCACAGCCTCCTTTCAATAGGAACATGAAATGAGTTGCCATAAACGTAAATGAACCGGTGAACAAGATTATATTCATTGAAAATTTACAATTTTAATATGTTAAAGCTATTTCAATTATTAAAACTATTTATAATGAATACTTTCCCCGACATTTCGGTTGCTTTTCAGCAGCATGTTCACGGGGAGACTAAGATTACCTTCACAACAAAAACTCCCGCTTTAACTCCAGTTATAATATATCAATTATGTATTCCTCTACATCAATAGTTAAGTAATTTCACACGAGAGTTGTTCAGTTGACATTCAGACAACAACAGATGCTACAGTACATATCCCGGGAGGCAAAAGTCAATCAAATTCGATTTATGGTCAATTGATTTCATTGAAGGGTAGTGTCCTTTGCAACTTTACTCGTCTATGCGTCATACTTGGCAGTTGTGTGAGTTTCAGGCATTAATGACGTAAACATCGCAAGCAACTTAACAACTGCAAGGATGAAATAGTGGTTAAAATGGTAACCTCGCCACTATCACCGCGCCGCGTGTTGTGGGTTCGATCTACAAATAGTTGTTCTGTGTTTGGCTGTGCTTTTTGTCCGTTGTTTATTCAAACAATCGTTTGTAAGGTTCTCCGTGACACAGGAAGTGCAGTACCTAGTACCTGGTACCCTGTGACATCTAGTGCGGGGATAGACATTTTAAAAGATAGAAAAAACACTTACGCTGCTTACATACGCAAGTTTATTGTAAGGATTATTCGCACGGGTGGCATGCATACAATTCGAACTTATGCCAGAACTGGCGCATATTACCGGTGTGTATACTGCATAATCTAATCCATTAGTATAATTAATAATTTGCAATGGACATATCGCTTCCGCTGTATTAGTCATGTATTTCAGTTATACTACGATGTGATAAAATAAATAGACCACGGTTGGCAATTGAAAGTCGAAATGGCATACGCTAATTTGCATACCTACCTGCATCTGATTAGCTATAACAAGCCTAGATCTAGTTATCTTAGTTAGAGATACAGGTAATAATAATATAACTGAGTAATATAGACATTTGTAAAACCTCTTGGGCTATTGTAAAGATGAGGTTTAAGGTAATAGCTTTAAGCGGACTTATAACACACAGATGGCAAGCTTTCGGCCTGCTGAGTAATAAACGACCGTAAGCTATTATCACAGCTTACTGATGCTTACCACGAGCTAAATATTGTGAGCGATAGCTCGCAAGGTAACCTTACCTTATGAGCTAACCTTAGAAATTGAATTGAAAATGCGATTGAAATAAAGCTGTGTGAGAAGTAGATTTGTGCGTGTCTAGAGTTCTTACTTGGGCGAAACGCAGTTATGACATATTACTGTAACACCAATTTCCTTACATTACCAGCCAAACTTAGGAAAGAAATTGCATTCGGGATGAGAAGTGATGAATGGGGTAGGTAGGTTTATAAAGGTAGGGTATACAGGTAAATGTCTGGCATTCTTACTGACCGGGCAAAACGGAGTAACCTCGTTACTACTAAAACGCCGGTTTTTTGTAAGTAGGTTAGTTCTTACTTACTGGGTGAGGCAAACCATTTGTTTTGTCAGCATTATAATTGGTAACGGTGAGGTTATATTGACGTATTATAATAATAGTTACATATGTCCATAATATCAATGCCATCCTCTTTGTTATTCACAAATTCTTCTTATAAGTGAATTAAATGAGGAAAACAATGTAAATATTAAAGGAAACTAACCAGGCTAACATAGACGCCACACTGCGGTTAGAACAACAGTTACAATTACATAATTTTATATTTATATCTTAGCTGTCACATTGCTCTTTAGACTTACAATGCTCTCATAATTCCTTATAAAACGCGCAGATGAATAAAATGCTATAGAGTTTTCTATGTGACCATGCATCTCAGAGCTGCTTCGCAATCAATATGTTTGATTAAACAATTTGTCAATACATTAGAGAAATAAGATATATTGTACAGGCATATTATCCCCGTAGCGGTAAGTAGTAGTGTAGTTCTAGTACTATACCCACATTTCGCCAGCTATGATTTCAAGTTTTATTCAATAGGGCGCGAACCCATCGTAGTTCCAGATATTCTGTTGCTACCCAAAATCACTTTACACAAAACCCCATAACACTGTTCGATGCAGGGCTCAAAGCCGCGACTGCGTGTGCAGCGATCGATTTTACTACCGCTGCGACATCGAAAATCTGTCTATAATAAAATATTGAAATATTAAATAGATAGAATAGAAGTTACATACATATCTCTTAGATCTCATATTAGTAGTAGTTTACAGAAAGGCTCCTAGTGTTCATGCAGACAGGTAGTACGGCAGGTATTACGCCTATTTTTAAAACCGTCTAGACGAAACACCTACGCCAATGTATATCGAGAAAACTGACACCATAAAGAGAAAATGTATCACAATATTTTTATAGTAAGAATATATTATCTTTACTTTGATCTGAGACGTTTGAACTCCATGAGAGCAAAGACCGATACAGTAGGTAAAGAATGCATGAAGACCGACACACTTATACAAACGAGTGTACGTATAGCAATCTCTTAAGTCGTTCGATTGTCTACTACTTTATATTCCCGGAATGGATGACCGCCGTAGGGTAATGTTGCCTTTCTACAAGTACCTTACGATGGTTATCGATATACCTATATATACTCAGTGATTGGTAGAAGTGATAACCTTGTCTTCGTTGGACCTAAATACATATTATGTATAGCTGAAGAAATTATAATTCATCGAAGTCTAAGCTGTACCTAATGTGAACCACATTACTGCTTAGTGTAACCGACTGCCACGCCTGAGGTCGCGGGTTCGATTCCCGCACAAGTCAAACATTTGTGTGCATGAACATGGATGTTTATCTTGGTCTGGGTGTTTCTATGTATACTATGTATGTATTTACAAAAGTATATAATATGTATGTTTCTCCATTGTCTAGTATTCATAGTACAAGCTCTGCTTAGTTTGGGCTAGATGTTGTTGTGTGTATGTGGTAGAATACTATTACTATTATCCCTGATGTAACATATATTTAGAAAATATATACCTAATAGTTATTCGTCTGATGGAGTCATAAATAACAGCGCCAACAAGCATATTTTATTATATGTCTGTGGTGCAACAGTAGGTAGTGAACGACACTGCTGTTCATGAGGTTTCGGATACGATTTCTGGGTCATTCAATGTGTTATTGGCTATGTTCAGAAATTCTTAATCCCAGCACGGAGTCTGAAACTATACCTACTTAGTAAACGCCAAAAGGCTCGCCATAGTTAGCGAAATTTCGGTTTATTATACGTCAGCCTTTTTTTTAACATGGGGAATGCATTGGCGCACACTCCTCAGCGGGGGCGGGCTGAGAGGTTATGTCGGACTCAGCCGGGAAAAGGTGGAGATATCCCGGTAATACCGACTAAACCTACCACGGTTTTCCGTCTCACAATCTATGGCTGGGGCGCGCAGGGATCACTCGCGCATTCATCCTGCAGCCCCGGCAGATTTGGGCCGCCACTTAGTCGTGGCGGCCTCGTCGCAATCATACGTCAGCCTAACTTTTCTGGAATAAAGGCATGAGATATATATTACTTACATACATATTCATGCAAACGAGTACATATATACATGATTATGTATGTATGTACTATAAGTAATATAATAACATAAAAATGAAACATATAATTAGTCTTTCTACTTCACAAAAAAGAATGGCATTCACAACTCGACAAGTGTGTAAACTTTAAAAAAAAACAGCAGCACAATAAATGCCAGCCCTAAATAATAGATACTCTATGCTATACTACGCATTAAATACACCAAATAGGATTTTATACCCGTAGTAGTAAACATGGATACTTAAACGATGTGTCACATTCATTGATAGACGCCATCAATTGAACTCATGATTCAAAACATTTGCACATCGGACGTGTAGTCATGACAAAGTCGGTTCTCGCCAGTTATACAATCGTCATCACTTGCTTCTTCATAGTGAGGTGTTCGAGTATCTTTAATGGAGTAGGGCAATTGTAATTGGCACTTCCGATTGAATCCGTACGTTTAGAAAATCAATCTGTATTATTTTTACTAAGATTTTACCTCTATTCTCTCTGTAAAGGTGGAACACAAAATAACGGCCACTTCGCCTTGCTTTAAGAGCGTTTACACCTTTTGGCCTTTTTATTCGAAACATAATAATTGTCGTCATTGAACAATACGCATCAAAACTTTTTGAACCAATATTTATATAGGAAAAGCATTACAAGTATTATTATATATTATATCATCTATAATTCACGTTTACTTTAGTCTATAGGGTGTATTAAAAATATTTTGAATACAATTTAAAGTAAATTAATTACATTTAAATATGACACTTATTTGCGATGTTGCCGTTCAGAACAGGCCATAAGGTGAAAAGCTTTTTAAGCACTTACCGTAGCATACGATCGTTGTCAACACCAGGGATTCAGTTACGCGTTGCTAACCTTATGGAAAACGAATTAAATATGAGATAAAATAATGCAAGTGGTAGGTATTTATGTCTCTGATATTTTTGCTCACCGGTCCAAACACAGTAAGTCACTTCTTCGGTTTCTTGTAATAAAGTGGTAGTTCCCCAAGTGGTCTGTTCGTACCGTCACCAATTAATTGGCAACGGCCATCATTCAATCAGAGTTTGTATAGCTGCCGAATAAAAATACCAATTATTATTAATGTCATATAATGTGGTCATTAAATGTAATATCAAATTTTAGATTTACTACTTGTCCTTGACATCAATATTGTCGTCATCATAAGTTGTACAAATATGGGTATTACAATTAAATTTGGACAGTTGCATTACGGCCTACGTGTTAATATATCTTTATTAAGCCTTTGCTAATAATAATAATAAGAAAATAGTCAATAATGCTATGCCTGGCTAGGCGTCAAACCTAAGCTTACACGGTTGCTAGTTGTACCAGCGATAACGTTAAAGCCAAATAATGCTCTTTTAAAAACTAAAATCATAAACCTATTGGTACTGTGTATATCTGGACGACGCCAATGCATATAATTGACATTTCATTTTCCGCCAATAAATCTGTCAACATGAATACGGAGACCACAAACTATTGCTTTTCATTGATGCGTATACCGGCTACCGATACAAACAAGTTTCAAATAAAATTCATGTATTTACATCGAGACGCATGAAAACGGACCGTTGCGAACGGCAGCTGCATAGGGTCAATTGGTACTGACCCTAACATTACAATCCGACTAATTTAAAAAGCTTCAATCGTCAAACCGAATACATCCAAATGGTAGCCATCACAAATCGTTGCGGTTGTGTCTTGAAACATCTTGAATGCCTCTCGCAAGCGAAGGAGTACACGGCCGAGTAAGATAGTCATCATTCACAATCTTTTATGTTCAATATTTAGTTGTTTTTCATCGTCGTCGCGTTATATCGGACAGAAACACAGATGCTCTTTATTATTAAGCTGTGGAGAACATATGCGGGTTACCACGTGTGCCTAACTAAATGAGCCCCCACTCTAATCGGATCCCTTGAGAAAATATCACTTTTTATTAAGAAATCTTCTTAAGATACTTGAGAATGTAAAGTGTGTTTTAAGAAACAAAAAACATTTCTAAAATACATTAGTCTATGATTTAGAGGGCGGAACAGGAAAAAGCATCGGAATCGGGTCCAAAAATATTCATGGTAACAGGGCTTCATCAAATTAGTCATTGTTTGTTGGACCACGTTCGATCTCAAGGAAAATGATTAAAAAGCGATGACGTAAACGTGTTCACATTTTAGATTATTAACTAAACAAGTTAAAAAGGGATAAATTTATATTGCGAATCTTTAAAAATAAAATAAGTCGCAACCAGAGATAATACATTGTACTGTTGCATCAGTTCATTCGTGCCGATTCTAATTTATTGGATTGTAGAATAAAGATTAAAATTAGCTTCAGTTGATTTATTACTATAATGATTTTAGGGAAACTTTGTATATTATTATTTGGGATTAAATATAATGACCATCAAAAACACTAATTGCACAGCAAATATTGCACAGCATAACGAGCACCTATATGCCTTAAATCACTGCATGCCGTCTCGGAAGGTTAGATTATGTCAGGTTCCTTCTTAAACCCACCCTTCGCGGGGCTCCGTCGACTTAGTTTGATCTCTTTAAATATATTTTGCTGTGCAATTAGTATTTTTGGTAAGCATATTTTGCTGCGCAAATAGTATTTTTTTGCTGTGCAGTTAAATACTACCTTCATAATTTTATATATGATTGGCAATACAAGTAATTATTTATATTTGTGTAAAATGTCATTCTGTTGAATTATAATAAAAAAATACTACGTCGAGCAAACCATTTGTAGTACTCATTACAAACAGGAGATAAATTGCGATACATTGTAAGATCTCCGCAGGGAACTAATGAGAGAGAACAGGTTGTCATAACGGTGCCGGTGCGATGTCCGCCCGGGTCGGCCTCGAGATACTTAGGATATCACATTACAACACGCCTAGATAGTTGTAGATAGTAAGACATGTTTGGAGGAAAAATATCTCGCAATGAATTTCTGCAAAATGTTTTTGCTAAGTGTGAATGTTTAATATTTATCAAGACGTCATTTATATTTACGAAATGTAAACTTTTATTACTGATGCCATAGATGCAAAAGCATAACACAACTTCTAATTAGCGTTTATAGTAACTTTTATTCATTTCGTTCAAGTATTGTCAGGTAATTTGTTATTTAACCAATTAGTGGTTAAATAACAAATTAATTTTATATGGTAAGAATTGTACCAGTAGTACAATAAGAAACCTAAATAAATCAGCTTCATAACTTTTTGTTTGTTTACATATTTCGTTTACGACGTGTATCTTAAATCTTGACACGAATTTTAATTTAATAAAAAACATGCGATGTGCGGCAAGTTTTCCCGCGTAAACGAGCACATGTGGGCACGATACGCGGGTTCCCAGTGCGCATGCGTGGGAAACATCTTGCGACCGCGTCTGCCATCGCCTTTTTCAGAAGTGCTGTACCTTTTTGTTCAGTAAAAGTATTGTTGCGAACGAACTCGTTCGTGGTTCAAAAAAGTCGATGTTAAATTGATAAGACCGGCATTTATATCGTTTTTTATAATTTAATATGTCGTGGAAATTAATAGGACAGATTCCCTTGAGTTTATTTAATAAAGTACATAATACACATGTTTTATATATTTTCCTTTCTATACTAGTACCCTAGTGTAAGGTGTAAGGCTACGTTTACGCTTGCGGATCGTGAAGTTGATCGTTTACTTCTAGAGTCCAGATAAATATTATTTGGCTTCACTGTAAAGATGTCCTCATTTGCAGTAGACGTTAATACGCTTGTCCTTCCCATATAAGACATTAATCAAAACAGGCGAACAATGTGTCGAAATGTATATAAACTTGAGTCAATCTATCTTAAAAATAAAATAAAATGTGTATTTGACTATGCAGTTAAAAGGACAGCCCAGTCTCTAATGCAAATAAAATAACTGTAGCAACGAAAAAATCGACTATAACAGTGTACATCCACATATCGAGTACGCAATAAATTATAATTATAGCTGTTGCCAAACCAAGCTTTAGATTTGCTATTAAAATTAATGCCGATAAATTTCAATTCATTCGATTCAACATTTGATTATCGAGATAGTAGCACGGACGTCCGTTTACACAACATCGACTTCCGAATCCGTAGTGTCAGTCTGTCAGACGCATTAATGAAGCTACAACAGTGCACTTTCATTCATATCCTTAGGCTTACAGTTGAATAGATGCCAACGCACTATAATCTCGCGAGCCAGCGTGCGCTCACGCAACCAAACGGTGCGAGGCGAAGACGCCGGCCCAAGTTATGACCTTATGACACACTTAGTTTTTTATTACTTGTTCGCGATCTATTTTTTTATTGCGATGTTCTTGTTATGTTGCTTTATTTGGACATCCATCATTAGCTATTAGATCCTAAATAAAAAATAAGGACTCTCATTTAACAAATGAACTTTTGTTCAAACATATATGTATCGAAGTTATTTGAAATGGGCATGCGTGACCCAAAATTCGCCGCGCATTCAATTTTAACTCGCGGTAAAATTTTCACATTGTTTGATTTTAGTTTTACTCGACGCGACTGCCAGCTCTGTTTTAGATTACACGTACATGAAACAGTGAGAACTTTTTAATGCATATGTTAATTCTACTGCAAAAACTAAGCTAAAACTTATGTACCTACGCATATACATATGTATATATAATATAATATATACATAAGTTTTAGCTACAATGTTCCTAAAATATTTAATATATTGGGGACATAAACCTACACGTATTTTCAAAGATCCTATTTTTAATTAGGTACGAATCGACTATAGTCATTTATTCGATGTTATATGCGGTGACTTGTCACACTGAACGAGTTACCATTAGATATACTGCCACTCGCCTATAATTTGCAGCCTAACAGAATTAATTACATAGATAGCGGCATCATTAGTGATGATTGTCCGCACATTATGCTAGGGCTGCTTACGCCTGCTAAGTTTATGTAACCGTAATTCACCGTTATATTCATAATATTTCCTATAACGTAGGACAGAAAAGGGGATGTGTCTATCGTTCTACTTTCATACCCGGTCCGCGTCCGGCATCAACAGGATACCATGATGTTATGAAGCTTAAATTGTAAAAGATCTGCATCCTCTACGATTATCATTCAAATTAACCTTTTAGAACTGTTTTCTCTTATAACATGTGTCCATTACCGGTAATTTGTCTGAGCTTACCGGCTTTTCAGGAATAATCGGCGAGAAAATCGATTAGGAAACTTGTAGAGCATGCGATAATATACATAGTAATCGACTTGTGGTGATTAGTAAGTATTGAAAGGTGGACATCACTACCCTGAACAACTTTAAGAGCGTTTAGCGCGCGCTTTCACGTTTAGTTTTTATGGCTAATCGAGATTGGCGAAAATCTGCTGGTGATTTTTACTTATTTTTTGCTGAATCATGCCTTTTCGATTGTTTAGTCATAAACGTAGTTTATTAGGAGCTCATCTCATTTTGACATTTAATTTGCAACGTACACTAAAACGAAATAAATTTGCTTTGACGAATGACAATATCAATAGATAGTCTCATATCGAAAATCTTCAACGTAATCGTTTGAATTTTTCATAATGACTGTCATTAAATCAATTGGTATTGTATAGTGTTAGATAAGTAATTTAAATATATTGCTTTCTCAAACATTTATTTGCATGCAACACTTCGATATTTACTTATAAAATTAGCATGTTATAAATAATTATTTGTCAGACTTGTAGGCATTTAAAACTTAAACGATGATAAATCAATAATACTTGCAATAAAACTATTAGAAAGGGCTAACAATTCAAAGTTAGCGTGTGCACTAGCTATGGGCAAGGTCGTGGGTTTGAACTCGAACCCGTTGAACCGTCGTGACTGACTCCCCATTAACGAAAGCGCATTTAAACTAAGAAGGACATACACGAACAGTCACATGGATAATACACAAAATAAAATCATAAATACGAAAGTGTGTTAGTACTACTTTCATGCAGCATGGTAGTCTATGGGCAGCAATGTAACGTTGCATATTAGGGCTCATCAAAGAAAAATAAGCAAAGTTATGATTAGAAGCTAAGTTTTAAGCTCTAGTCTTAACACTCAAATATACAACAACATCTTTATATAGAGGTCTGTCAATAATCGTTAGAGTATTGGTTTCAATACCTGAAGCCTGTATATTTTGAATTCCGAAAGAAACAAATGTAAATACTATAAGATATAACAAATGATATTCAATTCCTGCTTACCTGTGCTAGTGGTTTGTGATTCATGGAACGATATATTCTGTCAGACTGACAGTCCAAAAACCAATTTAAATAATATAATAGTCTTTATTAACTTCTTATGTATGTATTTATCTTTACTCTAATAAATAGATAAGTAGAATCCTCGGTTTGCAATAAAGTTAACTGCTGTAAGATTTAACTAAAATATTCCCAGAGATTACAAATGCCATCGTGCTCACAATATGCAAATACCGGTATGCAGTGAGCGGAGCCCAACCGTCTCAATACCAGATAACTAGAACCCATAAAATGCCTCCATCGCTATTGGTCAATGACACAACCTTGCTGCTGCATGATTGGTTAATACGAATCCTATTCTTAACTCTATTGGATATTCATTTTCCCGCCGTTTAGTTGGAGGAGTTTTTTGTCCGATTACAGACTTTATTGTGTTGTTATAAGGAGTATAGTAGGCGCATATATTTAATTTGTTTGTCACTGAAATTGGTGAGGTATTCGCAGCACGCATGCGATCGCTTGTATTGGATGCCCACGGAATACTATATATCATGCTAAAGCCCTCTACGGTTTGCATTCAGATTGTTTTAGTTATTTTTGGATCAGCTTACATGCTCATTGAATGCTGTTCGTCGACAAAGATAGCTGCTTTGCTCGAGCTTATACCATTTACGTTACTTGTCTATTAGTCGATTTAAGGAGTGTACATTTCCTACATGGCGTATTAACTGGTATTTGGCTTAAGTTATAAATGTTATTAAATCGACTTCTCTTATGGGCACTGATGTTGCTAGTTATAAAAATGTTGATATATATAACCGTTGTTATTATTATTAGTTTGAATTAAAATTGGTGTTGCCTCGGTTTATTAATATTATTGGTTTGACTCATTGTTTTATTAAATTAAAATTGGTACAATTGTAACATTGAATGTAACTTTAGTTATGTCGTGACAGAAATAAACAATGGTGTTCGTTGATGCAATAAAGATGTCACAACAACCTCTATAGTTTAAGTGTATTGTTCCATTATTAGTTGAATATAAACGGTAATAGTTTTACAATCTCCTGTCACGTAACAATTCATAATATTTCTGTTACGCATTCTTTCTTATTGCTACAACTTTTGGGAAAATTATAGTCGATTATTGGTGTTCATTCATTATTATGGTATTAGATGTCAATGCAAAATTAATTAACCTATATACTTTTGGAATTTATCTTGTCTTTTTCCCGCTAAATGAATGATAAATTGATCTTATATCAATTACTAATATATACATATATACTTAATAATGATGCGGAAACATACACCATGATAGACACCATAAATGAGTAATGACTCACATGAGTCAACTAATGAGTGATGTCTTTATGAAGTTATTATTATTAAAACTGTCGTTATTTCTACTCAAAATCAATTTCATATTAATCCATATGTACATAAATTTAAAAAAAACAATTCAATATGACACCAAAGTTATTGCAAGCAGGCTTTATTTATTTTCTAATAAGTAGGGATGACAAAAAGAAATATAATACATAGAAATAGGTCTATGTATTGTCCATAGCTACCAGTACGTCATTTTTGTTTACTAACAGTAAATAGGACAAAGCAGAATACATGGATTAAGCCTTTGTACCTATCCTAATTGGTTGGCAAAGTTGTTTTAAAATTAAATATTTATATTAGTGTAACTAAAACAAATAATTAAATACTGTATATAGACAACGGCTTAATAACCCTTACCAGGTGTTTCTCTCGTACAGTCTAAGAAATAGGAATTAGTAGTGTTAAAACTGAACTAAGTAGTTTATTTTAGAACAAGCATTCAAGTGAACAGCACGGTTCTAAGAACTATACGTCTGTACCTAACAAATAGACTGAGTGTCATGTTAGATAGCTATTTATAAACATACGTTTTATTAGGCATTGTGCTAGTCTTTACGAAATAACAGCCTCATGTATTGTTAGAAGCGGAACTTGAGCGCATGGAATATTTAACAACATATTCTTCTGTCTTGTGTATGCTTCGCTCACAATACACAAAGCGCTTCGATTGAAGCGATCGATTACCTGTCTCCTTTCTTTATGTCCAGCTTACTACTAGGCTTTTTATTTACTAACATTTTTCAATTATAAAAATAAAATAAAAAATTGAATTTACAGTTATAGCAATAGGTAGGATTTTAATATTTAAAATTAATTGATTACTGTTACTTAGCGAAGCTGTAATAAATGAGATTGCGTTGAGGTCTTGGCTACGATTGCCGAGTCGGGTAAAATATTGTTGTGTTTTCGGTCGTAAAATTTTCAGTAGCAACATTCGAAGCTGTACCCGGTTAACGCCAAAAGGATCTTACCCTTTCAAGGGTGAGATAGACATATACCTGTACAATATAGTTTAACGCCTATGCGTGAAACTAAATATTATATTGTACGTATGTAATTAATCAAAGTTAGCCATCGGACAAATAAGAAAATAAGAAAAGATAAACCAACAATTATACTATGGCATTTATTAGTAAAGACTACGAAGCAGATTATTATTTTTATATTCATAATAACATCATCTCATTCCATGCATACATGATCACACAGAATATCTATATAAACAAAACGCGAAAATGGTGTTTACACAACGTTGCTTTAAGGAATAGAGATCAGATCTCACGGAGAAATGTAATAGGGTAATCAATACTTATTATTATAAACAGTGTCGAATTTTGTAGGGACGCCAACAGGGGCTTTAGTCCTAGGTCTCCACAATAAACGGACACCCATAGGCGATTGCACTGATATCACATTGAGAAACTCTCTGGACTCTTTTTCGTGTGATGTAATCATTATTATTACGACTCGATATTACGACTTTATATTCAACAGGGTCTCAAAACCTTAAAGGCCGTCTCTGGTAATTAATACGAAGTTTTGTCCTGTACCATTAAACAAATAAGTAATGGATAAGGTGGCAGTCCACACAGATATGAATCTCTTGCAAATTTGATACTTTTTAATCCGTAATAATATATATTCGAAGTTAATGTTCTTGTAGGGAATGTTATCTCGACGTCATCGGTGACTGTAACCTTTACGTACAGTATCGATACGGTGCTGCATCGATGCCGTTAACCATGTCTTACTTCACATGCTCTCGCTTGCTTTTTACATAGATTTTCAAATCAATTGTCTCAACACATCCCACGCGTACAGTACCGTTGTAGAATCACACGATCATCAATCGATTTGATCTATTCGATTCATTCGTACGACGCACTGTGGGCTGAAAATCGACCTCCATAGACATAGAAATGAAAGTTGCTAGATGTTCGTTTTGTTGACAGATATGGCTTCTATTAGCTATTATACACATAACAATGTCGTCTGAGCTAACTCCGCACAGAAATGAATTTATTATAAGGTTTTTTCCAAAAAAATGTATGGAGCTAGCATGAAAAATCTGAATATCTCTGAACTTGCAAGGAAAACCGTAATATCCTCAGAGATGGTTATAGGACTAATTATTTGTGATTTTTTGACATACTTCATGTAACGGTACCTGCTGCAGAATTTTTTTTAAAAATCATCTAATTTTTAATTAATTTTTTTTTAACATTAAACGATTTGTTTTATTGTAAAAGTAAAGAAACAACACGTTATATGCATATAATACTAAATCTTCGCCAGGTATTTGTTAAAATATCAAGAAAATTATTTTTGCCTTACATAGTATATATGTTTTAAAACAGGTAATTGGATACCATTACTAAACTTTGCATACAGGTAAACCACTGAATATTAAATTAGCCTTCTAATGAGTTCTGAATAAGAGATTAAGTGATTTGCAATATCGCACAATGGTAACTACGGAGTACACTAATTAAATTCTTACAGGTAAGTACATAAGTAAACTAATTAGTTAATTAGACATATTACGAGTTCTAAGAAATATTTTCGACAACTGTCTAATTATTTTATTATTATGTCTAAATGAAGGTATTTTTTTAAATCATTAAATTCTACTAATGTCAAAGTAAAGATCAATCGATAAGTTAGTTATTTTATTAACGCTAATAATAGGCATTAAATAAAAAGAAAAATAAATTAAAAAGGTATTTTTTAATAGTTGATAAAATTTATATAAAACAAAACATAGGTACAAAAGTATGCAAAAATATAAATAGGTACAAGAATAGTAATATAAAATATTTAAAAATAAATCAATTGCAAAACATAGTTACGTACCAAAACTAAATAACGAAAGATCATGAAAAAATTACATTGAATAGAATTATAATTAAAAGCACAAAAAGTTTCTAGTTTTCCTTATCACTCTCGTCGATTTCTGAATCAGAATCTAGATTGCCTAGAAACTCAAAGTCAGTTTCTTGAAACTGAATTAAACTGAGGGTTTCAGGAAATAAATCCTCCTTTTTCTTGGCATCTAACTTGGGCCTTTGTACATTTATAAAAGGATCTGAAGAAACAACTAACATATTAAGGATATCATGATTCGAATCTTGCCTGCTCTTTTTCTGCGAATGATGTTCCCGAAACCTCCTAAATTCTTTATTGCGAGACTCGGATGCTTCTTCCGAGAGACTTCCTATGGGTACAACATCATTCTTCTCGATTATGTCTGCCCTGTGTATAAGTAATTTGTGGACGGTTGATGACATATAGTACCAGTCATATAATTCCACGTACCTCTCTGCTGTTTTGAAGGCATAATCTTTAAATTTAATTATATCTACTTTTTCCCCGGAAGTTATTGCCTGTAAAATCACAGCAAATCTTCTTATTAGTTCTTCGTCCAACCCAGTAATGGCTGCAGTTTTATGGGGAAATTTGAAAAACTTTCTTGCAGTGTTGCCGTCATTAGTAGTTCCGGAACCTTGTTTAACAATGTCAATCAATAGATTTAATTCGTCTTTAAATTTGTCTTGAATAATCTTTTTTCTCTTACTTAGCATTTCTTTGTGCTCGTTACCTCTCGCAGCCCACTCTTTAAAATCTAGTCTATACGAAATATGTAGTAAACATTCCATACAATTTATACGGGCGTGTAGAGATGAGAATCCAAACTCGTATATATCAGAAGATACGGTCTTTGCTGTTACTACACTCAAACGGTTCATTTCTGTCGGTTTTGCCAGACACAAATAGCATGATGAACTTGATCTGGCTTGAGACAAATACGTGCAGACTTTACCATGGATCATTGTCATCATTAGGTGATGATTCACCCTGTTTCTATTATTGCACTCTGTAGGAATGAGAGCCTTAATTTCTTCATCCATTCGTCGTTTGTGTTCGATGACTACTGCTTCGCTTTCCTTCACAAAAGTAAATTGAACTGGACGACAATACATTGCTGAGCATGGTTTTGGGTTCATCCACAAAGTATTGACTCCATCAGTCAGTTTTAGTGGCACCAAGGAAGTCATGAAAATACTTGAATCGTCTTGATCGCTATCCATTTTCTGCTTGTATCGGCTTTGGTTTGACGCACCATCGAAACCCCATTTAGATATCAATTTTAAATCCTTATTTTGCACATCATCGTTAGGAAAACTTTGGAGGATTCTTTTGACCGTAATGTCGAGTAAAGCTTGAAGGGTTATTCTTGCCGATGAATCGGTCACTAACACTGATTGCTTCGGAGGATAGCATGCCAGCTTGGTTTGTTGCACTTTATAGTAGAATGGATAAATATCCTTTCTACCTTCCCGAATAGCTGACTCTCGTAAAGTGATGTATTGCCACTTTGATAATTTTAATGAAAGGAGTAATCCAAGTGCTTTTTCTGGTGTAAATAAGATAGTTTTCACCGGTTGCTTAAGCGTTTCCTTAATTTTAGAGGCTGCTTCAGGATGTTTCAGCATATATTCGATTACAGATGAGATATCCTCACAACCTTCTTCCTTAAAACGCGCTGCTGCTATATATGCCAATTCACTGGGATTGTCAGTTTTATGCTCATCAGATCTTCTCTTCTTCTGTTTGCTTTCCAGATCTTCGAATGGTTTTCGTGACCTCTTTGTCATTGTACCAATAGAGTATGATGTTGAGGGTTCTGGAGAGATTGATCTTGATCCCTCAGCAACAGTTGGTTCTTGAGCGACTAAATTTATACAACTTGGCCAATCGATAGTTGCTTGCAGCCAAATTTCGTATTGTTTTCTAAAAGTATCAAGAATTCGGTGAGATTTTTGCCACCTTTGTGATGCAGCTCGTACAAATCTCCGACAAAATTCTTTTAGAGTCACTTGATCTTCAACGGAAAGACAAACGTCTAGGCGGGATATAACTTCACTAAACAATACCTCATGATCAAATGAAGTACTCTTACATTTCAGAAGAACGAATAGGTCTAAATTGGTATTTAAACTTTCCATTATAAAATTTCACAGTGATATGTTAGGGGTAACAAAGCTTAGAATAAACTAAATTATGATGCAAAATGTTAACCATTTTATATTTCAGTCCAACATTAGTTAACGACCTCATTAGACAGTTGTCGAAAATATTTCTTAGAACTCGTAACATATCTAATTAACTATTTAAGTTACTTATGTACTTACCTGTAAGATTTTAATTAGTGTAATCCGTAGTTACCATTGTGCGACATTGCAAATCACTTAATCTCTTATTCAGAACTCATTAGAAGGCTAATTTATTATTCAGTAGTTTACCTGTATGCAAAGTTCAGTAATGGTATCCAATTAACTGTTTTAAAACATATATACTATGTTAGGCAAAAATAATTTTCTTGATATTTTAACAAATAACTGGCGAAGATATAGTATTATATGCATATAATGTGTTGTTTCTTTACTTATACACCAAAACAAATCGTTTAATGTTAAAAAAAATTAATTAAAAATAAGATGATTTTTAAAAAAAATTCTGCAGCAGGTACCGTTATATGAAGTATGTCAAAAAATCACAAATAATTAGTCCTATAACCATCTCTGAGGATATTACGGTTTTCCTTGCAAGTTCAGAGATATTCAGATTTTTCATGCTAGCTCCATACATTTTTTTCGAAAAAACCTTATAATAAATTCATTTTTGTGCGGAGTTAGCTCAGATGACATTGTTATGTGTATAATAGCTAATAGAAGCCATATCCGTCAACAAAACGAACATCTAGCAACTTTCATTTCTATGTCTATGGAGGTCGATTTTCAGCCCACAGTGCGACGGACTCATACGTCACAGCGGTCATCACTGTTAGGGATGTGAAAGCCAACATTTCAATAACGATTTTAGCTAATCGCTGTTGAATTTGGAAATACAATATTTATGCAAATGCGAATAAACGATCGTTTTATTTAATGACACGATGACCTTTAGCGAGATGTAGTGCATTAGAAATCAATGAAATTATAGTGTTAGATGTTTGATACCTAGTAAATATTACATGGTTTGTATTCTGTTCCGTTTAGCAAGTTGAAGTCTATAATTTCGATAATAAAGGCATATCGGGAGGTTGCGTAAATGTCTCTCGTGCCAGTGAAAGTGTTGATGCCGGTCGAGCGTTTAGAGTTTGACAAATCGTACGACAACTTTGTTACTACGAAATACTACAAGTATACGTGACTTGACCTTATAATAGATATGTAGAAAGAAATATGCGTACATTATTTACAGTTACGTCGTATTTATATTAAAACATCGTATTTGCCACTAGTGTAAATTTTTATGTGGTGAATAACTTTACAAACGTTGAAACAATGAACGCGCATAATTGGAATTACTTTTGGATAAAG
Organism: Catocala nupta; assembly: GCA_963675205.1. NCBI lineage: Eukaryota > Metazoa > Arthropoda > Insecta > Lepidoptera > Erebidae > Catocala > Catocala nupta. The sequence continues at coordinate 12,756,750 of OY776078.1, forward strand.
TTTTTGTCTCATACGCGAAAAGGATATCGGAGCTATGCTGTGTGCACCTATGTATCCTTATACGTTATAATGTGCCTGACTACCATAGGATAGTCAGGCATATTATCACTTGAAGTACTGCGGCATCAGCGTAAACTAAACAACTAAAAATTGCCAGTACAAATAAGTACTATTTTTATAGTGTTTATTGAAGTTGAATTTATACATAGCAAAATTTAATGAAAATTTCGATCGTAGTCTGAGCTGATTAAAATAATAAGTAATCTACCGTTTCTGCTAGTACTGTAGCTAAAGTAACTCAACCATCATGAATTTTATTTTCAGCGCTGTATTACTAGATAATAGATAAGATAAGCAAACAAAACACTAAATGTCGATAAGCGGCCTCTTATCGGCTTGTGCTCATATTAACACCTGTTTTCTGCATGGCTAATGAACGACTTATCAAAATCAAATGCATACCAAGTGATTTTATTGGCTGTCGCTAATTCAGTCAGCCAATCACAGCAGTTAACATGCAATTGACCGTCTGCTGACGAATATTAGTGTTGATCTGCCGCGCATAACTGCGGTTGGTATATATTTCGTTTAAATTGGTTGATAAAGATAAAGCTACGTACATACTTTATTAAAGTGCAGTGGAGTTCGTATAATTGTCGCTTGTTGATTTTGATAATAAATACTTTTAAAACGTTGTTCCAAAGAGCTGTTTCTATTTATCATGTAACGGAATACACTGGCTCTGCGCTACCGAAACCCGCAGAAATCGCGCAACAGTGGACTTGTTCCCTTATACTTCTCAAGTACTAAGTAGATACTACCCAGTACCACCAGAAACCAGTAACAGACACCAGTTCCTTTTAAATGGAACATCCATAGATGATACTCCTAATAAGGTTATAGTTACCGTTCAGACATACGGAGTGGTGCCGCTTTTTTTCTATAATAACGGTTCAACCTCTAGGTTGTACATAATTGCAATAAATCGATACAGTATATTTATCAACAAAAAGTCGTTTATTTACTCTCAATGTTTATCTACCAACGAATAACGGATACCATTGATAATTATCAATTAATTTTATTGCTTTTTAGATTACGTTTTCCTGTTGTAAATGAAAGTTGTTTTTTCGCTCGGTTTGCAAGTTTTTTTATTGGTGGCAGCGGTTTTTATGACATATTAAAGAAATATTTGAAACAGAATATCGGTATCACGATCTTACAAAAAAGTTGAATAAGGTGGATGTATTTCAGCCTTTATTCGGCGATTTGTAATCGCGATGGTTTATTACCAACGATGTGTATATTTATTTGCGAAGAACTTAGCTGAACCTTTTCGTATTACTGCGGCAATATGTATATCCCTACTTGTCGATACAAGTAGGGTACGCACAATGTCATCGATCATAAAAAAGATATTCAACTATACTATAAACAACTAAAGCGTTGCACAGTAATTGTTTTCGTATAAATCTCCCCTTGGTCATTCTAAATAAAAGCCTACAACATTTGACAGTACATATGGGCCAAAAAGTTATGCAAGATCAATCTCTTAACCCCGGAAATATTTTTAACGAGATCTACCGAGGACTAGGATCGATACCGAGACAAAATGTCCTATGCCGTAAACCAGAACATACACACGTCTAATATTGTCTTATGTTTACGCGAATGTTATACATTGAAATAAAACTATGTACTTTATACGGATTTTGTCGCGTTAATTTAAGTAATTTAAATTTCGTCTGTTTGTGAGCCATCAAATCCATTCAACGGCTTATACGCGATTCAGTAAGAAACAAGCAAACATTTTCACAAACTTTTACATTTCTAATATTAGTATTTTTTATTTTTTATTTTTTCGCAAAACTGGATACAATCTTTCGATAGTACAATAGGCCACAGCCTAGGTCGCGTATTATATATACTTCGGGTAACATGACGTTATTGATAGAATAATTAATGTTAAAGGGCATTTTCTTTTTTGTAAATTTAATGTGGTAACATTTTTTGTAATTCTTTACCATATGGTTCTCTGTGCATCACGTATATACAGCATTTAAGTCTGATTGAAGTATATCTATATCGTTTTGACTTTCGATGGAGCGGTAAATTTTTAAGTCGTCAGCATATAATTTATATTTAGAATTAATTACTTGTTTAATATCATGTATATATACCAGGAAAAATAGCGGATTTATTATATATTATTAGAATAGTAACTGTCAAATTTGTAGCTCAGGCGATTACAACCGATTTATAAACAGAACATCGAGTAGACAAGCTCGAGCATCGAGCGCTCAAAAGTAACCAGAACGACTTGAATGCTAATCGTTATCCGATACGCAAACGCCTTTATACCGTTACGTAATTTCGAGTTATAATCGAGACAAATTTCGTTGCATTTGTGAACGTGTGAATAGTTCATATTCGAGTTCTGTGTTCCGACTAACTTTCGTATGATCTATCATGAATACCCAGATTCAGCCCGAGAGTAAGACAAATTGATTGTATTTGTCTATTAGGCAATTCCAGGAAGTCGGTAACGACTTCGGAAACTAATAATAGTTACGTCCTAAATGAAGTGAAGCCGGAATATAATTAATCATATTAGTACTACGACCTAATACTTCGTTGACCGAGGAGTACAGTTTATAAGCAGGGCTGATATCATAAGGCTATGGATTTGACGTGCCCCAAGCTTTCAGCTTATCCGTTACGTTATAAATAAGGGTTATATTGATATATGCTGTAATTGTAGTTAAAGAAATCAGTATATATGTATATGTGTAAGATGTAGTTTTATAATAAAAGATATTCGGGTTACGTCATGTTTCGTAGATTCGATGGGAATGCTTCTATTGTATGTTTCTGTGATGTTTTGTCTTGTTTCCTCTTGTTACATTCGCTTTTTATATAAAAAGATGTGTATTGTTGAATTGTAATACTTTCTTCTTTTGTGTGTTGTGGGTAAACTGGATGTTTAATTTGATAGCAAGTGATAATCATCACAGATGATCTTTACGTCAAGTCTGATTTTTGTTTTACAATCAACGTGGCAAACACGATTACAGGCTGTAATCGTGTTGTGATGATAAGCTGTTACCGTGCCGCCTATGAACGCTTAAAATACAAGTACGTATCACCAAGCAAAAGAAACTAATAATAAAAAAATGGAATGAAAGGAATGGTATAGGGGTGATGCTTATTATATTCCAAACTCAATTTCGGCAGTTAACGTATGTGAGCCTCCAGAACTTTAATTTGAGCGAAATGTAGTAGGCAGTGCAAATGGTTCATTTACACGGTCACTAAATAAGTAACAACACCAAGCTGTGCTGCTTAATCTTTTATCTCCTGTAAGATAGACTTGACCTCATAGTCAAGTGATCTGTTCATACAGATCACTCTTAATTAGACTAGCAGTTTATTAAAGTACCTTTTCGAGAAAATCACACGGACACGCAGCCATTCGACATCTACATTGTAGTATTATAATGCTTGTGAACAATAACTATGTAACACAGGCGTAAAGAGAAATATTATCAAGCTACGTAACGAGGCTCGAATACTAAACATGTATAAATAAGGTGTCGATGTACATCGAAACGATTTACAAAACACGGCTCATTGTCACCGCACTCGTAACAAAGTATTTGTAGGTATGTCAACATTCACAAGAAAGATATCTATTCGTGTTTGAATAGCATTTATGGGACTTGATCTACATGACATTACATGGGAATTGAGACACGTGGCGTCTGAATGAGAATGGTTAACGTTGATGACCTAAAGATGCTACGAAAATAGACTGGTATTTGCTTCCTAAAGAATTAAGTAGAGATTGGCAGACATTTCGCCATGCAGTTTTTTATCTATTCTAAAGATTGAATACAAGTCATGATTATGAGTTTAAAGGATAATTATTGTTTGCCGTGTTGAGGAAAACTGCATATCAAAAACTTTAACGTAAACATCTTCAAGGACCTTACTTCTTAAACATGTGTAAAATCTGCCAAACCACAGTTGGCCTGCGTGATGAAATATGGCCTTACTCTCTCATTCTAAGAAATCCGTGCCAAGCAATACCTTCGTAATTCATATAATTTCTAGCTTCTTCATTCGGCTCCACCCCCGTGGATATCCAAATCAGGATAAAAAATCCTATGTTAGTCGAAGACATAATTATTATTTATCTTTGAGCTAAGCGTCATCTAAATCCGTTTAACAATTTACGTGTGATTGAAGCAGAAGAATTCAGAAGTTGTTACATTTATATAGCTATCACATTCTTCATGCACGTTGGCTAATCCCAGAAATTTCATTGATTCTGATTACTTTGCTTAGGCATGGGTGGTTCCGTTCAACTGTCCAATTTACGTTTGCTCTATATATTTAATTCAAAGAAAAGAATGGCTTCAATAGTGTATTAAAATAGAACGCACACAACTACTGATAACGAAACAAAGAAATCATCAGAGACGAACAAAGGCAGCAGTGCTAATTGAAACACAATACTAGATAGCCAAATAACCCCAGTGCAAGGATGACCTAATGGTTTGAATAGTCGCCTCTCCACTGTTAAAGCAGTTAAAGCGTCGAATGTCGTGGGTTCGATAAAAACACGTACGTAGTAGGTATATGTTTTTTATCAAACCCACTGATACTATGATCTAAAATCTAAAGGTACCCAAGATACAGACAATTATCATTTAGAATAAAAGAAAAGTAGACACCATTTTGAAATGCACATCATTTGCATCTATCTTCTTGTTCTAATTATTTACATAAAATATGTTCTATGAAATCCATTAGATGTTAAGGCAAAGTTGTTCATCCATACTTAAGGTTACGTTTTTCATTCCGTATGATTTTATGCAATATCCATTATTTCGGATTTAGACATAAAATAATATACTAAACAAAAAATAAGATTAATAATATAACCAAAAGGATTGACCTAAAAAAGCGTGTAGTAAAATTGATTGACAACAAAAATGTTATATTCCTTAGCAATCCAAACACTATATTCAATCGAGTTTTAAAAACTCGCATTAAGCACAAATTGCTATGTGTCATATACTTGTCTATAAATTCGATATAAAATAAGATTTATTATTAATAGTGGTGTGTATAATTCTTAGGGTACCGTAGCTAAAAAGTGTCGGCAGAACCCTGTAACTCTACATAATCTGTATATCCTACTCTTAAGCGGCTTTAACTATTTTTTATTACAGGTAATTAGGTATTATTGTGTCTATTGTCGGGGAACAGAGAAGGGGTTATAAAAACAGCAGTTGGCGATCGTTCTTTGGTATTGGAAACATGTTAAAGAATTTCCCTGTTAAAAGAATACTCAACAGACAAGCGTGTATGCGTATATAAAAAATGTAATTTGATGAAGTGATGCAATTACGTAGCCAATAGAAAATCTTAGTCTCAGCTTACCCTCCGGGAAACAGGCGTGGACCCGTGTACGTAATCAAGGACAATAATTAAAAATATCGAATCCTTTTAGAAAATTTAGATCGTCTTTTCCTAAAATTTTCGTTTTTAATCTATAGTAAAAATCGAAAGATGTCTACAACTTGGCATCATGATGGTAAAACAACAACTAAAAGAAACTGTCCAAGTTGGAATCGGTACCATGCTTCTTACTACGGAACCCGCGAATCGCGTGTCTAACTCGCTTTTGTTTTATTAAATTCTTTAATCAATAGCCTGAGACGTATATACGTGTGAAATTAAAATAATTTAACGGTATATAAGAACATGCGAGATTTAAACGCACACTATTCTGGTTTTATTTTATTGGAATGTGAAGAATGCTGATGCACGTTACTGTAATAGTATTTAGTATCATAGGAATGATTTTTTCTAAGATGACAGAGCTGTATAGTAGAGGGCTGAGATGCGCCGTATCAGCCGATTTCCGCTGTTCACAATCATTTGGTGACAAAACCTAGTGAGGCGATCGCTTAGTAAAGAAATTTCCTAGAGGCAACTGTTGAAAGAGTCTGTCACTGTTTCTGCATTTCGCCCGGTAATAGTGCTAGAGCCTCATATAATACCTCTACTATTACTTTGCTTTGACGTTTAAAACCATATTTCTTAAGGTTGGGAACTCGCGAGTGATTCGTCTGAACTGTTTATCATAAAGCGAACGAAATGCTTGTTAGCCATCTGCGTTGTATAAACATAGCATCATAAGCTATATTTTTGGTCTACTGGACTCTATACCAGGCTCAATAAACAGTACTGTACGTTGCCAGACCGGCTAGTTTACCATCGAAGCGGATCCAATTCACGATCAGTTCTAAACAAAATTGTGCTACAGTGAACAACAAGGCAGAGAAATAGATATATCAATGATAGAAATCATTGATATATCTCTTTCTACTTATTGGCTTAGGGTAGCGGAGTCAGATTTTCTTTCCCCACATTAATCAGTCTTCTACGTCTGCTTCGGTTATTGTAATCGAAATCAGTTCCAATAACAATGCACTGATGTAAACATTTGTGATAATCGGAAGGTAAGGGCAATTTACTTTTATCATAAATGTTATTGCTGATATTATTGTTGAGTCATACGGGCAAGATAATATTAGTTGTAATCGTTCTTTACCGTGAATAAGGTGTGCCTAAAACATTTTAATATATAAAGAGGTACCTTACCATTTATCGATAACTTATAACGACAATTCATATCTTCATCGCCCGCACAAACAGTCGTCTCTGTGAGAGCGGTACAACGGATAACAAAATCACCTAAACTCGATAGAAATACTTACCCCGTATCAGAACCGAATAGACATAATAATATGCAGCCCGAAACCATTATCACTAACACACTAAAGTTCTATATAAAAAATTACAGGCCGTTAAGTTCTATAATAAATTAGAGTATCCAAGGCATAACCAGTACCAAATGCCAAATACAAACAAACTCACAGGACAATTACCTACAATTGTGCTCGCGTCTATCGACCTCACCTTGCGCTGAATAAATTAATAAATACTGAATCGATATCGATTGCAACAGGACTAATGCACGTCGCACCACTATTTTGAATTTATATTTTTGTTCATAACTTGTTGTTTTTGTTTTTTTACATTTATTAATCGTTTTTTAAAGTTAAATTCGCCATCCAAGCAATCAAATTGGTGTAGTGGCTGCGGTCATTTTCACACCTATTTGCGACTACTGTTTTATTATGACAGATTCGAATGTGCCACGGCGGCAATTTTTAAGTGGTCGCACCGGCTATTTTTAATTTGTCACATCGGCAAAACACGCTGAATGTACGCTAAATGTTGTGCGTTCGATCCCACAAGTGATCCACAGATTCTTAAACTGATTGTGAGTTATGTTAGTGTTGTTTATCAACTAAAGGGATTATCCATAGCCACCCCGGCCAGCGACAGTCTACAAAAGATAATGGCTTCTAAAAAGAAACAAACAAATAGAAGTCAATGATCCGAGAATAAAAGAAAGACACAGAATGTGGGACTGTTGGCAAAAAAAAGTTAATTTCGCGAGCAAACAAAACAACAGATGGTTGGCATACAATAATTATAACTGTCCCATATGTTTAGTAATATTGTTATACAGACAAGCTATAATTTCATAGCCAATCTTTGTGGGTGGTTGACAAATAATAAAACAATTGGCACAAATGTTTGTAAATATATTCTTTGCGGTTACAAACCAACAACTATTTTATTGTGTAGTTATTTTTATGTGGATATTTGTGTATTGATGTCAGTCTAGCTACCAAGCCGTGCTGTCATGCTGTGGTTTAGTTAGTACATTTATCTGCGGTAATACTTACTTATAACTGGCTTTTATATTCGATCCCTATTGGGTAGTATTAATAACTATACCTACATAAACAAATTACCAAGAAAAAAAATTATATAAGAATCAACAAAACGGATCTTTTAAAAAAATCTGATTATTTCGCATCCAAATACTTTAAAATGTTGTAGGGTGTGATAAAAAAAGAAATATTTTTATTCTTTTTTTAAGGAGGTTTGTCAATTATATGCCTATGCCGCTCCATTGGATCTACTCTTACACTATACTTCACAGCAAAAACTTAAACAATATATAACTAATCATTGTACACGTCGTCGTAAGCCAACTTGTACAGTACGATACAATAATTTTGCTGTCTTAGACAGCGGGTATGCAAAAACACTAATACAGCAGCATCCGAAATTTTTTAAAGGCTGTTGCTATCCGTCCGCTTAGCGGACAATTAATATATATGTTATTTGTCCGTTTACTGGACGACTAGACAGTTTGTTTCTTAAATCTATTACTTGGATGAATACATAAAATCTAATGTTTTCGTTTCGTCCACACTCCAACATAATATGTAATACATCCTCTATTACTCCGCACTCGGCACAAAGTGGTGAAGGCACTTTTTTCATTAAAAGAGCAAATTTATTAAGCGGTATGTGTCCGGATCGAAGTCTAAAAGCTGTTTTCAACGTATCTCTGTTTGCAATGATATGCTCAAACCATGGACACTTCAAAGGTTCATTTTGCAATGTCCTATACCATATTCCTTTATCCCTGGATGTTTCACAGAAATGACCTTTCCACATTTAAAACAATATTCTTCAACTATGTAAAGGCAGTCTGAGTAGTATAGGGAAGCATTAATAGACACGCCGCCGCGCCGTCACAAGAAGCTTCTTTTGCTAATACATCCACTTTCTCATTCTCTACTAAACCAATATGCGAAGGAATCCACTGAAGGGTGATTTCTTTCAAGTGTTCCTTTGGTTCAAATATTGTTTTTAATACTATAGGCGATCGGTGTGCCTCTTAAAGAAGACGTGCATCGAGCCAAGACTTGCAGGGCGCTTTTTGAGTCTGTTAAAATTACAATTTTATTATAATCAATAGATTAATTGTAAGATAGTGCCTCAGAGATGTTAATTAAAGGTACATAATGGACATGTCGTTATCAATATTGAATTTACAGAATGTATGTATCTATTGATGGATCGAAAATTACAGCTCCCATTGACCCATGACGGATATGGTAACACTAACACTTTGTAATAGTTTGAATATTGATCTAGATTTAAGGAACAAGTGTTTCTAAGGTCGGTTATATTGTATTCTCTTTTAGCTTGATCAATGCCCTCAATTCGATGTTTAATTATGTTTCTAATGTCGCACCATTTTATCCAATAGTCTAAAGTGTACAGATCCAGTTGATCAGTTGTGTGAACCTTGATACTTTTAAATTTTAAATATATTTGTTTTAGTAAATGCATCTGTTTACGCCTCCAATATCTATGTGTACTAAGTGAATTTAATTCTTTAACAACTTTAACTGTAGCGTTATCAGCTGATAACATTGATCTAAGACAACAATCTCCAGCAAGCGATAAACGACGGTTTTGTAACGGTTCTAAACACAACACACTTTCCATCACGTGAATGGCCTATTAAATGGAATATTTTAACGAAACGCATGGCCTGATTCTGCAGTTTGTCTAACTTAAATAAATTAGAATGACAGCTATTACCAAAGAAAAAACTACCATAGTCCAATCGACTTCTGATAGTTGAAATGTAAAGTCGCCTTAAATGGTTAGGTTGTATACCTCAGCCAGATCCCGCCAGCACTTTGAACATATTCAAGAAGTTATGTATTTTTTTTATACAAGTCGTTAATGTATTTTGTTCCTTTACTATGAGCGATCGGACCACATGCCTAAATATTTCACGTTGACTACTTCTTGTAATGGCGTGTTATCTATAGATATGCAAATGTTATTTCTGTTAGTACCGTTTTCAAAAATACATAATTTACTTTTCGTAGAACACACTTAGGCGTAATTTGTCTAATAATCGCACTAAAATGTCTAATGAATCTTGGAGCAATCTATGGGCACTTTCTACATTCTTACTTGATACATATAATGCGAAGTGATCAGCGTACTGAGAAATGTATACATTATTTATTACATTACAAATATTGTGAGTGGCGATATTAAATTATAATGATGACAGTGGGTCGCTTTGTGCTAATCCTTGCCCAGTACATCGACTGATAGAACTATGTTCATGGCTTACTATTATATTTCTCAAGCTTAAACAATTCCAGAGATAATTGCATATTTTAAGGCCTGCACTACCCTGGTCCAAAATGCTGAGCAATGGAGATACATTAATATTGTTGTAGGCGTTATCAATATCTAAGAAGCATACCAAGGTAACCTGATCGTCGGAGAAACCTGATTGGATCCTTGTAACTAGACGAGTTAAAATATCTAAACAAGATTTAGATTTCCTGAAACCCACTGTCACATTTGAAAATAATCTATTATTTTCAAAATACCATTCTAACCTTCTATTGATAATGGTGAAGTCAACGCGATAATACTAGGTACCTAATCTCAGGTTTCATCAAGATTTGCTAAGATAAATAGTAATTTTAACATATTATTTGAAACATGGTGTTAAGTACCTACATTTAGATTTAACAGTTTTTGTGCAAAAGGAGTCTATATTGGATTTGTATTCAGTATAAATAAGATTTGTAATAGGCGAAAAGTTATGTATTTTTAAATACCCAGCTGATTTTTTTATATTATAATAGGTATCGCGAGGAACTTTACAAACAATGGAAACAAAGAACATCTAGAATCGGAATTTAACTTTTGCGAATCACACAAAATTTTGTCCTGTGTAGGATTCGAACCACCTATTCGGCGTGGTAACTGTGCTGAGGCGAGCACTTAAACCACAACGCCATTCGTGCAGCCAATTGTTATATAACCACTGAGTACTACTACGAGTAGACATACTATCTCTTGCCTGAAGCTTTACTCTAGGATTGTTCTTAGAACCAATTAGTCAAGTAATAAAAATACGCTATAAGAAAAATACCTCATCCAGTTTCTTAGTTGTTTTTCTTTGCTGAACGTTTATCCTATTAAAGTGTTTTAAAAACAAACGGCTTTATTATATGCTTTCTGTAAAACATACGCCTCGAACAAATGTCGATTACTTAATTTACATTTGAAGGTCTCGGCTTCGATGTTTTTGTTCTTTTATTGTTTCTCATTATTAAGCTTCCTGTCAAGAGGTTTTCTATTGCAGTAGGCAGTCTAAACTGTGCTCTCTCGTAAAGATTATTAATTTTTCATACCCTTCGATAATGCAATCATTTTAGTTACCTACAACGAAATATTTTAGAAGATATCATTTAATATTTGCTCGAGAGATATTATAAAGGTAAAAACTTCAGCCGAAATCTGTCATAGTCAACGACAACAGAAAAGCGCGCGAAACGTCAAGAGCTATAAAAAGTTAAACCACGACTTACCTACTTAAAATAGTTTCATAACTTTTACTTGCGAATCTATACTCTTTTTACCTCATGGTAATAATCAGAATAGCATCGCTGAACATACGATGAATATACTGTATTATTTTGCGTAGAAAACATGGTTTTATATACAAAATCTCGGCATATTTTTGGTGATGATATTGATTTTATAGCTGCTGGTTTTTAGACTATTTAAATGACGATTGCACTAGAACCTATCAGCATAGTCACCAAATGACAAATTGCTTTGAATATCTAAGAATTTTATCCTACTCTATTCATACCATTAAAAGTACACTGGTAATAAATATACACGTATTTACCATACATTAAGAAAACCAATCTGCTTCTTGGCACACTTTGTTCCCGTGCTGCCTTTTGAAAGCTCTAGCAAAAAATACTTCCAAGCTACGCTCTTGCTTCCACTCGCGGCATAGCTGCTATTTCGCTCTCTCTCTCACTACCGTTACTAAAGTTTAGAATGCATATAAAAAATGTACGGCTCGTCTGTTCGTTTCCCTTTTGAAAATAGAATATTGGATAGAAGATACGTTTAATGAGGTTTTTTATATGGTCACATCGAGTTTTATAATTTCAATTTGAGTAACACGGGGTACACTATGACGTAACATGACTATATTCCAAATTTAAACTGATCGGCTTAAATCATGCTCGTCATAGATTATTTACACGGAATTATCTAACTGATAGTGGAATAGAGACTCGGTGCATTAATGTTTATATTCGTTATTAAAGCTTTTACTGACGCCATTTTCCAATATCCAATATTTATCAACATTATAATGAAACAAACTCAAATACATCAGCAATATTCTCAAAACTTGCCATATAAATCATTTCGTGATAAATACGCTTTTATAAATATTTTTAATCTCTTCTTCTTTGAAATTAAACTACTATATACGGATTTTATCGCGTTGTTTATTTATCACTGTATTACAAAATTTTGAAAATATTACACTACTACTACTTTTGATTTTATTTTACTAATTTATAAGCTAATAAAATTATTTAAGCTATTAAATCTATTTATTTTTGGTTTACACTTTCCCCAACGTTTCGGTTGCTTTTCAGCAGCCATGGTCACGGGGAGACTAAAATGGTAGTTGTCTCAATGTTCCAGTGTAGTTATTTAAAAGTACCTGAACATAATTTAATCATTGGTGTTTCTATTTACGCAGAATGAGCTCAAAGTATCATGAAGTCTAGCTGTGTTTTGTTTCTTCTTGGGTTTGACTATTTGAAGTACTGGATCCCAAGCTGGTGGTACATTCCAACTATCTTCTCTATTGAAATTGGGATGTTTTTTTATTTCAGTAGCCTCGCGAAGAATCCTTGGTAGGAATCGGTGTTCTTTAGCGAGAATCTGTGGTTTGTCAAATCTCAGGTAGTGGTTGGTCCCCTGTTGTACATGTTCACATACAGCAGACTTTAACGAGCGTTTGTGTTTTACGTCAGCTATGTGTTCTCTTATGCGGGTGCCTATGCTTCTCTTGGTTTGACCAATGTATGAGAGTCCGCAGTCACAATCTATTTTATAGACCTCTGCATCTTGTAAAGGTAATTGGCACTTGACGGATGGTAAAAATTTACTTATCTTCGTTGGCAGCTTGAAGTATGTGTTGATTGAAGCTCGCTTCAAGATGTAGCCAATCTTGTCAGTGACACCCCTTACATAAGGCAGTATAGCAGGCTGGCGCTCGACTGCGGCTGGCTTTACCAAAAAAAAATAGATTTAATAGTTTAAATAATTTTATTAGCTTATAAATTAGTAAAATAAAATCAATAGTAGTAGTAGTGCAATATTTTCAAAATTTTGTAATACAGTGATAAATAAACAACGCAATAAAATCCGTATATAGTAGTTTAATTTCAATGAATAACATTCGCGTAAACAGAAGACAATATTATCTCTTCTTCTTCTTCCCTCTACTTAACGATGTTGTTATTATCGTTGTTGATTAATTTACGCGATTTTCTGTATTCAGCGAGATTTTCATAGACATGTACAGATTAAATAATAATAATATGAAAATTATAAAAACGGCAAATATGGCAAATTTTATATCCTTTATATTTTAAGCGAGATTATTAGAGATTACAGCTACTTATTCCCTCACAGGGCCTTATCAATGAATAGCATAGTTTAGCTGGCTTGTAAGGTATACATATCGATATGAATTCATAGGAATTGGAGTATGACAAGGCGTTTTCTTTTTAAATCTGTTATTGATTATTTGTTTCACCTGGCGGAAAATATTTGATGTAATGCAGTGTTTCTACTTACACTGGTTAGTATAGAGGATCCAAATCATTTAGAGATAGGCCATAATTTAAATTAGTTTATAATTGTATTTGAATATTATATTTATCTACCTTCTCGCGTCCATGTGTAGGTACTAAGTAAGTAAAGCGTTGGATACAATTTCAATCAAATATCATTCGAATATACGTTTGTAATACACGTTTCGATTCTAGTTCAGCCGAAAGCCACTGGTTTATCCGTAGCTTAGTTATAGCAGTGTCCTTGGGAACTTACTGAAACACTTAGGTACTTATGATCGCTTGTCAGGTGTAAGCTTACGCATTCAAATGAAAGATGGGACGAAAAAAAGCGAATGAGAGAAATAGTCTACACCAAAATTTTTGCGTACTACGCAGTTACAGTACAGATGGCGTATTGGTTTAAGTGGTCGCCATTGCTACTGCCCCGAGAGTTGTGGGTTCGATCCCAAGACAGAATAAAAAATTGCGATCCACAGTATGGGTGTTCTTTGTGTCCGTTGTTTACATTTTGATAAAAGATCCCCACAACACAGGATTTATTCCCAATTTGGCAGTTAACTTCAAATAAAGTAAGTAAGTTACAACTTAAATGCCGCTTTCCTGTAAACTGTCCCGTAGCACCTCATTTGTGTTGTCACCAAACGCGGCAAAAGCGCGCGGAATCTGCCACTCAACATTGGTAATCAAATGCGCTCGCGGGTAACTTTGGCCCTCCGGTTTGTGTTAGGCAGTCATTCATAGCTTCTTATTACACCCGTCTCTCATCAGTGTCATTACAGACATCCTAAACTAATAATCTTGCGTCTTATACTTGCTATATACGAGCGTCATATTCTGTCTGTATCACGTTCCTAGCAACTTGAGAATGGACCGTTATCTTCGATACAACCAACGTAAGTGTAAACAGAGCTTAGGATCGTACCTTTTTATTATGTCTTTAATACGTTTGTATATCACTAAAGGGGTAGGCAGAGGTTCTACACTTGTTTTAGCGAGATATGTTTATATCCCGCGTAATAGGCGGAGTGGATTGGCACCCACCAATCCAGTAAACCTTTGTCCAACGAAATGTTATTGGGTTTACATGTGAAGAATACTAAGCCTTTGTAAGTTTCATACATAAAATGACTTATGCCTTCAGTATATGAAGATATATAAATTCTGTCATATTATTAAGCTATAACATTCTTCTTTGATTTTCTTTTTAAAGATAATTTGCTCTCTAGGAAATATTTCTGACTCGCGGGAGGCAGCAAGAACGCTCATACTCAGAACAACTATTGTGGATTACACAAATTAATGTCCCATGTGGGATTCGAACCCACAACACTCGGCGCAGTAAAAGTGAGGTCACCACTTAAATCACTACGTCAACCGTGCAGTATAAGTAACGCTTAACAATAGAGAGAGCCGCGCCGCTAAATTACTTCAAGCGCCATTTTAGTTCATACAGCAAATTTATTCAGCAAACGATTTGCTGAAATACGATATAAGACGTTTATACTTACCGTATTTAAAAGACGAACCAGCACAGGTGTCATAGTTTCTAACATAGATGTTTAATGGACAACTATACTTAGTTCATAACTGCAAATGTCAATTACACGTAAGAGAGAGTCAGAGAGAGTCAAGAGAAACCCGCGAACAGAAAACATAAAACTGAATGGTCCTTCAGTTGATGAAAACCTCACACCATCTATATAATGTTCAGTATCGCTCATGAAACCGAGGGTTATATACTATATAGCCTTATATAATGGATTCCAACGCCGCTTCTATTGGGTCGCTGAACGCATAAAGATATATAGGGTGGAGGTTCAGGCGGGGTTTACCCGGGTAAGGGGTAGCTTGCGAGGTCTACACCACGTGGTTTGAGATGGCAACGGCTGAAACAATCCCTCCCTTTGTAACACCCCTGCTTAACATAATTGTAAATTATTATATATGTATGTACGCGACGACTGGACTTTTCTGTGTTATATGCGATTACTCGGTATAGTTTTATGTAACATGTAACTAGCACTAATTCTATTATCGTTCATATTATGGGTTAGACTGTGTCGGTGACGCAGTGACTTTGATTTTCTGGTCAGTCAAAGAACAGTAAAACACAACACACTATGTGTTGTGTTTTACTGTTCTTTTATGAAATTCTTAACAGTAGCACGGAGTACGGAAATATAGCTGATAGGGAATAATTGACTTGGCGCCTATTAAGTAGGACCTAAAACTATAGCTGGTGACATTTGACTTTGAGAATATAGGTTTCAGACTACATAGTCGCAATACATCCTTAATACTTTAAAACGCTTGATTACGTCATTGACTACGGTTACAAGCAGACTGGCTTATTTCATTTCATTGTCAAGGGTAAAGGGTTAGATAAACGGTTCGGGCAATTATTATTTAGTCAGACAATTCTAAATAGCAACGAAACAATGTTTACGGAATCAAAACGATCTCTTAAGCATAAGCTTACCAATTAAACTTATAATTCGACTAAAGTCACTTAAAATGTTTCGCATAAATAAATAATTACATTACAAATGTTATTAAAACCGTAGCTGTAGGTCAGAGCACAGGTGTATTATGCGTATTATGTCAGTTGCCATATAAGGGGGGCGCTTACAAATTTTACTACGACGTGTAGGTGCGCATGCCGGCCGTGTGGGCAGCCGATACGTGCTGCCTCTGTTTTGACCGCCGGCGTTCATATTTATGTGTATTTATCACGATTGATTAATCAATAGATTAGAGAGATGCGGCATAAAAAGGGATGTAGTGACGAGAATAGAAAAGGGTATATTAATGTATGTTGGTTTGGGCATGTAGAAAGAATGGACGAGAACAGACTGACTAAGAAAGTTTATAAGGCTAGTGTGAATGGAACAGTCGCAAGGGGAAGACCTAGGCGAACATTTCTTGATCAGATCGGAGACGTTCTGGATAAAGGCCAGGTTAAGAGCACCTTAAACCGGCGAGCGTGTATGAGAAATGTTATGAAAGTGAATGAAGCCAGAGAAGTATGTCAGGATCGTAGCAAATGGAAATCCGTAGTCTCTGCCTATCCCTCTGGGAAACAGGCGTGGATTTATGTATTTATGTACGTATGATTAATCAATTAATATCCGTATTAAAATGACTTCAAAATAAGTACAACTATCATTTTAAATATATTTAGATCTTATGTATCGCTAGCATAAAACTTTATTTATGTCTAAGTTGCAAGAAGACACTGACTTCTGTAACACAGGTAGTTAGTTAACTCAGAAGTCAGAGACCTTAAATATTTTCACATTTAAGATCATTTATTTCTTATAAAGAATAACATTATTCACTTACATGAGGAAAATAAATAAATAATATTTTCAATAATTTGACGGTGATACAGAAAAAAGAAAGAAAGATTATACCTATGCGAATAATATTTTTTATAATTATTAAATTATAATAAGATATTAGCCCTGTAAATAAACTATCTCCTTGCGGGGCACGGACTTTTTCTCAGTGTAAGAAGGATAAGGTCATAGTCTGGAGAATTGGCATTATACAGGAATAAATTCAATTATAACTTCGGATACAAAAATATTGTAAGACGTTTATAATAAAATTAACTCAAAATGCCCAGTTTTCGGACTCTCATCCTACAACTGTAAAAAGTCCGTTCGAACATTCCTCTCACAACTTACTTATGATGAAACCGAACTATACCTTACACAGTAAACTCACTCACAGCAACATAACTTTACACACTTATACACACCTCACTCTCACACGCACCAACTTTTTTTAACTATGTATAAATAACTAATAATAACTATTACATAAATTTATTCATGTCAAATGTGGCTTCAATTCAATGTAAATGTGTACTCTTTTGATTGTATTATTTGCTAACAATCAGGGGGTTGGCACTGTTACTCCTTAACACAGGCTAACTTGTAGCCTATCTAGGAGAATCAGTACTTCACCCATATTTATTGTACCTACTTAAATTAACAAACCATGTAAGCAACATTTGTTCACTGTACAATCTCATTATTGGAATAAGCGTTATTATTATTATTATTATTATACGTTGTCATTTGAGGATCAAATAGACCTAGTTACTATTATATCATTACGACATCGCTAACATGAAGTTTTTGTTTATATTACTTTGTCTATCATTAAACTATCACTATCATTGGTTTACCGACGTAAGAATTATTTAACACAAATACGAATCTAGCTTAGCTGGAGAGATTAACAAGCATGCTATTAATTTATAACCCAAAGGCTTATAATACAAATGACACGGCTTTCTTCCATATATTGTAATCAAGTATAAAAAATACATATATAAAATGTAACATAATAAACGCGCATCCTGAAACTAGTTTGTTCAAAATCGGCTACTGAATCAATTCTAACAATTTTTAATATAGGTAATTTTTATGCCTAAAATAATTAAATCGAATTAAATTATAGTCACCCAGTTAAACAGCTGAAATAAACGAAAATGTATCATAATTCAAGGCAATAAGGTTTTTGATGAAATAAAGGCAAGAGGAAATAATTAAATTTATTGTAATATAACCATACTATCCGCGCACTATAAGGAGAACTAATTCCTTAAATTAAAATATTTAAGTACCTACATAAAAGTAACATTTAAATGATTACATTATTATTACGATTGAATAATCTAATTGGGGTGTTTGAGGTTGTGCTTTATATCTGTAACATGTTGTATATAAGAAGTTTCGCCCCTATTGCCCCGAAGCACTAGGCAGGAGCGAATATCACCCATAATCACCAGCTACATTTTTATTCACCATTTTGGATCCACGTAGTAAACGATGAGCCTATTGCCATGTACCGAGCATAATTCCAAAATCCATGCTTATAATTTCTTGTCAGAAAATACACACTTTGTCCGGGAATAAAACCCGGAAACTCACACACATCAATCGCATTCACTACTACAGTTCTAGCCTCGATAGCGTAATGGTTAGAATAACCAACTGCCACGCCTGAGGTCGCGGGTTCGATTCCCGCACAAGTCAAACATTTGTTGTATGGACATGGATGTTTGTCTTGCTCTGGGTGTTTCTATGTATATATGTATGTTTATCCATTGGCTAGTACCCATAGTACAAGCTCTGCTTCGTTTGGGCTAAATGGTGTTGTGTGTATGTGATAGAATATTATTATTATTCGCTATTATAATAGCAAAAGCTTTCAAAACAGCCTTATTAAATATACAAACGTTTTTACATACAAGTTTACAAGCTGCTCAAATTGTATTTATTATACAACTATTTATTACTAGATATACGTACGTCCACGAGGTCGTTAGCTTAGACTTAAGATTTATTATAAGTTTTTAAGCATTTAATATTAAATAATGCATAAAAACGTACTTACATAAAAGTTGCCATAATAGGAGCGTGGCGAAAACATACTATGTAAAATCTGTTTACACAGTAGTAACATTTTAGGCACAAATTAATAAATTAATGAATCAAATTTAAAGTCTTTCGATTGAATATTTTAAATAAGAAGTGACCAAGAGATGCTACACATTGAAATTAAACTATATTTACACTTTTATAACTGTTTATGTACTTGTATGTCTACACTCTCTCTAAATCTCGGTAGCATTTTAGCAGCCATCTGCTGTCTTCTTTTGAAAAGTGACCGGTGCATTTAAAGGTACCTACTTTAATAGTTGTAATCAAACCGCATAATACGACTCTTAATTAATATCAACTTACACACTGTGTATCCTAGAATCGATGAAATGTATACGTTAATGAGCCAGGAAATTATATCAGAATTCTTTCTTCAGCTGTTATGAATAATATGTCTATATTTCAACATCAACGCGCCGTGAGAAAAGCATTTAACGCATACGTAAAGGTAGGCGCGCACACACGCTAAACGTAGCCATCGCCATCTATTAATCAAATTGCGAACTTCCATGTGACGGTACATTGAATAATTTATTTTGCATCGCAAAGGAACTGTTCAGTATTTAATAGTTGGCTTCATTTATGTTATCAGTAGCTTATCGTACTTTATATATTTTCCTGATAAAATGGTATGGAGTATTTCATTCCATCAGATAATTTCTTGCAGGTTGATTAAGCAAGTTAAATCGCTGCCAAGCATTCTTAATCTAAAGTTGTTTCCTTTAGTCGTTTTCTTGTTTAACAACTACGAGTGAATACCAGTTATTCAATATCTAAATCTAGCCCACAAAACGTTCAATGGAATACAAGCACTCATTCATAAAATCGTATCTAAGACTAGCGAATTCTTGGCACACCCATACACGCGCGGTGGAATACCTGTTGCCGCACGCACTTATGCACACCAATAAACAACAGGTTCAAACGACCGTAGTGGGGGTGGCTGTGTGAACCGCAGAGCAAGATGCTGTATTAAGATTACCGGAGTCTTGATACTTTTAGTTTCATGTGGATGCAAATAATACATATATTTTATTTAAATATATATTGTACAAGATTTTGTCACGTAAATGTAGATTAAGCTGGATTCGTAACAGAATTTTTCTGGATAAAAGGTACTTTATGTCCTTTTCTATACCCCTGACAACGTGTATGCGAAATTTAATTATGATCAGGTGAGTAGTTAGGGCATAACAGCGTAACAATCGAACAAACTCACAATCACATTTATAAAATTAGTTAGGATTTATTTAAAGCTATTATAACGGTATATTGTTTGGCCTATTTGCAATATAAATATTAACAGAACTATTCTTTTTTTTACAGGTAAGCGTGAATTTAAGACAGTCGTCTCCAGCGCAATATTATATCACATTAAAGTAAGTATTACGAAAATTAAGTACAAAATCTCATACAAAGAAGATTGTTAGAAAACCTATTCAAAACATTTAAGGTACTTTATTCTTAATCCACGTTAAGAATGATAAAATAAAACAAGAATATAACCACGTAACTATAATTTTATACCCAACATTATAACGTCTTCAAATTTAGAATAAACGACCAAGATATATTATTCTCATCTCACGTAAGATCTCGGGTCACCCAATATCCCCGACAGATGCTGCACCGGGACGAAGTGCAGAAAAACCGCAGTTTTTCTATAGCTATCTCTTTCTATTCTCAAAATTTCGAGACTTCGGACACATGTTACTCCAGTCCTTGAGGATATCCGAAGTTTTTACAAAACATCCTGAAGTTTTAGAGAAGTACTACCAAATGTTCGAAATTTAATTTAGAATAGTGTGGGAACATTTTGCATTTTAAGATTTTCGGGCTAGTGAGAGAAACTATTTTCACTGGCGGATATTTCAAAGAACTTCGCTATAGATATTTTCCAAATATTATTATATATAAAATAATTTCTGTGGTTGTATTGTTTAAATACTCATTAGTTAATTACGATAATAATCGTAAACAAAAGAGTATATTGTACAAAATATACAATGAGATAGGAACTTGTACAAAATGTACTGCAAGTTACATTTTTCGTAAGTTAATTAATAAAGTTATTTAATAGGCCTAATTTAATTGTAATTCGTCGTAGATAAGCCTTATTATTAGTTCAATAAGATATAACACGATACGAGTGAAAATTAAGTGGTTTTAACATTACAAAATAAGGAACTTCTTTAATATTATTCCAAGATCAAAACTCGCACAAAACTTATGCAAGTTATTACACAAAAACATGTTTTAGACTTTCTACGAGCGACCATATTATTATCTGTACTGTTTATCTTCACCGAGGTAGACAGGAATAAATATCATTTTGTTCATCTAGAAAGCTCGGTCGTGTTGAAGATCTGAGATGGAGACAACAAACAGGTGTAATAGACGCTCGGTCTGACTGTGTAACAGTCCCTATTATCTAGCTTTAAACCTACGAAAATCAAAATACAATCGCGCGAGTTCGTTTTAAAATTTAATACGACACCCAAGTAGAGTCGGTAATGTTCTGAAATTGTTGAATTCGATTTGAGAATTAAAATTCCTAAACACAAAGAAATTTCTAGCTAGCCGATATTGAAAACATACGACCAGCCATTTTCGTAAAAACGATTTATCATTAAAAGACGTTAGTATTTATATAAAGCTGTATAATATAGTAGTTATGTTTAAAGTCATCTTAATTTCGGTATAATTTACTTAATTAAACTATTTAACATACGACTAGCCATTTTCGTAAAAACGATTTATCATTAAAAGACGTTAGTATTTATATATAGCTGTATAATATAGTAATTATGTTTTAAAGTCATCTTAATTTCGGTATAATTTGCCAAAGAGCATTACTTCTATTATGTAGTGTCCAGCCACATCACTAATTATAAAATAGGTTTTTAAGTTATGTATTTGATTTAACCACCTTTATTAAGCTCTCTATCTCTAGCGCTGTATTTTAGACAGAATCTGCTATTTGTTGGGCAAAACAACAAAAACAAATCTACTAAGGGCAAGGCCTAACCTTTTTGATAGTCACGAAAGCAAGTACTTTACCACAGTGGGTAATTTTTTATTAAATGACCAATTCAATATTCGTTTAATGTTTCTCCACAAGAAAAATCTTAACTTGTCTCAGCAAGAAACATTGGTAGTATGACATGCAGCAATACAACAACAAATAGAAATTACCTGCTTAATGATAGCACTGCACAGTTCAACGCTAATAACATTAAGGACTCCTCGATAAACATTCATAAAAAGGTGTACAAGATTTTTCAATTTCTCTTGATATGAAACTTCCGCGCTCTGTACTTGTTTATTTCATTCCAAGATAGAAATAATAAAAGCTGAATGTTCTGATTGCTTTTGTACGAAGTATTGTAGGGCACTCAACAGTAAGCGCGCCTTTTGTATATATACATACATACGTACAAGCTTTTATTTATTCTAAGCCTCGTTAATTCTTGTAAGTTTATGATGTATGAGACAATGATGAAATGACAATATGATATTTCTAATCAACTTAAAACATTACTGTGAATCTTGTCACTGTAGCTTTAGCCGAGCTTACATCGATCATTTCTCCCTCGTACGTGCAAGCTCTGGAATGAACTGCCTGCTTCGGTGTTTCCCGAGCGCTATGATATGTCCTTCTTCAAACGAGGTTTAAAGAGAGTTCTTCTTTCACGGTAGGCAGCGGCTTTGCTGTGTCCTGACATTGCTGAAGTCCATGAGCAGCGGTTACCACTTTCCATCAGGTGGGCCACTAGCCCGTCTGCCACAAAGGCAATAAAAAAAAATGCATTATACCTACAGGTGCATAATTTTTCTGGAACAGTTGTTAGTCATCAATGTTAAAGTTATAAAATCTGGGTCTTGTATATTGAGAGTACAAAATATACAAGACAGATTTAATACGTTAAGCATAAGGATATGGTAAGACTTGAAGCCTCGGTTTCCAGATTAAAGTTCAGAATATGTGTTCGATAAGTATTCAAGTAATTTTTTTTGGTTGTGTGTATGCGTCATCAAATGAATAGTACCTTACTATATTAGACAAGCGCTTGTTTGCTTTAATTGTTTGATTACCACCATTGTGGAAAAGAGACAATAGTTTAACTAATTTATTATGCTTGCTAATAGTAGTTGCCATCCTTTGTACAACAATAAATACAAGTTTTACGTTTGAAGGATGGTCGCTTAGAGGATACCAATGTATGTGCTTCAAAATATTATGACCTATTAAATTTTTGGACATTGCCGATGCACTATTCCGTATAAACCATCTACAACGAAGACTTATCGGTCTTTCAAATGATACCACTATTTCTAGCCAGATACTAAAGAATTATTGAAATAAAATTTGGTCACAGAAAATGATACGACTGATTTTGTTTCATGTTGGCGTTTTGTATAAAATAATTATAATATGAAATCTAGCCAAAAGCCATGTTTTAAAATATACGATGTGATTAATACAAGTAATATAAAATGCCACTATTGCAAAAAAAATCTTTGATTCAGCTATAATATTTCAGATAGACATTGGCTATTTAATATATTATGTTATAAGTGAATAAAGTGGCTAGGTGTACAACAAATAACTATTTTATCAAGTAGTTTCCCACGACACATGAATCCTAATACGGCAATAAGTTATGCCTTGTAATATCTCAGTACGAACAGTCTATTGAAAGTCCATACACATTACAATTTACATACACACGCAATCATTAAAAACGCAAATTCTTTCATATATTCCCAACTGTTACACAAATATTTATTACACAGATAAATTAACACATTTATTTGCACCTATGTACCTTAGCATAATATTTTATTCAATACTATTTAAAATAATGTTATCTGTATTATTGTTTCCTTTTCCCTCAGTTGTTTAATACTAGAGCAAAGAGGTTTAGTGTTTGAATAATTCTTTTTACCATCTAGATGACAAACTTTTGATCGGGTCGAGCAAAGGTTTTATTGTGTTTCCATGTTTGGGAATGGTCAATAGCAGTACGGCCTCTGAAAATGTGCTTGATAGACAGCCGTGGACTACTATTTAGTGGGACTTCAATCTAGCTGATAAACTGTAGGTGGTGTTAAAATGCACCTCTACTTACTCCTTTAGTCATGCGTTAGTATATGTATAATATTGTACTTTTTTATCAAATTGGAACACAGTAAGCTATGCCGCAAATCATATCAGAAAAGCAAAGAGTAGAAGTGCGTGCCACTTCTACTCCTTGCTTTGATGAAACTCTTAATCTTTTCTACAAAATTATTGTTATTTTAGTTTTATCTAAAAGTGAACTACTTACTATTAAAAAACTAAATAATTAATTCTTCTTCACGAGCGAGGGCCGAGCGACCGCCATCGCTAATAGTCTAGTCAACAAGTGCCTTCTAGTCAACTTCTTTTAGCAGTCTCGAAAAAATATGAACGAGGTTTCATTCGAATCGGAATGGCATGTAGACGATTTTTGAAAATTAATGTTTCGCTTGCAAAAATTGCAAAAGTTATAAACAATTAACTAAAATAAAATGGAGTTTAATTTATTGCAAAAATCTTAAAATCTAATCGATGTTTTTCAAATCTAAAATCTTTAACTAGACTATAAAGTATTGGCGACATACAGCACCTTCATTTCCCATTCATAAAGTCACGTTAACTGACAAAACTGTATGAATGCAGTTAATATTCCGACCATCAATATTAAATGACCACAATCCTTAGTAACGAGAGGCCGCTTCGAGAGAGTGGCTTACATAGCAATAAAAAGCTTCGCAAATGTTATACCACATACGTAATTAAAACAGCAATATTATTTAATGCATTCGCTCACTGGGTACCTACGTGATACGAGCCGCTCGGGCTGTTGGCCGTAAGCCATACATTAATAATGTTTTTTCCATCGAGACGTCGGCATTCTCCCCAGGCATATTCCATAAGGTGGTATTACAAATATAACCCTGTTCCCATATGTATACAATTTATTGTAGACAATTCACGCCTAAAAGCCCCCGTTCCATACAACTCGTAAAGATACGCCGATTTTATTAGGAAAAGATTGGATCGATATTAAAATAAATTCGAGTGAGCTCGATTAAATTAAATTTTGGTTAATAAAATTTTATGTTACAAAAGGACAGTTGGTTGATTTTCGTATTAAAATGGTTGAGTTCATTGATACTACAATGTAACAACTAAGAATCTGTTATATAATATACGTATATTAGACCTTTTAACTCATGTTATAAAACTATATACCTACTACTCGTATTATAGTTAAGTCTTATTTTTCCGGCCTCATAAGATTGGTAAAAATGCTCTAAAGCATGTGCACTCAACAACATAATTATAGGTAGTATAATAAATTCTTTCGTTTACTACTGGAAGAAGAACACAGAATTTCAAAGTACTTCTCCTAACATATTTCTTTCACTTAATTTACTATAAGCGATTGATGTAATCGAATGATATTCGAATACAATTGGACGCAAAGCGGCCTTTTATTATTACTATTATGTGTTCCTATTGATACATGCGAATATATTGTGCGCATCGCTAACTCTACAAATTTTTCCTTGCCGCATTCACGCCAGGCGCACGCGTTCGCGCTACAGCTCCGCGAGACAAATGCTCGGTCGGTGCGGACGTGCCTTGGAGCTGGTCCGGCGCACGTTGCTTTAGTCAAACAACCTTAGGTAGTTTCATTGACCGAGTATTATCTAAGCTTGCAAGCCTTTGCGCTCAGAGTGAATGTTACGAATTCTTAGCTTTTTAAAGAAGGTCTTAGGCTTGATAAAGCTTTTTTCTTTCTTCTTATATATTAATACGTAAAGAGTAAACTTTATATTATATTTTAAACATCTTTCGCGCACGGAGGAATGTTATATGGAGCACAGTTGAAATTTATATGGAAAAGAAGCAATACAGCAATCTAAAATTTATATAAAAATAATTATAACATAATAATTAACGGCCACATTTTAACCACCTACCACTACCTATAAATGAAGTATTTTTAAGTTCGAAGCTTTTACTGCAACACGGGATTGTTCTCAACGCGTGAGATAATATTAAAATATATGCAAAGAAAAATAATACGGCATAAAAACAACAGTATTACGAGATCATATCCCACAAAGCACACGGAATTCTTATAAAATATAAAGCTGTTAATTACCTGTACCTTCCCACATTACAACTCGATGTAAAACACTAAGAACATTAAAAAATATAAGATAAAAGTGTTCGGAGACCGGGGGCTCAGTGGAACAGGTTTTGTGCAAATAAACGAGCCTGCCTTATGCCTCTCTCATAACCGCGACTCAAGACTCATCCATTCATCTGAACATCAACCAATAAAAAAGAAAAAGAACTACTCGACTTGGCATTCACTAATTTTATTCGTGAATGCAATTTTTATTATATCGGTATATTTATTATCCTTAGAGCGGCGGCTGCGTTAGTAAGTGCAACAGCTATGCATAAGGTTTAGTGGTTTCAAATCACGAATCGGGTAAGATGTTAATTGGGTTTGATATCACAAAATTTACAGTACCAGCTCTGGGTCTTAAGCGGTGCCTAGTATCTAATAACTAATAGGGCCTAATACATGTTAGCGAATGTTAACAAACACTCTATTTCAGACCGAAGACTATGGGGAAATATGAGTGTTATATATCTTTAAATGCGACCTAACGATTGAACTCTTAGAGTAGTGGTGGTCATCCTCTAAAAGATGTATGCGGAACAAAGCCCCATTAAAATGTCTATATCAAACATGCTAAAATATTGTACCTAATCCAAGGTTAATTCATCTTCATTTACTGTTAATACAACAATTATATCAAGTTTGAATATACAACTATGGGGTGAGGTTCGATGGCCGTATCAAAAAAAATAATTTCTTAGTAAATCACGGATTCTAGAACAATACCCGATAAACGGCAAAAGGCTTGCCACCGATTACGTGAGATTTAAACTAGAGCTGGCGTATATCTCGGTGAGTGAGAGTACCGGAGGCCCAATCACCCTCTTTTCTCCTTCCCGTTCCATTTCCTTCTCACATCCTTTTTCTCTTCTTCCTTTCCTAAAGGGTAGGCAACACACAAGTGATGCCCCTAGTGTTGCAGGCGTCCATAGGCTACGGTGACCACTTACCATCAGGTGGGCCGTATGTGGGCCGGTGGGCGTATGGCCGTATACTTGTTTGCCACATTAGCTGTATAAAAAAAAAAGGGGTTTAAATATAATAACGAGCAAAAATACTAATTGCGCAGCAAAATATGCTTACTAAAATATATCATAACGGGCACCTATGGCGTATAGGTGCCCGTTATGATATATTATATGATATATTATATGATACATTAAAGTCAAATCACTGCATTCCGTCTCAGAAGGGTTAGGTTATGTTAGGTTTCTTCATAAACCCACCCAAAAATAGGACTCCGTCGACTTAATTTGATCTCTTTAAATATATTGCGGTTTTAATTTTACTGATCATTTACTATTTTTGACTGTTATATTTTACTATATCTGATGACCAAAAAATAATACACTCCTGCCTTCAGCGATATATAGCCGTGAGGCTATGTATGTAAACCTTTTAAATAATCTACTTCCAGCGCAAACTTTTGCCTCTATGGCAATAAAATCACTGCCCAAATCGCAAATTCTCATGACCAGTCCAAATATCTCCGTGGGCGATATACTATAATCCTTTATTGTCAAGTTTACAGTAAATTTAAAGGAATAACGTGACACGTTTACAGACACAGTATTAATATTAAACACTGATGGTTTTTAGAATAGTTGTTTGTCGACATTGATTTTCATGTCGAAGTCAGAGTGATGCGATGAATACTAAAATATAGCCTTAGAATTGTACGTGACTGCTTGTAGCGAGCTTTATATCGTTTTTAGACGGAATTGAGATAATATATACTTAGTCACACGCCTCCAAAGGATCAGCAGAGTATAGTTTAAATCTTTCGTTATAGGGGATTTAAAGCCATACGTGGCCAAGCGATATATACAAATTCATTGCCGTCAACCGGGCACAGACCCAGACTCTGTGCTGCTACGGAGTACTAACTACCGCTGGACAGAAGAATCAAGAAATGTCTCTCCGTCTCGGGAATCGAACGTGAGACCTCATGCACAGCAGTCGCATTCATTGCCACTGCGCCAAAAAACAGTTAAATCGAGATGATGTACCTAAAAATACAGTTAAAGCTAGTTATTGTAATACTAGATTTCCTTGTGACTTCGCCCACAAGTTTACCTTTGCAAATCAAGAACCTATGTTTATCTATGTTCCAAATTTCATCTACATCGATTTTTAGGTTTAGCCTTGATTGAGTAACTAACATCGTATCATATTCACAAGTATATCATCATCATCCTCTTGCCCTGGTCCCTATTTATTTGGGGTCGGTGCAGTATGTCCTTCGCTTCCATACTTCTCTGTCACCCGTCATCTGATCATATACCCCTTTTCCTTTCATATCCATCCTCACACAGTCCATCTGTCTTCTCCTTGGCCTTCCTCTCCCTTTCCGTCCCTCTACCCTTATATTCATCACTTGCTTACCTACTTACGTATCATCTCTTCGTATAACATATCCATATCAAGCTAAACGAGTATATTAACTTTATAATATTAGTAGGTGTTGTAGGAATTAATCATGAATATTAAATTCTAAGTTTCATACTAAGAATACAAACAAATTTTACCTTTATAATAGGCAGTTGAATTCGTAGATCTCACTACTGGTGAAACCTAGGCAGTAGTTTGATGACAAATTAGGCACTGTTAATAGGCTTTTCTGTAGAAACACCACAAGTTTTCATATTAGCACAGAGTCTAAAAATGTTCCTGTGTAACTTTCACCGTGCTAAAAAAAATGTTATTCTTATGAAAAAATTGCTGTAGAACCATGTAAATTCGCATGCCACGAGCAACATCATTTGCGAAACTTACCTTATTATAAGTTTCAAATTTAACTGTCCACATACCTGAATATTTCCCAACTGGCAAGGCGTACGATTTACTTAAATTCAAATTAGTGCTTTACATAGCAACACTGTCTCTCTACGTATAGAAATGTAGCGGCATCGGTACATTTATCTAAAACAATGGTTCCATATAAGTGTAAACAATAATTGGTTAAGAGTGGCAACCCCTCTCCTTAGCCGAGGGCCCGATAATTAAATGAACAACGGTATACGGGCACGCTCCGACTGACCGATTAAACGCAATATGCGCCGACACTTCAAATGATAAATTCGTTGATGTTTCACCCGTATCAATAGCGAAGAATTATTTGGAGAGTTCTTAGTTCGAATTTCAAAATTAAATGCAGTGTTACCATCTTCAAAATAAAATGTTCGTCTTGGAATATTTTATGCATAAAGCACAGGTGAGAATTTATACTTAAGACTGTTTCGTGGAGGCGTAAGCAGTGGTTACAGACTGTCTGCGATTGTGGCCTAACGTGAACTACCCGATTCTATACTCAAGCCAGGCATTGTTCTTGGGTTTGTCTGTTGCTATATTCTCAACGGCAACATGGATTCTAGCAACGCGTATGGTAGACTGAATAAGCTGTTGCTCGTGTGTGGTCGTGGTCAATCATGCAGTCCTCGATTCTATTGAATCGCGACACTCGGTAACAACATTATCAACAGCAGCATGAATTCTTGCAATGTGTTTAATAGACGTCAATAGGATCGTCCTATATGACTTAAGACCTTGTTGTTTACCTAAAATGAAAGTAAACAACACCTCTGCCTAATTCTTCGAGAATACAATATATTTTTGATTAGAGAATGCACATACAGAAAATCGGCATATAAATTTTCAATCTCAGTACCGGTGCAGTAGACAATAAACCAAAACAAACTTTGCATAAATGACACAAAGGAATCCTTTCGTACGGAACTTAACAACGTTTTTTTTCAATACTGCCTTTCGTACATATTAAGCCAAAGTCAGTCTAATTGGATCAATTAAACCATGGACGCGACAGCTACGTAAAATCGCTTCGATTGACAAGAATCTGCTTTTAGTTACCAAATGTGGAGCCAGCATGCCTATAAATGCCGAATAAGTAATATTCAATTCCTTTGTATGGTCTGGATACGTACCAATGATTCCGAGAGGAACCTGCATTGACACCTAGTATCAGATTTAAATGACCGCCACTATTTCCAGTCCGCAAAAGGGGTAGAGTATCACAGGACAAAAGGATACACTCATAGCTGTTTGTGAGTGTCATAGTGACACTCACAAACATCTATTAGTGCATAATGCCGATGAATGATATGTTAATCTTGTGACTATCTATCCTATTCGCACTTTCTAATAAATCGGAAATAAACTGATTTTCCAGTATAGCGTGTCACTCTTATTCAGTTACCCATAGCTTGTTTGACAATCATACCAACTCTCTCTTCGGTAGGTTTATCCTTCTGTTTCCTTTTTCCACTTCGCCCTATTCTATACGTCTTTTTTAGAAGCATTGCATACCTTCATGTCTCTTTCTCTCGCAACTACTTTTTTAACATACATACATAGGTTATACGTACGCTTTTATATCCCCGAAAGGTAACAGAGGTTTCTAAATTTCTTCTAGATTCTTCACACCCAGTTTTTTGCAGCTATGAATTTAGGTCTCGAGTAATAGAAGGCGAGTTTATTGCCGTCTACCGTGCACTTTTGTACCTTGAACTGCTACTGAGGGTGCCCTATTTAAACACCAATAGTTCTTAGCTTGACTTGGGAATAAAATGCTCGCAAACCGCCAGTTACACACCAGATTAGCTTATTTAACTTTCGCAAAAAGACTTTTTATAAGCTAAGAATTCGTGCTTTATAAGCTTTCGGTTGATAAGTGGCTTATATGCAACATAATTGGTTTATTTATTCGCCTGTGCGTTAGTAACTATTTATACACTACCAGTAAAAAAATAACTGATTGAAAGCGTAGTCCAACCAAGAAGTCAATACGGTGAAAAACAAAATGGGTTTCAGATTTTTTACATCAGCGCTAAAGGCAATACCAACTAAGCGACAAATTTCCGTTTAATCATCTCATTACTTGTATAAAGGCACATATAATTAGTTCACTAAAATGTCAACGTAGCAAGGACAAAACTGTTCAGTACTTTTTCTCCTCTGTTTGTCAATCGATTTGGTTTATCTTTGTCATTCAGTAGCTATAGATGAACTTTATTTAGAGTAATCAATAAAAAAATTAGTAACAGTATTTTTAATATAAGTACATATTACACTGTATATGAACGAATGTAAAATTGCAAAAATATTGATGTTCTATAATAATTATGGTCGAATCAACCAATGGACTTATTCAACAACCAATTATTTTAATGAAAGGGTAATTGAAAAATGCGGCTGAAAACTTTATTGAAAATTCACCTACAATTTCCAACTTGGTGAATTTTATTGAGGTACGAAATTAATGATAACATGAAAAGGTAACCCGTTAGTACAGCAAGCGTGAATGTACGTGTAAACATAATTATTTTATATTCGCGTAATGAAAATTCTCAGTAATGTGAAACAGTTTTCGCTTAATTTGTTTCACAAAGCAAGTACATACATATTATATCAACACTGTACTTTGTTTAATTTTGTATTACACCGAAATATTTAATTAATTTTCACTATAGTAGTTTTGATTTAATTAAATTTTAATACAGTGGTAATTCAGTAATAATACATAATACTCGCCAAAAGTTAAGTTTAACGGCGAGACACGCTCTTAAATTCAAGTACAAATTATCACCATACATTAAAAATAGCTCAGCTCACATTAGTTGGAAAAAAACAATATTTAAAATTAAAAAACATATCGTGTTTTGTTTATTATTATTTTGATATATTTATTTGTATTAATATAAACTATTTGTGAACGCAACACTACCTAACATTTAAATAGTTAAGCTATGCAAGCATTAGTAGCCATAATGAAATGCAACTATTTTGAATATGATACCGAACATGACTATTTTCCTTAGGTTTTTTTATAGGTTGGTAGGGATTTGTCAAACATATCACAATTTATCATAATATATCGACGTTGTTGTTCTGCAAAATCACGTGTGTTGATACGTAACTATTATTATTATAAATTGAAATATATTTGACAATGCCTAATCGATATTCCATGACCAAGTAAAATAATGTAAAATTAAAAGTTCCTTTTATCCATTGTTATAGACGATGATATACCTAACCTGCCTTGGTGGCACAACGAAAGACAGTTTCGAAGCTCGAGTTGGGCAAAGTGCAATGCTATATGAATTTTCTTTAAAGAATATTTGAAAATTGAAAATTTGGGAAATGTGGAGGTGATGCACCGCTACCTATTACTCTAGAAATATATGATGTGACTATGACTATGTATGAATGTACATATAGGTTTTGTGGTATATAAGTTATAAAGGGAGAAAGTGGTTGAATATTGGTACGTGGACTCGGCCACTCCACATCCCTCAGCATGGTCGAAATACGGCTGAACCCTTCTCATACTACATATACCGAGCAGAGCGCCGTGCGCAGCAGCGGAACAGTTTATAAACATTATTTAGTGATAAAATTTCTATAACATATTGTATTTTAAAATAAGGAAGTAAATATACAAAATAATATAAAACTGCATTCAAACTTTTTGTTGTTAAAGTACTAGTACTACTCGTTGAAATATTCGCCGAGCTAGTTGATAATTATATTTACGAATACAATAAAGTATACTTTATTACGTATTTATTAAGACTGCGCCGAGCGTAAGACGCGGTTGGACTGAATGACTTAGCTCGATATTCAAATTGGCGCGCGGCCGCCATAGTAGAATTGTATGGAGGATTTGAAGTGCTTTTTTGATAAATATGTATCTTTATTGTCAACCAATAACTTAAATATTTGGGACGAACAAATTGTAATATAACTATTTATGTTTTTTTTTTTTTTTACGTGGTGTAATGCTATGACGCATATCCCTCCGCGAGGGCGGGCGGAGGGATTATGTCGGACTCGCCGGGGTAAAAGAAAGATTGAATAATAGTAAAGTACCTCCCGGAATACCGACTAAACCTACCACGGTGTTCCTCGACAAAACCACTATCGACAGGGCCGCGCGAATCACTTTCGCATGCGGTCGCGACCCCGCCGAGGTTACGGCCCGCCGTGTGAAACGGCAGGCCACTACCCGAAGAGACCTACCCAAAGGACTCACGCTCAAAAATTCCCTACTGTCTCCCGCCTAGGGGGGAGACGGACTCGACACAGAGGCGCGCGTGGGAACACGCACGCCGCCTCTCGGACCTGGTGCTGAACGGATGGCGGGCAGGCCCACAAAGCCCGCCACCCCCAGGTCAAACCTCAGGGTGGCTGGAGGTCATCGCGCGCCCTCCGGCGCCCGGCTCTGCGGTTGGGGAGAGGGTTCAAACGCTCCCTCTCCCGCTCCGCCGCCTCCTTGATGGAGATTACTTCCTCGCAAAAGGAGGCGACGGCGTTTTACGACCTCTCACTCCGGACCATAGACTGAACTACGGCCGGGAGCGAGAGGGCAATCGATCCGACTGCCGCGATCAGCTCACGGCGCTGCGATGCCCAGGCGGGGCAAACCGCCAAAGTGTGCAGCGCCGTGAACTATTTATGTTTCGTTTAAGCTATAAAATAGGATATATTTCTACTGTTATAATCTAAAAATCGCGTAACACGAGCTTACGTTTTTGCATTTTCTTGCAAATTTACGTAATTTTGTAGGCGAGAATATTAATTATTTTAAGTTTTTTACACGGAGTAATTGGAAACACATCCTTTGTTATGGTAAATGTATATTTTATATTTGTATTGCCGCTGCAGTTTAAGTGATTGCTTCGCCTCAGCCACTACAAGAATGTTGCGGGTTTGTGTGCGCCGTGTCTTCTTCAAACTCGCAGTGGTGGCAGATGGTCCCATCTCGGTTCTCTCCTAACCAGCGACCACCTGTGTGGTCGCTGCTCCTAGCAATCTTGCCAATTGCCACCTACAACAACGAAACATTAAAATCAGGTACTTACTTTAAAAATTGTCTGTCCTCCTTATTCTGTCTGAGCTAGAAAGGGATGCAGTATGGTTAAGATCTTTATAGTGAGAAGCACAATAGAATCGACAACAGTGTTAAATAAGTATTGTTTCAAAAAGTTACTTATAAAGGATTTCTCAGAGTTGGCTTACTTGTACCTACCACTCGTGACTTGATTCAAGTAGCGAACAAAAAATATAATTGAACATTTGAACCGTCCCAAAGCCATTAGAATTTCTTAATGAGAAATTTGCCACGCATACGTTTTGTAGTAGGCACGGATGAATCCTGCATTTAAGTTGGTGCTTAGAGTACACGTAAGGATCCTAATTACTTGGCGATAATAAATTATTAAAAATAAATGAGATACGAACGATCGCACAAGTCTCCGTGCGCACGTTTAGAGCCTTTTTTATGGCTACCAATCAGTTTCTAACTAAAGTAAAATGAAATACTGGAATACTTATATTTTATGAAGTTCTGATCCTCATTTTGTTTATGCTGTTGCAGGCCAACAGCCTAGCTGTAATAAAATTGTAGAATAATTTATAATAGTATATCAGTCTAGCTCTAAAATGCTTTCAGCGCTCCGTGGTAAGCCTCACCGCGACATACATATGACCGATGGCGTAGAGGCTTAAGTAGTCGCCTCGCTATAGCCACTGACAAAATATTTTGAGTTCGAACCCCACAAGGGACAAACATTTGTGTAGTCCATAAATAGATAGTAATTCCAAATCTGGCTGTTCTTTGTGTCTGTTTTTTCAATATTTGTTTAGTCTCCCGCAGCACAGGAATTATTCCTAGTGAAGGAGTTGTCTTTTGAAAGAAAATAAAAAGGCAATATAATGCATTTCTCTTTATCTGCGTCTTTATCAGTCATAAACATACTTTATTAACGTGTAGGAATAGACACAATCTATGAAAACCCTGTCTAGATAGCTGAAACTAAAAACGCCGTGAAAATTGATTTTCACTATTAT
The DNA here is from genome assembly GCA_963675205.1 of Catocala nupta. Lineage (NCBI taxonomy): Eukaryota > Metazoa > Arthropoda > Insecta > Lepidoptera > Erebidae > Catocala > Catocala nupta. Next base: position 12,791,970 of record OY776078.1, read on the forward strand.
ATAATATTTTCAGAGAGGGACTGAATACTGGCTACTTATACGTAGATATGTGCCTATATATTTAAGGTAACATTGACAATTTTAGCCCACTATCGATAATCAGCAATATAAGCTTTTTAATTTAAGTACATATGTATATTGTCTCAACACTCCAGTTACTTTCCTCGAGGCGTTAGATTTTTTGATTAATTTACTGTTACTTATCATGATAATAATTGATGAACGTTCAGTCTATTAATACTGGCGTTATTTCATGAAAGATATCTTTGAGCGAAAACATTCAATTCCATCTAGTAATTTAATCCGTGCTGGAACATGTAGAAACTAAAACTTATTCCCAGAAATTCCTGTGTCGCAACACAAAGATATACATTTACTGTTACAATTCTCGTAAAATCTCTTTTGTGGTAGATAGGATACGGTGTATGTATAGCTTTAGACAAATCACTATTTTACTTTACGAATATACAAATACAAAGAGCACTCACATTTGGCAAAAAATCCGAAGGCACTTTTTGTCCTATCCGGTGTTCGACGACACATCATTCGAGGAATTTTAGAGGTCTGTGTATTGAAGTCACATAAATCAATATACTTTTCGAATAGTCTATATATTCAACACAAACAAATCAAGGTCCAGTAGCCAGCAGACGGCTTTTATGGGCTAGAGGGTTATACCGTATTTGCCTGTAATCGCGAGATGTGCGACACCTTCGGAGAATATGACTCTGTCACATCTTTCGTTTAATTAAAGAAATCAAATCTCGGCATTATCCCACGGATGACGTCGTAACTTAAGGTCCTAAAACTGAATATTGCCGCACAAATATGTAACAATTAGCTCCTCATCAAGACGAGCTCACGTCGTTTCGGGGCAACGGCCGCCGCTGCGCCGGCGCACAATTTCATGCATCACTTGACAGATATTTCATTACCAAGCCATCTTTTAAGCCCTACCGCGAAGCTGCCCATGTTCAACTTATTATGTATGAGCTCGGTATTTTTTCGTTTTGCCTGTTTTCAACGGTGTATCGAAGGGCAAGCCGGGTATTATTATTTTAACAACCTTTATTGGTATACTGAATTCCAGTCCAATGTTAGCGTACTTACCTATTAAATGGGTTACCCTGTTTATTAATGACTACTGCCTAATAGCGGTAAGCGACGCGAAACTAATCTTACAATAATAATTAGATAATATAAGAGTGTACCTAGTTAGTATGTTGAAATGTGCAAATCTAACCACAAAATTCGAAGTATGTGTAATACTAAGATTTTTCCTTCTCTATAATTAATATTGAGCACCTTAACCAAATAATAAAAATGCTTTTATCAGTGATCTACTGTAGTTACCTACCTACACTGACCTACAGCCCGATATTTTTTAAGCTAACTATCTGCTGACATCTTACTAACTAATTAATGACTAATTATTATTTCATTGAAGTAGTTAGTAAACTTCATAGTTTATTCCACTCGACATTAATCAGTAAACTTTACACTTTTACTTTAACATTGCTGTAGAAATGCCGATAGTAACGCCATCTGTTCAAAACGCTTTAACTAAGTAGCGCGTCGTTATCGCGGTTGAAATGTAGATGGCGCTTTAATAAATTCACTACGGCTACTAATGTTAGGCGTGTTGGAATTCAGCGCCATCTGTTAGCATACATAAACGATCGTCAGAGCCCAAAGATGTATGTAGTTCTTCTCTTTGCCGCTAGGTGCCAAGATAATAAACTTTGATATACATTCTTCAAAAGATGGCGTTGCTATTAACGCGTACAAAATTCTTAATAATATATAGTACGCACAATAAAATTGTAAATCGTAATATCTAGATCTCGTTCCAAAGATCTTAGAATGTGTTATCTACAGTAGGTAGGATAATATAGGAAAATGTGGCTTTGACCAACATTATAGTAGCCAGCACACGCTACTAATTTGATCCAAATCTATGCTATATAAATAGGCATACGGAATGATAGTATTTGTCTAAAGTTTCGAGATTGTAATTTTAAGTAATAAAAACTTAATATTTCCATTATATAATTTGAAGCAAATGACCAACACCTTATAATACAATAGGTAATAATCTTTACAGCTACTAAATCATTTTTCGTTTTGATTTCAGTTAAAAGTCTTCTAGATACTTAAGGGCTGATTCAATCCCAGTTTTGACCATTGATTTAACTATATTCCATTTGGTTAGGTACTTAACTAAAGGTAAACAATCTTGATGTGTCTTTTTATCTAAAAACTCGGATTAAAAATAAAATGCTGTTAAAGATCAATGTAAATACAACAATAACGATTACTAAATCAATTGAACCGTTAGTTAAGCAGTAGTTTATTTGTTTAATATGTGTTTGTGTAAAAAATCACATCAAGATTATTTACCTTTAGTTAAGTAATGCCAAATGGAGTATAGCTAATTCCTTATTATTCGAGTACTTGGCATTTATTTTTTCAATTGTGTAAAGTAATCATTATTATTATTGTTTGTTTTGGTGCCACAAGCTTCGCGCTACATCATTCATCAGTAGGGTTGTAACTTTTCTAAAACCAATCGATAATATTAGTGCAAGGTATAACACCTAGCTTACCCATACTTATGCCTTACTTTTGTTGTCCATAGATGTAGGTAGAGATAACGGATATTGTACTGCTAAGATCCTGACATTTCTTTTGTTTCATTTTACTTGGCACAAATGATTAAAAAAAATATTATATAAACGGTTATTGTTTTGCACAGTTGAATACGAAACGCGATGCGCGATGTGCGATGCGCGATAGCTTAGCTGTTTAGGAGAAAGGGCACATACAAAAAACATATTTTTTATTCTAATTTATTAATGACGATTTACAGTATTACGTTAACAATTTAAATCCACTACACAGAAATAGAATAAAACCACAGACTGCAGTGCTATCTCTGTTTGACTTACTGGGGTTGACAACCCTATAGACTATGCATAATAATAATATGTCTGCACCGACAACGTACGTAGGCGATTCAGTCTAAAAACAGAAAATACGTGTGATCCAGTTTTGTTCTTGTGAAATGTACAAAAAAAAAATATCTGCCTTGATTCGTGCCTGTCCGATATTTGCCTTATTTGGCCATTATGATCATCCGTTCACAATATAATGGTCGTGTTCAGTCGTATGTTAAAATGTTGCCCAGGTAGGTTGATAAAATTACCATTTTTATATTTTATGCAGCTCCTAGAAGACTTCCTAATGAATTAATTTATATTACATTGCCAGTTTTAGTATGTATCTAGGTATGAAATCATCTTAATGCGCTTTATAGCTAATCCAGAGCCAGAGATTTTTATGTCGCCCGCTTGCCTTCGAAATAGATTAGCAGCCTGTAGTCTAGACCTATTCTAAGGCAATGTTATCGCAAATGTAGATTACAATGCATGAAGATGACATTGATTGACAAAAGATTCCGTCGAGCAAATACCATTTTCATGCGTTCTTATCACACCACTAGCGTTAATGTTAACTGAAAAGGCAAGTTTATCTGGGTCTCCTGGGGCCTCCTTCTCAGCCCAATTATTTCACAGCTCACTACTTCAGAAACTTGACGTGACTATATTTATACGCGATCTGACTTACACAGGACCTACTCATTGGTAAATGTTGTAACATATTAGGTACTGTACATAGGTATTACTGGTGAATGTTTGTGCGTACTCTAGGATCGAACTGGAGACTCTACGTGGCAGTCCAACAAACTCCCACCCAATAGTCTTTGGCGGCTTTAATGTCATATCAAGGTAATATTATATATCTGTATTATATTGCTGGATAACTGTTGTGTTACTCATGAAGGTTTGATCCAGCTAAACTCGATGTAAACTAAGCGCTTGCCTTCGTCTCGTGCGACATAACAGTAAAAAGTTTTAGATACTTAATATAATGTTAGACAACGGGTCTTACTCGCGATAAAGTATTTAAAAGGTAATAAATACCTATTGATTACCCGACGTTTCGACCGACTTGCATCGATCGTGGTCACGGGTTGACTGATGTGAGCTCAGCGGCGCCTTCGTGAAGTGCGGGTTTCGGCAACTACCCTCACTTGGTCACTATTATTTATATTCGCACTGTCGGTATTTCGACACACAACACTAACGACGTCTACACACTGGCTACCTAAGTCACTACGGCGACGTTTACATTTGCTGATGACTGGATTCCAAGATGTAGACAAACGAAAAAAAAAAAAAAAAGTTTTAGGTTAGTAAATTGCAGACAAGCATTGAAACTGATACTTAGTTATGTCTGACGGCTTAAGGAAGCTTCTATATGACATATTGCGGCCGTTCTGCTTTGAATTACACGGCGTCAACCGTTTTAGTCACGTGCAATCTCCGCCGTTTTTGGGACTCAATATGACTGAACTAGTACTTTTCCTTGCAATCGAACGTCTTCTCTTTAATTTAACGTATTTAGATTTGTAGGCGCTGGCCCGTAAATAGTGATAGGTTGCATATATACCTAGAGTTTTGAGTTAAATCCTAACATTGTAGGGTGGGCATCACACAGTTCAGGGCTCGGCAAGACCCACATGGTGCTTTCTCATATACGCCAATGTCTATCGAACGCATTAGACAACATAATGTATAGTAATAGATGTTAAAAAGTTTATAAGGGTAATATGAATGCAATCTGCCTAAGAGAGAACGTTCTTTGACCAGAGCCCTGAACCGACGAGCGTGTTTGAAAAATGTTGGTACTGTGTGACTGAAGACATGCCAAAATCGTAGCAGGTAGAAGCCGGTAGTCTCTGAGAGTATACCTTCGAGAGAAAAGGCGCGAATATGTTGGAAGCAGATTCAAAGATATTGACTTTATGGTAAGCACGTACATATGTCAAGCATGTCCACTTTTCTCTGACTAGGTCAGCTCTTCGTACATCTAGTTCGAAGTTGTCCCACGCTGCCACGTTGTATCAGATACAGCAGTGGTAAAGAACGCAAACTTTTCTCTAGAAAGCCTAAATTTTTACAACCCATCCAGTACAAATTCAACTAGCATGATATCTGCACAAACAATCAACTAAGTATGTCTAACTTTTTGCTTAGTTGCATTCACCAAGAACATAGGCGGGCTAACATAGTTCGGTAAGTATACTATCTGTAGCCTATTATCTGCATAGAGTAAGTTAGCTTATTTTCCATTGATTTATCAATAATTTCGGTAGAGGCGCTGTTTGAGAATACACACAAGAACGTTGTACTGTTACCATGAATTTTCATTCACGTTTGTTTGTTGCCATGTCTTTATATACATCCTTGCACTTCGGATTTGTCTGATAGAGCAGTTCTAAGATCTCAGCCTAGAATGGTCGCCCTCGTTTTACGTTGCGCAGTATTCGGCTCGTGTAAATGGCCCGTAATCGGCTCTCAATACACCGCTCATAATGTCTTATGACATCATTTTGCATAGTTGCAGGCCGCAATCCATTGGTTGATTGCTTATAATTTCTTAGCAACAACACTTTTATGGATTCTTAACCTTAAGTTTTGTGTTATAAGGTTTAATTTACTTTAGTGTAGCGGCGGATACAAGACATTTTAACTAAATATGCAATCGATTCTCTATTAAATATTCATTGAAATAAAACGAGAGGACGTCATGCGAACGATTGTCCTTATTAGGTGATACGTTCTGTGTTTACATTATCGACGTGATGGATTAACCGATAAATCGATTGATTGACCGACTTAAGTATTTTTAAATTTTTTGTTGCTGTCGGTAGGTCCTCCATTAGTTTTCATTGCTCTTGTCACAACTCGACATGTTTAATCGCTAGCGTATATTGCCATTCATTTTGATTAGTTCACCAACGTATAAACTAAAAAACCTTTAAAAATTATGTATAATGCAAGACCGTTATTATCAGGTATTTTATCATGTGAAACAGCTGGTAAGAACGCAATAGATTATATTTTCTTGAGACATACACAATCGCACGAAAGCAGAACATTTAAATGAAACTATTTTTACCACTATACCTATGTATCTTTTCTATGTGAGAGAAAAGAATAAACTCTTTATTTATTTATTAAAAAAAAGAAGCGTACCTACTTGGAATAAAAGTTACGCCTATATCCCTAAACAGGAGAACAAAATTATTTTACATTCACTTAAATTCCCTCGTATTCCCAATATAAACCTATATTTTCTCCATTGGTTTGATAAATATTATATATTTGTTAAAGTAGCCATTATTAGTCCGGTAATCATTATAAAATTAAATTAGCAGCCCTGTATATAAATTTTCCCACTATAGGGCACGAGCCTCTGTTCGAGAAGGGTTCGGTCATATCCACCATGCTGGCTCGGTTGGTGCGGTTCGGCAGATTTCACTCATCTTCGAGAACATTACGGAGAACTCTCAGACATGCAGGTTTACTCACCACGATATTCTCCTATAACGTTAAAGCAAGTTTAACAATTTATATACGCACATAACTTCAAAACGTTAGAGGTGTGTGCTTTAGCATGCTAATTAATCTTTAATTACAAATGATTTATGAGGAATTACTTTGATATGTTCGCACGACTAAGACAAACATACATGAGGAAATATTTAATAAGAAGTTTAATAATGTTGCAATCCTATAAGTATCTAATAAAAACACAATACTGCCTCTTGCTCTTGTGACGCAAGTCTGAAAAGACAAACAAACTCTGAAACAATGGCCACAAAGAACATTCAGACTCGGAACAATTATTTTTGGATAACATTAATTATTTTGTCATGTAGGGATGGAACCATAAGCAAGCAAGCTGTAAGCAGTGGTAGCTCAGTGGCGAGACCAACAGACTGCAATGCAGAGGGTCTCGGGTTCGAACCCACGTCGCGCACCCGAAGTTATATGACTTTTCGAAATTACGTGCGTATTGATTGACAATTATCGCTTGCTCCGTGCCTCGGAGAGCATGTTAAGCCTACGGTCCCGGCTGCTATGAACATATCTGTGGCAGTCGTTATTGGGAAGTGAGTGCCCTATAATATCCTGACACTGGTCTAGCCTTATGGTATCGTTAGCCTTCGGGTTGCGGAGGTCAGGTGGCAGTCGCTCCGTGTAAAAACTGATATCCAGTCAAATCCGGTTAGACCAGAAAAGCCGACCCCAAGTGACTTGGGAATAATAAAGGCTAGGGAGAAGAAGGAGAAGAAGTAGGGATGGAACCATAACACTTAGCGCAATGGTAGTGGCGAGACGACCACTTATACCACCAAGCCATCAGTGCATTCGTTTAGGCCATTCCTATTGTAACATTATAACGTTAGAAGGTCGTTTAGGATCTTTAATTCAGGAAGAACTAGTTTTATCTTGGCGTTAAAATCTACATAGTTCGCCCCAAATACGAGGGAATTAAAATGACTGTCTGTCTGTTTGTTCCGGTATCACATAAATACAATTGAATTTATACTTATTTACTTATGTAAAACATAAAGTTTGATAGTTCATAGTCCAACTTAAAATCAAAGATTCATCTAATCGACATTTTATCAAATTCAGGTCAGCAGAACCCGAGAAATAGCACAAAGTATAAAACAAATTAAACGCAGAAGAAGTCGCAAGTAAAACTAGATACCTATACGTAAAGAACTAACAAAAACACTGATTGCCGCATTACTCCTGCGGCATAAGTGCGAACTTCCGAACGTGAGATACTAAATTTGAATCTCCAGTTGAGAAGTGTGGGAGCTTTTTCAACACCCCGAGCATTGGAAAGCACGTTAAGTTGTAGGTATCGGCTGTCATAAACATTTAAGACAACAGTAAGTAGCTTGAAGTGTAACGATTATTTAGCCTATTAGGTTAGTCGGAGGCCTATGGGTGGCATAAAAATGCTGACACGATGATAGCTTTTAACTATCGACAAGACTGTATTATGCAATTTATATATCAGTTATTTTTTTATTTTAATAGGTACAAGCTTATTAAATGCTCTGTATCGTTTGTTCTGAGCTAAAGCTAACCTGTCATTTCATCGCGATTATCATTATCGTTACTGTCATTATGTTTATTTATCTCCTAGAAAACTCTATATTAAACGTTTATCTGCATTTATATTAAAATTTATACAAGATACAGCATTAACGGCACGCATTATTAAAACAATTCTTAGAAAATTCTGACATTTATACTGCCTATATTTTCTGTAATATTGGCTGTCGTATCTGGTTGTCAACCCTAAGGTGCGGCTGATAGTTTCAAAGTCTAAAACCGAATTGGAGTTAAACAAGTAATTAGAAGGCTAAACATTGTTGTAATTTTGTAGATTCTGGGATTACGGACCCGGTTGCGATAACACTAAGATCTAGGTTTATTTCCGCCTCAAATAACCGGACCGTATCATAGCTGTGTGCGTAGTATTGAATTCTAAAGCAGTAAAAAGCCAGTGACTAACTGAATAGTTCTAAAAATCATCAATTAATTTTCTAATGCCAGAGGGCGTTCACACCTTACAAGAAACATTGGATGTAAAGCTAAAATCACATGTAACTTACTATTACGCGGCCGCACAGCCTCCGGAGTGGTGGTGGTAACATCGGAATGCCATAACTCAGGCATACCACCTTAACGGTACGAGAGAGCGAGACGCACGCATAGGTTAGAGGGGCACGCAACATCGACATGGTTGAACGACCGATCAAATAAGTTTGTACGCGGCTATCGTATACCACGTAGGTTTTATTTCTTCTAAACGTGTCGAGGGCGCATGCGCTATAATCCGATTTCCAAGATGGCGCGCAATTTTCCCTCCGGCTCGGTTGGCGCGAAACTTTCATCAGCGGTTATTTCTTAAATTAAGTCCTAGGGCTCCGTTTAGACCTTTCTCTGTATTGTGTTTCCAGTTCTCTAAAGATATTATTTATTCTGAATAGAATTGTCATTTAGAAAGTCAGACGATGAACCGAGTCGGAGCTTTTATTAGTTACTACGTGTCAGTCCATAAATTGTAGAAACATAAAACTGTGTAATATGTAAGGTACTAGACATTGCGGATCTCAATGGATATTATTATGTATTTTCGCATCATTAAAACACGAAGCCAATAGATAATGAGTAGGTACGTTCGTAAATCTTGAGAAGGAAAATGAGAAATTGACAAAGACTACATATTGTAGGTTGTAAACACGCTAAAATGGGTACCTATCGTATTCAATGTCAAATCGTTGCAGATACTGCCATTAATATTTATTATAAATTTGCAGGCGGCAGTTGCGTCTGTACGCATCATTTATGTATAGGAAATGCTGTCATGTGTATGCGTAAATGTTGTTTACATCAACGATCGGTGTTTATGTCTTTAGCTAAAAATACTAAAGCATACATTTAGAACTGGTTCTATAATTATGTCGTATGAGTCGTAGTTAGATATTAAATCAATTGAATCAGTTTTCTGTAAATGTCTACATAATTTCTCATTATATTGTATATGCGCAGGCGCGACAAATAATATCTAAAATGTTAAAAATAGATTGTAGATTCAATTTATCTGCTTAAATTATTAATTCCTATTAATTATACTAATAATAAAATGAATGTGACAATTTGTGAATATCTTTGGATGTTTAGATGTTTGTTACTCAATCACGTTGAAACTGAAACTGTTGATCGTATTTGTAGTAAAATTGCCACACAGATAAATCCTGGCCCGTATTAACACATAGGATATTTAACTTATAATACTTGTATGCGTGCCGCCGCGGGCAGAAGCCAGTACTTACATAAAATGGTACAAAAGTACAGCGAGTTGTTGGTTCTTGTAAAAACTAGCACCATGGTGGTCTACACTAAGTATTCGTAATGACTCTATTTATTTTCCCACAACAACTAAGAAAGGTAACTCCAAATAACATTTTCCTGCTGCAAACCTATAATTTTGTCAAGTCTCTAACTGTACCGCAACCGGTTTATGTTGACACTTCAGTATTTAGAAGAAAGAACATAAAGGTACGACCTTTTGAGATAAAACGGATCAATTTGTTCTGGTTGCTGCGACCACACAAGGTTTTGTCGTGACTGCGATACATGTGTCGTGTTCTTATATTTATACGGAAGGGTCTTCTTATTGCCATTCGCCATTTATTTTATTCAAATATATTTCGTAAGCCGAAGATCTAGATTGTCATACAGTCATCTATTTGTTATAAGAATTAAGATTAATTATTCCTAAACTTTCATCTCTTATACCTATGCTGCTTACTATGGTTGTTTTAGAGTTCTATGCACATTTGACATGCATACATTTCTTAAGAAATTCATATTATTCTGTTTATCGATGAATACTTTTGATATATAATACACGACTATTGTAAAGTGTCCAGTCTATTATCCGGAACATAAGCAATGCATTTTGCATCGAGTGTCGCTCGACGCAGACTGAATGCATCGCTTAGCAATTTAAATAAACTCGTTAATCCCTCCGGGCTTCTCATGAAAGTCTGTCTGTTATGGGCAGTATTTTGATGAGTTGACTGCCTGTCAATCACCGAATTGTAAATTTCGATGAATATTAAGATGTCACACGGTCGAGGTAAACAATGTCAATGTGTACGTTCCAATTTAGTTCTATATATAGCTTGTTATATACCTTGGTTTAACATAACGGCCTTAAGCATTACGCTGTAAGAGAATCCTACCTAATTCAAGTAAACACATATATAGTGCTTTCCTTTGGTAGTTCTTAGCATTAAGTCCCGTTGGAATTGGGAATAGGCTCACTCCCTATAAAGAGATACCTAAACATAGATAGAGAAATATTAGGTTTGTACACGTCTATCTCATTCCTTGGAATAACACAGGCATCATGCTGTAGTATTGCAATCCAGAAAAATATCGCATTATTTTCATATAGAAAACTAACTTTTAATTTGAGACGATGTTTATTAAAGACAACATGACGAAAACATGTCTGAAACCCTAAATATTTAAGGTAGGTAATTACAACCAGAAATTGGTACTTATCTCTACACTGAAATTTCCAAAAGGGAACTTTCATCACTCGAGTGTAATAAAGTGATTTCTAGTTCCAAAGGCTTTAAAAAAAGAATAACATCCAATCATGGCCGACCTTCGCGGTGCTCCGAGGTCGGTACAAAACGAGTCATATATTAAAAAAGAAAAGAAAAAAAGGCGTGCGTGAACGCTCGTGTAGCCCTTACAAATTTGTACCCGGCCTCATAAAAATAAAAGGTTCTAGAGGAGGCTGTGCTTTTAGTGCTAACACAGTGATTTAATAGCTGATTTTGCTTGTTTTATAACATATGTTTAGTAGTTTTGTGATAAGTTGTTATAATCAAACGGATGACTTAGAAAATTTACAATAAATACATGAGTTATCTATAAAAAAGTTGAGTATTAGAATGAATTATGGTAAAATCTAAAATAATCGATATCATTTCTTTTATAGTTCAATTTCAATAGGGGAAAGGAATCTATCTGTTATATGGTATCTGGTCTAATGGAAATCGTATCATAGATATACCAAAACAAAGAATGTATTAAATTCTTCCCTCCATACCAATGATACTGTTCTAAAATTATATGTTCCAGTACCATTCCTCTCAATCCTTCGGTTCTTTCCAAATGTATCCGATTTGTAATTACAAACGCGGTGTGAACAAAGAATGATACCATATCTGTTCGTTCCTTCATATGAAAAGTAATTTGCCAAACGATTATCAACCTTAAGTTGTGGGTGTATGAGTTATGTAAATGGCGGCGGGTTGTCCATAAAATTTGTTATATCAGACAAAAGGATCGAAATAAACCCCCACGGTGTGTTATTATCAGATATTTTTAGGACCCTATTATAAAGTTAATAATGGATTTGATTTTTCATGAGAGAGCTTGCCTTAGACGTCCTACGGGCATTGCTTACTAAGTCTAAAGTCCAAGTCCATAATTATTAAACAGAATTTGGGGTTCCACTATTTTTAATAGGTACGTGTCTTGAAACAGCATGCCATACAACCTTTACATACCTGCGGAGTTTTCTAAAATATCACTGAGGAGAGAAAACAACATGTATCTTATAACCCAAGTCAGCGTGGTACAGATGTTATCATATCACTTCTGACAGTTGCATTCCTAGATTTTATCTTCATAAAGTAATGTCTTAAAATCTTCGTGAGCATTATAAACAAAATGAATATCATATATATCATATATATTCTGACATAATATTTACACGATATGACGACAAAAATATAAAAGAAACCATCGCAAATATAATGTCGTTGTTACTCCAAAAATGTTGTATTATATAGTGTTTGTTAAACTCACTACGAAGACTTCTAACAAACAGCCAAGGCCGAGCACTAATGACATGCACTCGGCACCAGCGTGCTAACACACAAAAAGGTTGGAGGAAAATTTCGTGCCGCGGTGCCGTTTGAGTAACTACATAGTTGGAATACGGGTGAACTAGCACTGAGAGTGCGGTTGGCGCGTGCGTCGACTAACCAAGCCTGCACGCTTCACGTCAAACTACGATGGAATTTCACTCGTATATGAGAAACAAAGATGTAGCTTTTTAGAGTGTAGTGCCTAATTGAACGAGTAATGAGGTACAGAACCTCGGCTTGAAACTCAGGTACCTTTAAAATATTTGATGAATCTCAAAGAAGTCATTTAAAGCTATATACTCTAGCATAATGTATAATTGTAACAAAATTTTCTTTTAAGTACACGTATGTGCACATATGAACTGAATAGAATATTGTTTAATTCGAACCATAGCTCCTTGAAGAACCCCTTTATTATTTACTTAGATTTTATTTGAACATAATTATTTCTTAAAGTGTATGTAAACTATATAACAAGTCAATATACTTAATATAATTAACGCCCGCTATTTTTATTCTTCATATATAAATAAATATACAATCTTTCTTATAAATAGTAACATTAGTATATCTCTATCTGCCTACGCAAATCGTAAGGGTCACTAGAACTAGTTACTTGAACGATCTTATAGAAAGTCCGTTCGATCGGGCTTATGAGGAGTGCCCGAGTGGCCGAACTTTGTCAAAGTTGAATATGCAGCTTAGAAACCGAATTAAATAAATATATATGCATACTTACAATCGTACAATAGAGATATGTTAATGTTACTATTGTAAAAATATTTTCTAATTTAATGATGACATAATATTATAGGTAAACGATGTAAAATACATACACCATAATCACCGAATAATTCCTTTTAAAATAGATCCTCACAGAATAGAAGATACTTAGGACAATAACAACCATATATTCGAAAATACTAAAGCAAATAACATCCTTTGTTACGAATAATAAATAAGAAACTTGTAGCGACTAAACCTTAATATCATTGAAGCAGTAACCGATTGATGTATGTCCTTGATATTATAAAAGCAGTAGACATGTTATGCGATACTTAACTAGCTCAAACCCTGATTGCGGTTAATACGACGTAGACCTTATTTCATTAAATGCCATTGTACGATTTCCATCTTTAGAATCTAATTTGTCTAGTATTCAAGATCTATTTGTGAGACAATTTCCACAAAACAAAATTGGATAAGAATGACAAAGAGCTTTTATAGATCAATTGTTGTTTTGTTATCAATCGTATCGCAATCGAATATTTTTATATTTTTTGTTATATTACTATTTAGATGGACTTGCGTTATCTTATCTTATCTTGATCCGGGGGCCAGTCATTGTAGACCGGCGACACTTCGACCCAGTGGGATCTTTTGTGTCGGCCCCGAGGTTTATCCTTGAGCTATCTCCCTATGAATGTACTGCATCAGTCGCAGCGTACACCTCAGAGGGAGAAGCCTGAAGTCTTCAGGGTTCGGATATGCCAATCCCATCAGACCCATCCTTAGTCCGGCCAACGCGTCACATTCACACAGTAGGTGTGATATGGACTCGTCCTGTTCACCACAGGCTCTGCAGATCGAATTGTTTGACAATCTCAATCTGCACAGGAAGTCATTGGTGCCAAAATGACCAGTAAACGCTCCTGTGAGTAGGCGTATTTGGCCCTTGTTGTACCCGCAGAACTTCCGGGTAAAGCCCGTGGCTCTGTTTGCAATGAATTTCTTTGGAGTGTTCCAGACCCCTAAGGGCCATACACTCCAGCCTGTGTTTATCATTGCCATGTGCATTGAAAGCTGCCTTGACGGTACTCTCAGAGAGACCTACGAATGGCTCGGGGCCCACAAATTGTTGCTCCGAGCCCTTTTTGGCTAATACATCAGCCTCCTCATTACCCTGCACCCCTGCATGCCCCGGAACCCACACCAGCCTGACTGTGTTTTTCCTGCCAAGTTTGTTAAGGGCTTTAACACAGTTCAGGACTAGTGCTGAGTCCACCCTACAGGAGTTCAGAGCCTTAAGAGCAGCTTGACTGTCACTGAGTATATAAACAATCTTGTCAGTGACATTGTTGTTAATATTCTCCTGCGCACAGGCAATTATAGCATAGGTTTCCGCCTGGAAGACCGTTGCATATTTGCCCATGCTTTGGTTCACCTTGCAGTCGTTGGCATAAATACCAGCGCCTGATCCTGTTTCCATTTTGGAACCATCGGTGTACCAGATGAGACAACCCTTGTCAGGGGATCGTAGACCTCGTCTCCATTCGTCCCTTGTGGGGACCTTTATTTTAAAATTCTTTTTGAATATGTGCATTGGTTGCATTTTGTCACATCCCATGCTCATAATCTCTTTAAGATCCTTCGAGATCTCCAGTTTTGTGTGTCGAGTTACTGGCATGTTGACGCTCCACAGCCCATGTATAGATAGTCTATGTAGCGCCTTCATCGCCTCTAACTCCACAACAATGTGTAGCGGCGTTAGGTCCAGCAGGATCTCTAACGCAGCCGTTGGCGTAGTAGGGAACGCCCCTGTTATAGCCATGCAGGCTAATCGCTGCACCTTCGACAGCGCTTTCCTGCATGTTGCTAGTTTATATTTTTTGTTATATTACTATTTAGATGGACTTGCGTTAGATTGTTTCTTATTAGCGCAACTAATCGTTTGGATAAAGCTTCATTGTTAGACTATAGGTAGTCGGTAGAACTGCAAGCAAAAATCGTATTGTTAAGATTATTCAGTCACAAAGCCATCAAGATTGCAATGATTAGAAGATATCAAATAAATACTAGAACTGGAAAAAAGATATCATTTCTAACTAATGTGTTATATTATGTGGCGTCCGACAAAACGACGTATACTCTAAGTTTTTGGTTAAATGTATCTGATCTACATCAGTTAGTCTAAAAATATATATTTATATATAAATTTATCATAAAATCGTTTATATAAAGTCCAAATTTATATTTGGATAATCCCTTACTAATTAAAGATTCCTTCATCAACTTGGAACCGTTTGGAACAAAGGAGAAAGTAGGTTATGCTTAATCTAGCAGGTTCTTTTTGAGACCTATTTTCCAATGTTCAAGAATGCATCTTCAGCTATCGACATCCCGCAAACTGAACTTAATTTTGAGATTGAACCACTGTAGTCTAATCTTCGGAATGCTCTTAGTTTTATTTCGAGTCGTGAGGCGGCGAGCGAGCGAGATGCTCCGATACGAACCGCACGACGTCGACTAACCACGAACGACGGTATCTCGTCTATCTGACGTCTTGCTCCCTCATTCGTTTTTTAATTTTGATATAGAGGCTTTATTGTCGGCGATGCATCGATATTTCGAGCAGAGATAAGTTAGACTTGTTTCTAAGTTAAAATCAAATAAAAAATAAAATATGTTGGCCTAAAATGTGATGCAGTATATTTGCAAATACTTAAATTTCCTGAAAGCCTTGCTAATTTTCAAGACCAGGAATGTCTCAATCTTAAGTAGAGCACTAAATATAAAGTTGCGGGTTTAGTCTGCGTCAGTTGTATTATCGACTTCTGAAGTGAACCTAAGCTATTAAATGGGAGTCTTATATAAGATCAAAATCTTTTCTGATACCTGTAATTGTGCAATATGCATATGTTCGATAAATACACCGATAAACATATGGAGGAGCTCGTTTTTCTTAATTAACAGAATGTATACGTACCAACGCGTTTTCACCATCTTGTAACGCTAGATAAGATAAGATAAGATAGATAAGATAATTTATTTGCTTAAACACTGTACATGAGTGCATGCAAGTTGTTACATAAAATTATTGATATCATCATGTTTGTCATGTGCAATGACGTGCAAATATTCTTACAGATTAAAATTAAGTTTCACAAAATAAATCATTTCTCATAACTTAGTGGTTAATGTGCCACACATAAAAAAAGTATAGGAAATTGGACGCTAGAAAACAATACTTTGTTTTCTAGCGTCCAATTTCCTATACTTTACACACATCAATTTACATGTAAAAATTTGCCACTCAGTTATTGTCTTAAGATATTGGGTTAAAAATGTTAATCGATCGCTGCATTTCTTGAGAATAGAAAGTGAAACATCAACAGGTTTTCATAGTAGGGCTCGTACGACCGTGAACTTCCTGTGTTATTGTGTATATCCGTCATAAACTCAGCGGCGACGTTTATTTATGCCTTGTGTGGATAGTAGTACAGTTGTTTTTGTAATGTTTTTTAATTACAGCTGTTTTATAACCTTTCTTGGTGGATGTATTTCTGATTTAAATATAATATGAGGTTTGGCACAAAGGGAGTCTTGCTTCAAGCTAGGATTACC
The DNA here is from genome assembly GCA_963675205.1 of Catocala nupta. Lineage (NCBI taxonomy): Eukaryota > Metazoa > Arthropoda > Insecta > Lepidoptera > Erebidae > Catocala > Catocala nupta. Next base: position 12,808,705 of record OY776078.1, read on the forward strand.
TACAGAACATCACAGCAGAATAACTTTCCGTCCTGTTACTACAGTTAATAGAGGATATTCACTGGTATCAGTAATGAGGCCATTACAGTATACGGGATCTCTATGCTTACTTTAAGTTCTAAGTAGAACATTATTCTGGGTATCGAATAAGGATCCTCATGCACGTCCGTTAATAATATCAGCTGTGTAAAAAAAATGTTTCACTGCTAGATAAGAGTCTCTCCTGTCTATGGGAAAGGTTAGGCAATAGGCGACCCAATGCGGATTGGCAGACTTCAAATGTCTTCAAGAAGATATAGAGAACTATTAAAGCAATTGTTTATTCAATGAGATCAAGAAAGCAAGCATTTGTCGATACGACCACTAAAATTGCCAGGAGTGCAATATAATGTATCTTATCCAGATTCTATAAATGTCAGAGACCGCCATAAAAATATAATCCAACTCAAGCACAAAGTTCTAAATACGAATAGCGTAACGTATAGATATAAAAGCATATTATTTATGTAAATCAAGTGCTTACGAAGCCATGTTCCGCGTACACGACATTTATACACCAATATAAATAAAATATAAATATTCAGGTATCACTTAGCCAATGCAAATATCCAGGACCTCGGAATGTAACGCCAGTCACGTACCAAATGATATAATATTTCGCTTCGCAGTAACTGACGCACGACAAGGGCTTATTTACATATAACACATGGGATAAAAAGAATAATTTTCAATTAAGAAAAGAATATCGTATCATAGCCAGAAATGTAAGATTAAATTGTGATGTTACAACTTGATCAAAAATAGGCTATACTACTTTTTATGGGACATACTATTTGACCAAAAAGAGGTCTTATAGCATAACTTACCGTCTATATTTGTGACCAATCGTGAGCTTCCTCGTTTAAGGCTATATAATAATTCTTACACAAAGTTTTCAAGCATTATTAGCAGCATGTTAAGTCAGTCGTTTTAATTATTAATTAATATTTATGGAATTTATGATAAACTTGCCAGGCTTAGGCAAAGTGCAAGCATTCTTTTAGGTTATTTAAAAAATATTGTTATATAAATAATTAACATTTTAATAACGCGATACCAATTATAGCATTAAAAAATTTGCATATAATTAGCATTTAACATTATCCTTTTACTATGGTACAGATATTTTATATAAATCTTATTTTTTTAATTACCTGCATATTAAATATATTTTGCAGATTGTATTGGTGTTTCTCATAATACGGTTTTTTACAGGGCTGTTAAAATACTTATGATTATTATTATGGCACCTCATGGAAAATATGGCAGCAACAAATAAGTCAAGACTCGAGATGTATTTAAAATCGTAAAATAAAACGTTAAACTTAATGCCGCACGTATAATGTTTCACAAAATATAAATCTTGCCGTTTAATGATCTCTGAAGGATAAATTATATATTAATTAGTCAAATCGTTAAGATTTTATTGCAAATTACATATGTATATTATGTTTATCTGAACGATGACACCAATAAATGGTATGTTTGTACATGTAGCTTATATCTGTGAATATCTTGTGTATTTGTGGTATGTATGCCTTACCGAATGGCGCCTTTATCGTAGGTACACGAAATTATTAGAATCTACTTAAAATATGTTATACCCGATAACGCCGGTGATCGGTCTTATATCGATACTTAGATAACCGACGACGTTTAGACCATCTCTTATCGATATACAAATACTGCTCCCGTCTTCGGTTAGTACTGCAAACAAATACGAAGAAATAAAAATATTCATCGTTAGGTGGGTACTATTTATACAGAAAATTTAAGATTTTTATCAGTAGTTTAATATTGGTATCGATGTTTATAACTATCTGTGTAGACATCTATTTATACCCCGGGATTAAATCGTTAACACGGCATGATTGGACGAAACGGGTATTGATTGTATTGTTCTGGGTAACTCGTATTTAACATAAACAAACCGTCGTTTTATTTCACATCAATCAAGTTCATTAAACACGTGAAGAAAAACGTTTTGAAAGTTAATACACACCAAATTACATCCTTCATAGTAAAAAGCTCAACTGAGCTAACCTCAACAAATAGCTGAGTAATTAGTAAAATATGGTAAATGAAAATAAATCATAATAAATTCTTGCATACTTGCCGTATATCTTTTATACAACAGTTCACAAAATAGTATATATTTACTACCTATAGGTCCTACCTATCGTAATCGACGTGAACTTGTACAATCTGAGATATAATAAATTGTAAAATGTAACAATAAATAAACTAAAGCTTTGGTAAGAAACCATTAAACCAATTTGGATTCAATTTAATAAAGAGGTATTTTGGAAAGTCGCAAAGAACATGAGCTGCTTTAAAATAATGGCATGTAATGTTCTATTTATTTTCTTCATTTCACTAATAGATGGCGTTAGCATGGAGTAAATATTTCTTCAGAATGTTCAAAACGACGATGTGATAAAATATGCTTCGCGTATTTGAGCGCCTTAATTAATTCCTAACCAAATACTTCTAATTTCCTAAAGTGCTTGGTTCATTGAAAATACATTAGGTACAACATATAATACTATATTTTGAAATACGTTATATCTGCCATCTCTCGCTTTCTTTATTGAAAACGTCGTAAAGCAAACCTGTAACTTAGTACATACATTAAAGCATAGGCCAGTTTTATATAAATTGATTTTCAAATCTGAAGGTACAATTAGAATATGTAGATATGCATAATAACGTTTGCCGACATACTAGCTGACCAATTACATATGTCGGCTGAAACGCACGCACGTGCCGACAAAGACCGACAGTTTAGCTTGTTTTATATGCATCATTAATCTATAACTATAAACTATTATAATATGTATGTTACCATGATTCTTTCTACTTCTAGCCAATTTCTAAGAATTATAGAAGGAACTCAGTTACTATATTATTTCCTAAGTTACTTTAATAATAGCTATTATTTATACTTCTAACTGCCATTGCTATTTGCCTGTACTAGTTACGCAAGGCATTCCTTCGTACGTTCACAAACTAATACGATATTAATAGCACAGATTAACGTAACAGGTTCTAAAGTAATTTATATTAAATTATAATCAGTCAGATGATATCTTCTGGACGAATATCCGTTATGTTTCTTTTGAATGTTGCTGTGACTAATGAGTACTATTGGTGTTTGAGTTGAATGTTAGGATCGCTCGGATTGGCGGTTGAATCTTTCGTAAGCAATAAGCTTTTAGTGTTGTCATTACGTGTTCTATTTCCTCTTTGATTCTATAAATCTATGTATATAAATAAAATCAATTGCCACATGTATGATGGAGCGTCACTTAAGGACGGGTTGAACGATTTGGCTGTTCTTTTTTTGTCGTGTGTGTAAAATTTTCGAAAAATCCGAGTCTATTGTCGAAAATTTTAATAGTATTTTTATAGGAAAAATTGTTTGGCGTTTTGATATTGAATGTTAATCCGAGTAAATTTTTATCCAGATACTACGACTGTCGGGTTAGCTAGTTATTAATAAATCTTTATTATCCTAAGATCTTGACCAATAATGGACAAGGTTGGGTTAATCAATATTATTATTAAAATAATTGAGGCATGCGATACGAACATATTATGTAGAACACTCTTAACCTTAAATTTTAGTATTTCGCACGCGTATAAAACAATCTTATTTTTGACAGAAACATACTATGTGCCAGCAACAAGGAGATACGTATGAAGTTGGTAACTGAGTCGGAAGGAGTTTACGCGGATTCCGCTCAGCTCATTACGGAAAGAACACTTGAGAACACGAAGTCGGTCTTCTTTTTGCGTACCGATCATTCGATTGCGGCAAACGGACTACACTTACTGTATGTGCAATGATGTACACTAATGGTTTTATAGCCTTATGCGCTACGAACAATGCAACTCATTTGCTAGACAAAAACATTACGTTACGTGAATGCATTTAGTCGCATATTTTTCTTTATTAAATTTCTTCTTTCCGTTACATTTATGAGTAATACGACTTTATATCTTGATGAATTATTCCTTCGATGTTTAAATCACCAAAACCGAGACCGTTTAATTGTAATTCATAAAACTTTGCCTTCACTTAACAAATTCTAGTACACTTCTAATTCTCAAACCTATAATATCTACTGCAGTCGTGCTTCATAGACATACCAAAGCCTAATCATTCCGCGGTATCGAAGAAACCGAAGCGACCGTTCAAACAATTTTACACATTTGAACACACACGCCAGTCAATACAACCTGTTTTCACAGCCGTCCTTAATAAAGTACCTGTACATTCGTTTAGATTTTAGAAACTAGTCATACTCAATAAAATATTCGTATTATTAAACGAAAGTCATTCTTTTTACACCCGCTGTTCGAATTTAATTAACGATCTGGTCGTATAGAGTATACGGTCGTATACGCAATAAATGTAAAAAATATTCAAAGGTGTTAACTTCTTTTTCTAAATATCATACAAATTATGTATTAACTAAATTGATGTTAGGCACAATTTCCTGTTGAGCACTTTAGCGACATTATTTAATTAATGGATCGCATTTACATAAAGCGTATATAATTATACATTATTATTGGTAATCATACCTGTATCCAGAACGATTTTTTTATTGTTTGTTATAAATAAAGAAATTGATCTGTATCTATTTTACACGCCAACCATCGACATCATGAATAAAAAATATTTAAAATTCTAAGAATACGAAAAGTCGAATAGCATGCTATCGGAACATGCCGCGAATTTCCAGAATTCAAATTTCAAAAATGCTGCCTTAGGGTGAGATGCCATTAGATTCACATATAATGCGTTGCCTTCAGTGAGGCACGGGCTTCATTTTGAATTATAAAAACCAGCAATTTGCCTCACGCAAAACAAAATTTGTGTTGCAAATTCAATGGCCTGTTTGACCATGTACGGTGATGGTGTTAACACATGGTGTTCCTACGCGAAAATTATGATGAAAGTCTGTCAAACCTGTTCTGTTACAGTTCTCGCTTGTTCAAATTTAGAATACTTACAATGTTCAGATCAATCTTCAGTCATTATATTATATTTAATTTATATGGTTTACATGCGCCCATGAAACAAATATATAGCCCTTTCTTATCTTCATCTGTGCAGGCCTAATTAGTATGAAAATACAAAAATATTATTAAATACTCCTTAAATACATATTATAATACCATAAGCAAAACTTAAGATATAAATAATTAAATAGGTATTCACGTCATATCCGTTAATAAATGCTATGAGGAAATCCTGCGTATAGGTAAATTCTATATGCGTGATATGTTTTAAGGAATCCTATAAAACCTTATTAGTCTTGACAGTTATTTACGGTGCCGTTCGAACAAAGGCGCTTTCTCGTTCTCTCGTTTCTAGTTTAAAAGATTTATTGCTTGACAATCAATTACATTCGATGTTTACATGATGTTTTAATTTTGAAAGCCAAGGCGCAACGGGTGCTCCTATCCGAAATAGAGCAAACAGATAGGAGGGAGCTCATGAAAAGAAAATTTTTTATCGATGTCTTGCTTTCTCCTGGGGCAAGGTAAGGGTAAACTCAACTGTTATCTGGAGACACAAGATTTGTCACCTGCACTGCTATCGCTGCGACTATATTACTGTGTATGGTTGACACTGCAGGAATGTTGCAATATCCAAAAAATAACTGCAAAGATTTACAACTAATTTTTGCCCACAACCTCGTTTGCATCAATTCCACTGGAACACATACCGGAATAAAAAGTATTAGTAGAATATCTTGTTAGTGGACTAACAACTTAGTACACAGATAGACCATATCCTGGAGGATATGGTCTATCTGTGTACTAAGTTTCATCCAAATCCCTTTAATCATTTACACGTGATTATGTGACAAACATCCAAACACCTTCATCAATTTAAACAATTATTATATTAGTTAGTTATCCATTTATCCTTACTTAATCTTAGACTTGTATATCCCTTGTAGACAAAATAAAACAGAGCTATCCACTCACGTTTTTTTTTAAGTTATCCTTATATAATCTTTTATATCTCCGTCTCTTACGCGCTTATCTCCGGAACTACTCGGCGAATTGAAACGTCTTTTAACATTTATAATAATATCAGCCTGTATATAAATTGTCTCACTGCAGGGCATGGGCCTCTTCTCAGTGTGAGAACAGTTAGGCCATAGTCTACCACGCTAACTCAGATCTTATTTTGAGAACATTTTGGAAACTCTAAGACATATAGGTTTCCTCACGATGTTTTCCTTTACCGTACAAGCGAGCGACACTTAACTAATCTATACTAATATTATAAAGCTGAAGAGTTTGTTTGTTTGTTTGGTTGGTTGAACGCGCTAATCTCATGAACTACTGGTTCGGATTGAAAAATTATTTTAGTGTTGGATAGCCCATGTATTAAGGCTACAAAATATCACGCTATGACTAATAGGAGCGGAGCATCAATGAAAAATTTTGCAGAAACGGGCAAATTCTCTTATTTGAAGCAGAAGAAGTTGCGCAGATCAGCTAGTCACTAATAAAATTGAAATATCATAGATGCGTGCTTTGGGCTCGTACCAGACACTTCTGCGTGGCAGTCCTCCTGTCTCCTACTAACGCTGCTAGTTTCAACATTTGATAGCTCATTTCTTGAGTTCGATATAGCTATAGGTATAACGTCACGCTATGAGGATCAGGAAACGTAAGTACCGCGTTGGGCAGCTAGTGTTATAATAATAATAAATCCTTGATCCAAAAGGCAGTACTACTCGACACGGCGCGTATTGTGAGGAGATTACTCTCTCTGGGATCTTAACCACCGGCAGCTTCAACCTTATTCCCGATATCGGTGGGTCATTTCAGTTTTTATATTTTTAAATATGTATAGTTTTCATATTTATATTTAAAATGTAATCATTAGAAAAAAATATTAATAAAGAGAATAATAATAATATACTATCACATACACAACACCATCTAGCCCAAACTAAGCAGAGTTTGTACTAGACAATGGATAAACATAAACATAAACTTTTTTTTGTAAAAACATACATACATATTATACATAGAAACACCCAGAACAAGACAAACATCCATGTTCATGCACACAAATGTTTGACTTGTGCGGATATCGAAACTGCGACCTCAGGCGTGGCAGTCGATTAAACTAACCACTACGCCATCGAGGGCGACAAAACGATTTCTATAGGAAGTTTGGTAACACTACTGATACTAGGCATCTTACCACCATCTTTTAAAGCATTTTTATTGCTTGTATAGTTTTGTGTTTCTCTGGCTTGTGCAATAATACTTCTACAAAGCATGGTAGTACGACACAGAGCTACATACATACAATGGTACTCAAGAATTGTACGATAAGCTACTACGTACGTATTTACGCGAATGTAAACAAGATGCCCCTTCGCAAGTATTAAGTGCTTTGAGATTTTAGCGGTTATCATTTACCCACTTAACTATTCGAGTCAATGACACTTAATCTACACTCTTATCATTATCTAGTACATCGTTTAAATTACATTTTGGGTCATTAGACGGTGTTTACCTTTGCTGTGTATACTATACTTTGTATTACGAACAGTTTTTCATAAGAGAACCATTTTAATTAGTTATACAACTGGTTAGACTCAAAATGTTTCTCTTATGTGTATGTAATTAGTAACTGTTGGTGAATCTTAATAAATAAAAAACTGGTGTTTTTATACTAGCGATGGACACGATTGCATTCGAATGTATTGTCATTAGGTTTAGATAAGTAGGTACGTACCTCTATGAACATATAAAGTCATTTTATTTATAACTGTGTTCATAAGTAAGACGTTCGAATAAAATTTTGCGTTTTACTCTTTTCTAATGGTCAATCAGAACTGGCTGTAGCCTCACTGTAACAGGAATTGCTGTGCCGACAACACAAGGTTTCTATAAAAAGTTTGGTAACACTATTGATACTGTGGATCTTACCACCATCTTTTAAAGTATTTTTATTGCTTGTAAAGCGTTGTCTAGTTCTGCTTATCGAATAACAATGCTCACCTTTCAAACAATGCATATGTTGAAATTGGACGACTGCGTCCAGACAGCTCGGACGCCGGCATCCAGACAGCTCGGACGCCGTTATCCAAATTTGACATTTGCATTGGTGGTCAGGTTAAGAGATGGTGGTATAAAGTACAAGCAAACATTTTACTGTGTCCTTCATACAAATACGTAGTCGCACGCCAATGTAGGCGATATTTCCGAAGTTGTAAAGGCTTATTTCACCTTAATATTATCAGCGATGGTTTTAGGTAATATGGCCGAGTCTATTGCCACATTTCTATGACCAAACCTTATAACATTTTGCCCGTTCCGGGTATCGAACCCGTAACCTTATACACAGCAGTCGCATTTACAACCGCTGCAAGGCATTCATCTAGGTCTACTAACTTCAATAGAGTTAATAACGTATGTAAAAACTATATAAGTAATAAGAATATCAGCCGTGTTTATAAACTTTATCTCTGCTGGTCATGGGCATTCTCAGTTTAAGAATAGTCAGGCCGTATGCCAACACGCTGCCCAAGTGTGGGTTGGCAAACTTCGAGAACATTCTGTAAAACTCTCAAGCATGCATATACATATGTACTCACTATGTTTTCCTTCAGTTTGTTTGTATATGGACGGTAATAAAAGAACAACTGAAAGTATTTTAAAAACTATTCACTATGTGGAAGATACATTATTCCAGTTGTAATGGTATATTATTCTCAACCCAGCCAAAACAGGGGCTGGTACGATAATAAAGTTTGCATATTTGTTACATTTTAACGCAAATTCACTAAATAAATATTGATTCAATTTGCCGTGGAAATAGCTTAAACCCGCAAAAGTGTATAAGCAATGCAGTCTAAGATGTCTGCGTGTTACAAAGCGTTGTGATAATGTTCCATAAATGCTTTATTGCACATTATGAAACAGTATTTCCAACCAAAAGTAGTTATAAAACCGCACTTACATAGAAAACTAACTTACTACACAGGCGATAAGCATCTATCTAGGGAACGCCGAGAGTTCCAAGAAAAGGTCCCGTCGGAGGCTGCATTTGCGGTGAACAGGACCGAAATATAGTTTCCAATTGAGTGCGAGCGAGACGAAAAGTCAAGTGGATTACCTTCACGACTAGTCTTGTACATTAATGTTATTTAAGCGCTGTAAAGTTTGTTTTTTGTTTCTGTGTATAATGCACTTTACAAATGTTTATGTAATATTGTTAGTTCGCAAATGTTTGCCCTGCCCGGAGCTAGTATAACGTTTCGCCATCCTTGTTGCCTATGTCCTATACATAGTTCTTAGTTCTTCGCACATATTAAAACTTTACGTTAATAACAAAATACAGCAATTTTTCAAACGTGACTAAATAAAATCAATATAGTAGAGCTTTTCTTTGCCATCAGCATTTAACTATACTAAATGTGTCAAACTTTGCTTGTGTGTGTTTACATCGTACGTGAATTTGTTTACATGTGTTAGTTTTTACTTGTGTGCTGTGTGTAATGCCGGCTTGATTTCTCGGAAAAAAATTTAGACACAGGCATAAGTTCAAACAGCCTTTAATATCATGTAAGGTTATATCAGCCGTTTTGTTGTATGAAGAGAAAAATTTAATTACAATCCGATATAATAGGCTGTTAATACAATTTCATGGTTTGTTATATACTTTAAAATAAACTATTCGTATTTTTACGAGCATCTTTTATGTTCATAACTAATTTATTTAATGTATAGTAAAAACACTTCTGAAGTATAAGAATTTTAAGTTAATTTATAACGTTTTGATCATCAATGTTTATGAATAAACTCGTAGTCGCTCTAATATTAAGTGGCATTATAAATTCACTTGAGTGTCATAAGATACGCATGCTAATTATATCATAATTTACCGAGTCAACCTCTTATCAGGTTAAACCAAAAGGTAGTTTTATGTATTCATTTCTTGTAATGACGTCAGTGTTCTTCCCACGTGGCCACAAATTTGCCTTCTGCCCCACACTTGCATACAATTCGCTTTTAAGTTACTACTTAAAATCAATGGAAAACGAACCTTACCGCTATTCAATTAAGCATATAATCCAGTCACCACATTTAATCAGTAGTAAGCTTCAAGCAGCAAGGCACGCGTCGATTGCGACACCGTAGAGCGACTGACGACGTAATTCCATTTTGAAAACGGTACATCCATATAACATAAATGAATATAGACCTTTTTGTAACATATTCAAAGTTCAAATTTCATTGTGCTTACGAGACGAAAACTAGATACGATGATCGCTCAGCGACACCGTCAGCCTACATGGTATTAGGCAACTGCATCATCACCCGACCGAAGACAAAAGGCACAAACCAAGAGGAAACTGGTCGTCTGACGTTACATTAACACATGGTCAGGTTGCATGACATTGCAACGACGAGCTGTAGGTGTATTTATTCAATATTTAAAGGCTTTTTGACTGAGCGGGGGCGATAGTTTGATAATGCAACTGTGTCAAAGGCTGATTCTATGGGCTATAAAGATACATCCGGTCTTTAGATTGCTAAACGAGACATTAATGAGTGGAGTTATACCATTTTTTAGCAGGTGTTGTAATATATCGGAAGCCCTGAGGCTGTAGTGGGTGGGACGCTTGTTCTACGACGCGACGAATTTCGGCCAGAGACCACCTGTCCCGATCATGGAGAAATGGTAGAGGATATAGTTAATTTGGGAAGGAAGTAATTATTCAGATAGTTTGAATTAGCAGAGCGTTTGATTTAGTTGGTATTCGAATGGCTGTTAGACGGCTTCTGTTTGTAGCTTCAGTCGAGTTTTATTTTTTACCTTATTTAATTGAGTGCGTCATTTAAAAGTGGCGCCACGGCTCTTCATCTTGAACTTAATATTATTTTAATACAAAAATGGCGGCACTAGCCGCGCTTACTAGTCTTTGTTCGCTGTTCGCTATAGATACTTACTACTTACTAGAACACTTGACTAAAAGTCTAAACGCAATCGTTTGAAACTTAACAATCAATTGTGTTTATCTATTTCCTGCTCTATAAAAAGTTTATTCTAATTGTTGATTCTCAACATTTCCATTACGAGAAGAAAACAATTATAAGGTATAAACTAGGAATTCTTTCACTCTCAGATCATTCAAATTATAATTGGCTGGCCTACTAAATTACTTAATTGTTTCTGTTTTAATCGTAGATAATAAAAACAGATCCATCAAAATTCTTTGTCTTTCAAGTCCTGGATATTTTAATAGAAAGTAACGTTATTCTTCCAGAGTAAAATATAGTTGTTGTTGTATAATGATGGGACTGTGATATTTGCTATGCTGAGAAGTCTCTTCTCAATAGCATGCTTCTCATCTCCTCTCAAAGCCTCCGATTGGTGCAGTGCTTCCACTCAACGGTGTTACTGTTCGCGCAACTAAATCTTAGTGAGACATTCTTAGTGATGCACACATATCTCAGAAATAAGATAGATAGATGCAACCGAAACAATAGAATAAGTGAAAATATACGCATTTGACTGTTTCAACCATAGTCGTTTGACGTTTGGATAGCTGTTTCGGATCAAGTCAGGCAAATGACAAGTACTTTATTTCCCCTGCTTTATACTAAATCGCTGTATACATTGTGTGTGATACAGGGAATAGATTGTAGATCTAACTATGTGTATTCCAAGTCAGAAACAAATAGCTCACCTCAATATAATGTAACACACACACATCTAATTAGATGTGTGTATGTTATATTATATAGAGTTATCCATTTGTATCTATCTAATTTGTGCCTCACTGCGCAAAGGTAACCACTTATTATTAAACTGGCTTCATACTTGTTTGTTTGGCAGTATAAAAACTTTACGTCCATGAAATTGAGTAAACCTACTTGTGTTCCACTGCGTGCTAATAGGTACCTAGTTAATAAACTGAATAGTACGCTATCCATAGGAACTTTCGAAATTCAAAACTTAGTATTGTGACGTCATTTAGTCTGCAATAGTTAACAAAGAGGTTATTCTACTCGTAGTCAAAGTTTTTTATTGAGCCCTATGAATTGTTCAATCTGTAAACGTTGCAAAAACATGTTACTGAAAAATTTCGATATTGGATCCGTTTGTTAAAAAAGTCTACCATACATCGTTATAATTTAAATTCCTATTTGAGCAAATGCTATCGCTAAAATCGATCGATAAGATATTGAAGTGCTTTAGTTGTTGTTTTTCTGCGATTGTAATGTTTGTACGACTTGTTTATAAGTATGTACTAAGATTAAAAGTATGCCAATGACTTCCTTGCAATGATGAACGTACCCGTAGGTAAATATAAATTCACAGTTAAAATTACAAGTGTAACTATGACGTTCTAAATTGTTCCACTAAGATTTAAATTGAAGTATATGACTGTACGGATGGCATAATGGTTTAAGTTGTCGCCTCACCACTTACTGAACCGTGTGCTGAGGGTTCGGATACCACAAGGGACAAACATTGTGTAATCCATGATGGTTATTGTTTGTAGTCGTTGTAATAATGTAGGATTTGTCTTTTTTAACCTATAATTTATAAACGGATATGGATTAAGGCGCAATATTTAAAAGCTTAATAAACCAGTGAAGGTGTTTAATATAAAACGAATATCGATAACACCAAAAACTCGCGCCATTTTGCAGTTAATGTCAGATTCTAAATTCGAAACAAAATCCGGTAGTATTGAAGTGTCAACGGGTCGAATGTATGGCTCTGTATGGGAGGTTCACAATGAGGCGAGAACGAGCTGTAACTAAGTACAAGTTTTGAGTTGAACGTTACGGGCACACTTTCGACCTGCGTGGGCGACGCGGTGACGGCTTGTATACTCCGCCACAAGAGGGAGCGAGCTTCGGATACTTTAACCTTTTTAATGGGATAATTCCATCACAGTACCACACAGCTATTTAACGAAGAGTTAAAAAGATCAGATATTTCTCTCTCTTATAAAAAAGGACAAAACATTTCTCAACTGCCTGCATGTTAAGCAAGAATAACATAAAAATAAAAATACCCTTTTGATTTTAATGTTTTATTTTCCTCGTTCTATATCCCAAAAAATAAATAAATTAGGCTTCTTGTCCAACGGATATGGTGGAACAACAGAGTAACTGTCGAAATTTATTTTAAATATAATCTCACAACCTCAGTTACTAAGTCCTGTAAGTACTTATAATTGCATAAGCCATTTTCTTACTTATCCAATTAAAAAATGGTTGACCAAAAGAGAGTAACTGTCTAAAATAGATTTTTTAATATCGTCTTCTTTTTGCCGTAATCTTATTCACTACTGTAAGGTTAAGGTTTTAATTGCTTATACAACTTTTTGAACAATTTCAATACTTGGGCCATTACCATAACCACATAAGTAACTTGCTAAAAAAAATACAAATCGCTTTCATGTTGTCTCTTGCGCCTCTTAAATGTAATCCCTATCGGGAAGGGTCAGGGGGGTCCGGATTATAAATTTTCTAAAGAAAGTGTCATGTGGGCCGTCGCGTGCCGTGTTATGAAATACTTTAACAAATTAACGTTTAACATGAGTTTAAAACGAGCCTTATTTTGTATATTATCGAACACTTCACATTTAAAACTTCTGATGGATTGTGTGTGTTACAAAAGACTTTTGTATTTAGTACTGAGACTGCGCAAGGCTTTTGGACTCATTGATTGATCGATAAGCAAGGTTGAGCAATGTTAGTGCGGTCAGATTATGGATTTTCAAGTCAAACATTTGTGTGCATGAACATGGATGTTTGTCTTGGTCTGGGTGTTTCTATGTATAATATGTATGTATTTACAAAAAAAAAGTATATATGTATGTTTATCCATTGTATAGTACCCATAGTACAAGCTCTGCTTAGTTTGGGCTAGATGGTGTTGTGTGTATGTGGTAGAATATTATTATTATTATTTCGTGATGTACTTAAAGCTTAATGACGTTGTCTGGCGAGTCTGTTACTACACTAAGACTTACAGCCACTAGGTTTCTAGAGAATCCATGATTATGCCTACATTTATTTTGTTCAGGCCACTATGACAATTCGTTATACGTTAATTATTGCTCTATAAGCTACACTTATCTAATTATTATATTTAGAACACTGTAAAACGGCTCGCTTTGAATGCTATGCTGGAATTCAATTATCTTTAGATGCATCAATCTTTGGGTTGAATAAATAACAAGTCATCCATTATTAAGAAAAAGAAGGTAATTATAATTGTTGCTAAGCAAGTACATTTTACTTTGTTTTGGTAGTAACATATTTCTCGGTAGCAACACGCGGTCTACGTGACTGACTGGTTCAATAATCATCTACATATATATGTATATTCTATATGTGGCTATCTATGTATGAATATGCCTGACCCTTACTATTTCTTCGGGGATTGCCATACATTATTTTGACTACAACATATAAGTACCTATTCTCGAACAAAGAAGCGAAACAAGCGACACATAAGACTTATATTTCGAACAAACAACGTCTCTAAGATTTTTCAACTACATCTTTTATAATAGCCAGTACGTTTAATCTTTATGTTAGTATTCGGCGAATTCCAACTAAAACGGTTATTATGATTCAAATTCAAAAAGCAGTGCTGATAACATTTATCCCAAATAACGATAAATAGGTCGTTATAAGCAAATAATGTTGTTTATTCTCTTGATAAACGAAACTTCCTATCAATCCCTAATGTTGGTGTTTGTCGTCTACAGACTTCCCCTTGTGTTGGTAGCCTTGAAGACACAGTGTGCCCACGACCTTGTAAAGATAAACTTCTGAGTTAATACAAGTTTTAACCAGGGCTGTCAAACCTCCAGATTTAACTAGGAATAATCTAGAGTTATTTAATCCTGGAGTATATTAATATATAATAACGTGCCCCAGACCAAATTTTGGTTAAACGGAGACCAACCTTTGCCGGCGATATTATAGTTCACGGGTGTAAATGTAAAACTCGTAATAAGTAAAAGCACGTAAAGGCAAACGCACTCTCTTCTTCCGCATGCTTTTAGTCTGATGAGACCAACGGCTATACATGCTAGCTGAGGCAAGAGGATGTACATACAACACCGCTAACTTCTTAATTCGCCTGGAGCTATTGTCATTTAACTTGACGGAATACCCAATAACTTATTGTTGGCCCGATCCCAGAATCAAACGAGAGTTTTCAGATCTATTCACAGGACAGCAACACAACACCGCAGTTGCATTTACTACCCCTGCATCATCAAGGCAGCTGTGTGTATTATGTATATGGAACAAAGGTTGATTATTGTTAGTTACAGTATAATTGTTGGTTTCAGTTGTTTCATAATTCGGCATCCAATTTCATGTATGATAAGCACTCATCGAACTCACGTAGCCTCTATAGGTATTTCTTAGATTGTATTTTGACAGCCCTACATGTAACTCAAATTACAGTCATGTTGAACAAATATCAGAAATCTACTGAAGGTCTTCTTAAGCTTAGATTATTTCTTGTGCGTGTCTGTTTTCCCACAGATTTGGATTTATTTTGTGATCATAAATTATATTGATTGCAAAATGGCGGGTTTAAAGCTTTGCAGTAAATAGTTAATTATCGCTCGTCTTAACGATAAAGGAAAACTTTGTGAGGAAATCTACATAACGTAACATTAAGAAGAACTTCGTCTCCTTAATGTTCATAACAAGCATTGGGCCACCATGTTGGAATATGATATTACCCTTCACAAACTGAGAAAGCCCATGACCAGAAGTGAAAGTTCTAAAAGACAAAATAACATAAAAAATGTGTACGGACAATCAAATGAATGTTAATTTTTGTAACTGACTGACTGTATTACTTACATATAGACAATCAAAAAGCTTGATATGAGATTTCGTTTGATACGTCGTTGGATTTTAAAAACTGGTTGTTTTTAATACGGTTGTGACTCCAGTTAGTCTACTACAGTAAGGTGGAGATGATGTGAACCACGTCTCTCAGATTCCCAACGACTATAATAAACTTATTTGCATTATTCACAAATGCCTTAACATATAAATATAATTAACTTAAAACCTTATTCTACTTCAACGGTAGTTATAACTTTTAAACATATCGAATAACTTATAGGAAAAGGAAGTACTTAAATATACACTCAATAACTCGCGACGGTACCCTAAATTTTAAATAGGACACGGGAAATAGTAAGGTCACTTACAACTTTAGCAAATATCGTATTGACAAATTTTATAGCCTAGTTTTTTCGTAGTTTTGGTATGAACAAGTTATCATAAGGCTTGAGCATATTGAGCATAATATTTACTCAACATACGTTTAAAACCTAAATTAATGTACGGTACCTTCTTAGTTAATTGTGTACATTAGCAAGCTGTTAAAAAGAAACAAAAGAAATACCCACTTTGACGTTTGCCGCCCACATCAAGAAGCGCCTATTGACAAACACTTAATAGCTAATTATAGTAATTAATTGATACCTTTGTTGTAATCGACGAATAGCAATTTTAGTAAAATCATAATTCTAGGACACATTTTATATCTTAAATATATTTAATTTGATTTATGTTCTATAACTGTCAAGTCGTTTCCTCTGTATCTGTGGCACTATTCAAATTTCGAATGTTACGTCAGTGCCGAATTCGCGCCTAGACTAGGTTGTTGTTATTTTTTAATGTTTAATGTAGGCTGCGCCCACACTTGCCTTTGCCTCGTAGTGTTGAAAAAAAACGTGGGCTAGTTGTAAATACCACATAGAGATTCAAATTACGACTGAACAGAATCTTATGTCGACGGCGTAAGGTTCAATTTGTAAGTGTTAACTTGTAATTTAATTTGACTGTAGTTTCCAATATGGCGACCCACGCAACCCCTCAAAATCTTTTTATTTCGCAACATGCACGAAGGATAGCTACTTTCGCTTTGCTATTCATAAACCTTTTACACCAGATGGTAGATAAATGTTTAATTACCTCTACATAATTAAGTTATTCTCGGTAAATTAAGATTTTATACGTTTAAAGCCATTATACCTAACACGCTATTGAGGAAAATAACAAGAGCAAAAAAGAGGCCATAAAATATTGAAAGACAAACAAAACCAACACTATATCTATCATTTTTATATGCAATATTCCTACCGCCTAAAGGTAAAAGCTTGCGCTCTAACAGTTACACGAGGCAAAAGTGTAAAGCAACGTGTAAAAACCGCCTCCCGGGACGAATCTGAGGGAATTTTAACGACCAGTCAGACAAGTTCTGTTGCTTAATGCGTGTGCCCAAAGGCCTAAATGAGCCTCTCAACGGATTCATATCTTATTAATTGGTACTCGTGACTGTATAACGTATACCCGCGTACTTTGACCAACGTTCGAATTTTTTATTCACAATTATTACAAGCCCGTATGTAAACTACTAAACATTCTTTAGGCAGTAGGTACAGAGCTATTTCAATTTCTACCATATCTAACATTTAACGAGTGCAAAATATTTTAACAGCGGGAGACAAAAATCTGTTTTTTAATTTCCATAATTAAATACTTTAATTCATCTGCTAAAACTATAACATATTCATTATTTACGTCAATAATTATTAATATATTGTAAGATAGCATTAACAAGTTATATGGAGGTTTTAGGTTGTGGAATAATTGTCAGTGTCGTGCTGAAAGAACATAAATTAACTAAAATAAACGAGGCTTAAACCGCTACTAATAGGCAGGACCTATTGGTGTCGGTGCTGCATAAAATCGGAGAAAAGAATGAAAAAATATTGATGTCACGCAGTTGGTTTATTAATTGATCGGTGTATAATTCAAATATCATGCATGATTTAAAGAACATTTGATATTGTGTGAATACTATTATAATTAACTGTATCAAATAAGTATGTACTCAGTTAAATAGTTTGATATCCATTATCAGCTTGAATTTGCGTTAACTTCGCCTACTATGAACATGTCAATACTATTGTAGACGTTTAGTCAAAAAAATTCTCGTGTTCAGCAGCTAACCAAAGTGAACTATTTGAAACTGAGATACTTTGATACATTATCTTACAGAAGTAAACAAGGTAAATGTATTTCCAAGAAAACCGTTCCGGTAATCAAAACCTTGACTTTATAACTTTATGTCCAGAAAGTCGCACGCTAATATGACACCCACGCGAGTGAAGTTATGATGCAGTCATTATTCTATTGACTGCTATGACTACCTATTATCAAAACGGTGGAAACTTTGTGAATAATAAAATTAAAATTGACATTGATGACAGCGCCTGAGTCGCGCTATCAAACATTCGAAACGAAACATCACCTCTCATCGCATCGCAGTACTACTGTAATGTTACTTTAGTAAATAACGTGACAGAGTTAAACACTGCACACTGGTGCGCCAAGAAAGATTACAATAATACTGCTATAATGTTAGTAAGGTTCTTGCTTAGCAACAGTGACCATACTAACCTCATAGTGACACTAAATTACTGATCTCAGGAGTTTTCCCATGCCTTCTAAGAATAAATATATTAATGTTGTTGTGATAATATTATAGCACAAAAAACATGTTTAACGTAATATGTATTATTATTAAGATATCTGCTTAATCATCTTTTTTACATTCAGCGCGTCTAATCCGTAAAATAAATAATTTATAATCAATCTATCTAAAATTTGCCAGATTACCTTGAACAGTCACACAAAAATTATTATCCATTCATCTGAGTATAATATGCGAATAGCTAACGGTAACATCAAATGACGACATGGCAGTTCTTTAGAACTGAGGTGACGCGCAAATATACGTCTTATGGACTATAGACGCCTTAGATACCACGAGCATACCTCTCGGTATTTCAGTACACTACTCGTGTCTTGGCGATCTTGAAAACACAGTATGCAACTTGACCTGAGTTGCACACCGCGACAAGACGATGGTAGCGGCAGAACCATCCCAAGAGCCAGTGGACAGAGATAAAAAGGTTTTCAAATAATATGCAACTATATAAGTAGGTTTGAACAAGCATGCACGAGGCCTTATGATATACTCTCACAGCTCGCTCAGCACAATTCCCCCCTCAGCGTGAAGCTCCTTTATTACAATATCCAGTATCTAGTCTACTGCGTGTTCGACTGAGATTGCCCTGTACTATTGGCAAGTTGCAACTTAAGATTTTAGCATCTTTATAAATTTAATAAATTAAAATAAGAACTGGATGACTTATTTAGAAAATGGTTGTAGAAAACAAAATATCCGAGAAGTTAATTATCATCCGACGTCAGTTTTCTTTACATTTCATTTGACTGTGACTGTCAGTATATATAGTATAAATTGTTATTGTTTACGTCATAACCTACATTACTAATTAATTTATTTTTCTTTTGCAGGTAAGCGAACGTACATTATTTCAAGATAGATTGCGCTGCAAGTAAGCTGTTTAAGAAAAACGTAAGTCACCGAAACTCTAAGAAGAAGAAGAAGATTATATTATTATATAGAGTTGCTACTTTGTGAATCGTAAGTAAGCTAGTAAGCAGGCTGGTTTAGCAACAGCGATGGGCGACGACTCAAAAGGTGTATACAGCTAATAAACTCTATACCTTACACTTGCAGATAGAAACTACAATAAAGTCGCTTATCAATAACACATTGTATCAAATGCATCGTAGCTTCAAAATAATAGCTATACAGCGTAATACGATGTCACGATCGAAATCAGAGACTTGCGAAAGTGGAATATAGAAACCATGCGGTTGCAAAACCGCCGATCACCGAAGCTAGAACTTGTATGTCAGGTCTAAGCCTCATTCATTAGGTGTTATTGCAACAAAAACAAATAATATCACAATCGACGTCACCACGTGGGCTCAATCAGTTAACTTATAATGTCTAATGAACACCCACAGCCCACGAATTATCGATACGAATCTCTTTTAAGTTATAAGTTCTTATAACACTCACAAATGAGGAACAGATATAGGTTTGAATGAGTTTATAAATTTTATACCGCACATAAAAGATGTTAGATACTTCACCGAAAACAATAAAAACAAATACAGGTAAAAGGATATTCATACACAGCAACCTTAGTATAGATTAGTTTCATGTAATATTATTAAACTTATTAGACATTGGAACATATTTTTAAGTCGGATACAATGATCCCTTTTCACTTTATTTATTAGTGAAAACAAGAAGCAGTAGATTTAGCCTTTTCTCAGATTAGGCACTAGTTATGTCTTTTGCCCTTAAAAATGCGAAGCCAATCGCGATAAATGGGTCACATTGGCGGAACTCGGCGCAGTTAAAAGCTGAGTAGAGAGACACCACAACGCCATATGAAGGTTTAAACTTAGAATTGATATAGCACTAGAATGCAAAATGTTGAATGTCGCAGAATTGTCGACACCAGATACTAAAAGTACCATTTCTACTTTAGCCCTTATCACATATCCCTTACACTAAAACACAGCTCGCCGCTAAAGCTACAGGTTTGAAATATTATGTCAGTTATCTTTGTCATCTCGCGTCAAATGCCGGCCATCGCACTTTATATAAAATATCAGGTTCTTAGATCACTGATATGCTTTCAAGCTACTACAGATAAAATCAAAACAAAATATTTTGAATAAATGCTGAAATCTTTGAAACTTTACACTATTTTTAGGAGGAATGTGTACACACCGTTCTTTGAAATACGTGTTCAATGATACTGCATCTAAATTACACATGTTTCGGTTTAATTTTCTTTTAATGGTTGCCTGTGAATATTTAAATAGAAATTGAGAGAACAGGAATCTAAGTATAACATCTTTCGTAAGTAACTAAATACCTGCTAAGAATAAAATACCAACATTTCTAAAGAATCGTTTTATTGTAACATATTTCGACAAGCATTATTTTGATATTTATCATATAAAATTTATGAATGCATATAATTATAGTGACAAGTAACATGATATTTTCGAATAAAACAACGAAATGGATCTTGCCAGTTCTGTTTTGTTTTTATATTAGTTCGTTTATATTGCATATTTATTTTATATTTCTATTATATTTTAAGAATAAGACTGATCTAACAAAGCATACATTATTAAAGAATTAGTAAACATTTGTCAACATTTAATTGGATGGACATCTTTTTTAAATAGAGAATAATATTAAGACAATCGCATTCTTTCCATATACATAGTTAGCATAGCTAGATAAACTAAAAGGCTCTTATGTTTTGTGCCTTCGACTAAGATTACAAACAAGCCTGGTTTCGCTTTTAGATAAACGTTAAGAGCTCCGAGGCTTTCGTGAAGTGACCACAAATCATAAATCAGTATCCCAGTTTTAGTGGTCATGCGTCATAATTCTTCACAGAAAAATTATAATTATAGCAATTATAAATTGCATGTAGATTTTCCTCGATTCTTAGAAATCTATAAAGATTTGTGTGCCTTAAAATTGTAATTTGTTGAATATGTGAAAGATCTTTCACTAGCTTTAATTGTGACTTGTGGAATAAAGTATAACTCATTTTCTAACACACCTACGAATACAAATATTATTTGGTATCATAAGTAAATAAATAATATTTATTTATGTATATACTTTAACAAAACTAAATAATATAAAGTAGTATTAAGTTGAATAATTATAAGTCCCTTACTGTACTGCTAACCATTGTTGAACATATTAGTACAATTTCAAACACGACATTCACAAATAGCAAACGACGAGTGTACTAACACGGACCATCCTTCATAATAAAAGATTCGTAGTCATCCTTTACTCAGGACAGAAAAAAATGCAGAGACCATCGAGTTGATTTACAACCTTCTTTCGTTCTTCGATTTCACGGTCAAGCCGTAAAGGCATAGTGTGTTCCTACTACGCACACAGGTAGGCGCGATAGACTCCATTTTATACCAACATGTTCGATTTTTAACATACTGTCCGGCTATATTCTTTCTTTAAGTAGACTTTATGATTTTAAGGACTCAAGAATTAAATATATTGAATTTGTATCCGAATCCGAATGCTGATACTCACATGTTGCAATTAGATCAGTTATGCATTGATAAGTGAACCAGTTAAATAGACCTCTCACAGATACGTTCTTGTAAGACAGAGCTTAACTATCTAAAAAAATGCATTTAAAGACCTACCATCTTAGTGCTCGTCTCGAGTTTATACGCTTTGAAACCTGTTAGTTAACTAAGATTAATGAATGAAGAAGTGGGTGTATTTATTATAATTTTTAGTTTACGAATACATCTTGACCTTCTTCTGATCTCTCTAAATATCCTATAAAGCACATGCTTATGATTTGGAACCTCCATTAAGTATAAAGATATATTAAGGAGAGATATTAAAAACAAAATAAGATAATGTTATTCATAATTGAAAATTTATATTTTTAACTCTGTCAACAGATAAGATTTAATAAATATATTAACGATTTCCCTCTATACGTTTTAAAACGTTAATAACAAAAAAGACCGCAGATCTATAGGTATTGGGCTTGGGATACAAATGATTCATTTTAGGCTGAGTGTGGGTGGTTGTATCAATGAAATAACATCATGTAGGCAGAATTTTTATTGCAATATAAACAAATAAATTATATGGCACATTTGGTGTTGTGTTAATTATTTTAATGTTTTAGGTACACATACATATATAACATGTACACAATACATATTATAGGTAAATATTGAGTGCATTGTTGCGTATAGCAGATACAACGATTTAATTCAGGCTTATTTCGCCTAGAGGATTTAAATCAGGCTGATTTTTCATTAGTTCTTAAAACTAAATACCGTCTGAACACCCACGGTAAGGCCACGGCAACAAAAAGAAACAGCTAATAAAATGAAACAAGTATAAAACTAAAATGATTTCTTAGTATCTCCATCACTTAAACGTTCAAAATATATGTCACTCGTCAAATTCTGGACAGACAGGCGTAACTCAAATTTGAGACGTTTTAGTGAAACATTTAAGATGTCCTACCATTTTTCGGTTGAACACCGTATACAAGATCGTTTACAACCCGTTTACAAAGTGGACTCGACTTTTTTTAATGTTAAAAGCGTTATCTCTTTTTAGAAGTTCTCTCTGACAATTTTAAAAGCCCCGTGTGTTGAGTTTTTTATTTATCCCTCTTTGGGCTATGGTCCGGTCACTTTTAATGGGGCATGTAAAATTATTAATAATTGCCATTTATTTCCAGATTTTGGGCACCATGGAATTATTCTCATTGTTTTTTTTGTGTATTCGTCCGAAAAACTCGCGCTTTTGAAGTTAATATAAAATTCTTTCCACAAATTATGTTAAATGTAAATGGTGTGTCGGCGCCAAACCACGGGTACTCCGCACGTAATTTTATTTTGATACGTTCCGTGCTCGTTAATATATGAGTACTTTGATGCAGGATTATCTCTACCAGTTTTACGGTTCCAATTGTAAGCGTGTATTGACAATAATTATTTTAATTCAATTCGTTATGCTGTTGGAAACTACATTCCTTGAGTTTCAGTAAATAAGGTTGCTTGATGAATATGTTTTATCAGATTGGCTTTTAGACTTTTTTGATAGCATTATCATAAATACTTCTTCGAGAACCGCAAATTTTGATAGTAGTTTCTTTGCTGTTTGGAATATTAATTAATTACATTTTATTTTGACATACTTTGAATAAAGTAAAATCTATGTATCTATGTTCACCTTAGAAGACTTATTATAACTGCAAAACTGTACGCGCTATTTCTGCCAAAGATATATTTTGCTTTAACCATGTTAAAATATTTATTGTAAACATATGAGTATTGGTCGAAACCGAAACGCATATATATTTCGAACGTTTATAACTTTAAGTAACTCTTAACATTTGACCTGTATTGTTTTACAAAAATTATCATAATGTGCCATACATTGTCGGTACCAACTGATTTTCCAAATGCCAGTCTAGTCATACAACGTTTGAAATTCGATGCGACGTGCATCCTTTTTACTAGCTTTTCAATATTCTGTTTTGTCGATGTTTACTTTACTTTAGCTTTACTATTGTTCAGCATTTTTCATCAGAACTTTAATACATTGTCTAGTAGAAATTGGCCTGCTAATCCGTATCCGAATCTATATTGACTGCTGTTTAAGAAAGCCTTAAATAACACGTAATTATCTGCAAAAATGTCAGTTATAATATAACATTTCTAAGAAAATTTAAATATCATGTTACTTGTCGAAAATAATAAGTACTATAACAACAAATGTTTCATCTAAACAATCCCAGCAAATGCGCTTGACTACTCGTATAAATCTAATTTAATAAGTTTTCGGTTCCCACATAAATAATGTTTAATTTCACGGTAACCTTTTTATATCACAATTTCGTACCAATAATACCTTGAAGTAATTATGACGACTTGTAGACATAAGGATACACGTTCTACTCTTATACATACGTTTGTTAAAACTATTTGGCCTTCAGACTCCACACATTGACTTGATTTCCTTCCCATATGAATCACACCAAGACAAGTTTATTGGTGTTTGCCTATTAGAGCTACACAACTTCACATGAGAAACGATTAAAATGAGATCGAGAGTCAAACGCGTGATTCAATCACATCGCGCGCTTATCAACAATCACGTTTTTCATTTATAAATAAAACCCTCGATGTATAACTAACAACACTTAGTTCCCTTATTAGAATTCTGCCCTGCTGTTCGGTTTAAGTAATTTTCCTAAAGACGAGTATTGTGTTTTAATATGTATAAAGTACAACGAAATCGTCACATTTACATTCAGCGTTGCTAACTATTTGCTACAAATTTGTGTACGATACGTACGGCGGAATTATACAGCTTTATGCGTATTTGCACGGTTTTAGGAATCCGATGTGATGCGAATGAAATATGCCAACGTTTTTCGTGTTTTATGGGAACATGAGTCTCTCAATGCACGATGTCTTCATTGCAAAAATAAAATAACATTTTTATTCGTCCATTCGGTCGTTGAAAATAGTATCGCTGGAACAAATGTGATAATTGATAATAAAAATGGCACGTACAGACTAAAAGCCCCTGAAAGCGACACTGAATCAATTGACAGTTTTCTAGCTTTCTATTGATATACACGAATCACACACAGACACCTCCAATACAAATAAAACGCAAAAAAATTAGTGAATCGATAGAACAAGTGCTTTGATAAATCTTAATATATGAAACTTCACGTACTTCTTAGATGTAGAACAAAAAGCAAAAATAGAGATATCAGCTCTGCAGTTAAAACAGCCAGAAAGTGGCAATTGTGACAAGCATTAAATGAAACGCTGTAGAAATACTATATTACATACTACATTTTATAAGACATTTTAAAGTATTCTAGCGAGGTGGTGTAATCTACCAATCATCAACCGCCGTCTTATTTCAGCTCAAATGTTTGTATGTAGCGAGTTTTGATACACACGCCGTGCCCGGTGAACAGTCCAACATCGTAATTAGTTTTCGGCTGTCTAGCGGTCACGAAGCCGAACATTCCAATGTAGTGCCGACTCATCTAAAGCTTATCTACACAGATATAGGTGCTTTGTGTAAAGTATCTATCCAAATCAGATAGCGAGGCCGACGGTGGATAATTTTAGGTTTGTTCCAGTAAGTGCGGCATGCTCGATTATCGTTATAGCAGAAATATCGACAAAATCTTCTATTCAATATACTTCATAAACTAGATCAGACCAACATCGATGGCAACACGAACAGCGTTGACCAATCGTTCTTTGTCTTCTTTTGCAGCAATAGGTAACAAACGCCAAAGTTCTTCTAATGGTAGCTTGTCGCACTCAGGCAGCATATCAAAAGATTGCAACACGTCGCAACCCTCGCTGGCTATTAAAGGAATAGATGTTAATGCAGCTAAAAGACCAAATTTTCCATATCTTTTCAATTCTTCTTTTAACGTTTCAAAAGAAAACACATTGTTTGCATCTATTCCCATATCTTTTAAATAGTAGGCTAAAGCTTTGTAGTAAACGTTAACGGCTTCATGAAAATCTTCCTTGCTAGCACATAGGTTGCTACACAGAATTATAAAATAGGACAAGTCTGTAGCTGGTGAAGTACATCTTACGATTTGAAAGTCTATGATGACGACACTATCTTTGCTGCAGAGGAAGTTTGGATACCATGCGTCTCCATGGTTTATGACAGGATGATCACCATGTGTTAATGTCAATTTAATCAATTGTCCATAGACATCGTCATTTAATAATTCTTTAAACTTTTTGTAATAAATGCTATTTATGCCTTCGACCTCTGCAACTACATTTTTATCTATAGTAATAGCTGTCTGAAGATATTTGGCGAACCAATCCCTGTTTTCTTCTCTATAATAAACTTCCTTTAACCCATGTGTAATGTCTGTGAAAACATCAGGTTTCTTTACCCTGAGCGCTAAGGATACAGAATGGAAGTGCGCTAACATTTTTAATATGATATCTCGTTCATATTTTGTTATACGTTTCGGGAAAGATTTCAATTCTTTAACTGATAAATCCTCCATAAGTATGTAATCATCTTTTCCATCAACGTAGCAACGGTAGCAAACTGGCAAATAATTCTGAATGCTCTCCTTTGCGCCCAAAGTCTTCTGAATGTCGATCAAAACTGGCAATATTTTAGTGAAAAATAGAGATTCCCTTTTGAAAAAGACTGTGCTATTGAGAGTATTTCGTAGTAGTACATTCTGTACTAGTCCTTTAGCAACGAAGCTCTCTGTGTGTTTGTTGCCGGTTACTTTTATTCTGTATACAGCGCTGAGCCTGCCTTCATCGGCGCCAACTGCTTTGGTCACTTCCACAATTTCAACATTATCGTCACTATTCGTCTTAGACTTAAACACTTTGTTAATAACTTCGTGAGACAAGGACTTGGAAACAGTGGCTAATGTTAACTGTTCCATTGTGATCTTGTTAATAATCAAATTGTTCGTTCTAACATATATTTAAACATTTTCATATCAGATGCGATTAGATTGTCAAGCTTTATCAAATTTGCTAGCATTTGCTGTTTCTTGTCACTATACATATTTGAATACTTCAGCTATAAATTAGTTGTTGTTTGTTTTAGAGAACATAGTATGTTGTACTTAGATAAATATAAAGATATTTGCTACTATTTGAGATACATAGATAAAAGCTGAATCGATGTTTCCCGTATGTCAAAAATACCTACATATGTTTTAAAATCCACAGTATAGCCTGGAGCATAATATGAACTTCCATTGAACAGCGGCAATTGTTTTCTTGGTTTTCTTACCCGACCTTTAAGCAAATTATTGTCGAATGTCTCGAATAAAATAAAACCCGAAATGTGCAGTGCTTTATTTTTCCACATTAAATGCTGTCCAAATGTGTAATTACGATGACCTCCGTATTCTACCGCGAAGCTTAATGTGGTATTTCGAGCTGATGGACGACTTTGCTCTGGGCAACGAGGTAACTCGTGACGGATTCCCAAGTGTGTTCACGAACAGCCGCCGGAGCTACGGCTATTGGTGCTACCATTTCTCACTGAGGCCTTTATTACTACCCTTTCTACTTTATGGCTGCCATTAATGGTAGGTTTTGCAATTCATGCTCATGTACACATATATGAATAACATAGTGTATTCTTCGATTAATACATTCGTTTTATTTTTAAGATAGTCATCATTTTAGTCACAAGCAATAATAATTCTACCAAAGTCATGGCTCGCGGCCATGAATATTATGAAGATATTTTATAAGCTTTATTATATATACCTATGTTATTAGTAGTCTTAATCACTAGGTCAACAATTTAATCGTATACTACAGATATTATATAAATAAAGATTTTATTCATATAAACACTATGGTATACCGATTTTCTCACTTACATTTTGAATCGATTCGAACACAATGATTTCATGTAGTATTGATAGTCTAAGCGGCTGTTAAATCGTTACTTCTATTCATTTATTCTAACAAATCGTCGCAGGTCACTTTAGTAAGTTTGGATATTTAATTTTATTATGAGAATTAAAATAATATTACTCACGTTTGTAGTAGGTATATATAAAATTTAATCCCCAATTAGTAACAATGTATATGCAAGAAATAAATGCACTTTAATTTTCAAACTGTTAGTACTTTAGTATTTAAATGTCTTGAGCCATTGACCTGCGCCCATTTTGTTTGTTACAAATACTTTTACCCTACCATACCTTTATTTTACTATTGAGTACTGACATTTTATTTATGAATAAAACGTGAACACAAATTCACGCTTTTGCCATTTTAACAAAACGTGCAGGATGTAGATCCTAGTTTTGACGGACTTGGATGGCTCTAGCTACAGGATTAACTACAGAAAATGAAACCGTATACCAAAAGAATGGAATAATTGGACCATATTGTGCAGAAATGATCCAGAGGTTATATTTTTATTTATCTATAAGTATGAAGGTGTTTTGAATAAACATCAAGTAATGCAAAAATTTATATTCTATTCTTTATAAAACTATATGCATAACATTATGTAGTAGGATAACAGTCACAAGAAAAATGAACTTATGTTTCAAATCAGCATAACTTTCATATGGGTTGGATCATTTCTGCACGACATAGTCAAATTTAGGTAAAGAACAGTCACAAATTACGTGATTGTAGGTAGATAAGTACATAACGTTGTTACACAAACACATTAAAATTTGGTTATTGCTTACAAATCGTCTGTATAGTGATCTGAAGTTATATTATCTATTCATTGTTTAACATATGATAAATATAGCAAACGTACTGCAATATTGACATTGATAGTAATTTTCTATTTTTATAACAGTTGTCGTATGATTTTATATTTGTTTAAAGCTGGTTCATTAGGCAAAGATCATTACGGCTACATTACTATTTATTAGTACTAGCGGTCGCCAAGTGGTCGAATTTTGCCCATAAAAGATTTCAATTTTAAGTTTGATCTTTATTAAGGTTTTATTGTTTACAAGCTGATCCGCGCAACTTCGTCTGCTTTATATAAGAGGATTTGTCCCGTTTTTGCAACATTTTTCATTGCTGCTCCGCTTCTATTGGTCGTATCATAATGTTATATAGCCTTATAGCCTTCCTCGATAAATGGGCTATCCAACACTAAAAGATTTTTCAATTCGAACCAGTAGTTCCTGAGATTAGCGCGTTCAACCAAACAAATAAACTCTTCAGCTTTATAATATTAGTATAGATAACTATACCCTTATAATCACATTTCATTTAGTCACCTACTCCAGATACATATTATGTAACCATAGTTACGAAGTATTCTACGGCATCAGCCGAACAATGTCGAAATACTACGAACGCGACTCGACCGCTTGTATCAAATGCATGGTTGTGTGCGTGTAGTGCTTTTTCATTAATTTAATGTATTTCTAATGCATATTTTATGAAAATATTAGAAATCGCTACTCCTTCTCCGTATAAACATTAACTGTGCCAAATTTTATACTCCTCCGTCTGCGCAATTTTCGTAAAAAGGGGTACTAAGTTTTTAATTCACGTATTCGTATAGATGACGTTGATTATCATGTCAAAACTTCATACTAAAGCAAACTTGATAAAACAATTGTAAACATTACGTGAAACTATCCTCCTTACTACCTAACTAATATTATAGATGTAAATGTGAGTTTGTTCGTTGCCATAATGAAATTTCGCATACACGTTCCCAGGGGATCAGAAAAGCATATAGGGTACCCTAGTTCTTACGAAAATGTCATATTTGAAATCAAAATCGAACTTTAAACAGCCGAACATATCATTCGAGTAAACAATATTGTAAATAATGACTGGCTCTGGCAAATTCTAAAGCATCAGCATCTCATACACGGTAACAACTGCGTATATCGCTTCTATACATGGCTTACTTTATTCGGCCACGGAATATCCGGCTAAACTGCTATCCGTTTCATCTCTAGTCCTTATATTTCTTTCAATACTGTTTCTATATTTTTGTTTCAAAAAGTGTAAAGCTTTGAGTGCGACGTGGATGCAGAGTCATATTCAGAAGTACCTGTAGTTGCAATACTGCAACCACAAACTCAAACTCAACCGCAAGTAGTGTTTACCACCCGACAAGGATAAAGCCTTGTTATTTTACTGGTACATTATAATACTAACTAATATTTTTCGCATCTTATAATTTTACAATATTTAACTAAAACATTATGTAGTTGTCGCATTATGTGTTATATGTCAACAACGATCGTATTCAAAGAATACGATTGCGACATTTCTACTGTGCATTGTAACAAATAATTGTATTATGTTTCAATCTGTGCAGTAATACAATGTTACAACTATGTTTAAATAAATAATTAATGTTATTGTTTCTACAAAGCAACTTTTTTTATTTTATAGTTAGTTGAGTCGGTAATGATTGCAGAAGTACAATCCGGTTCTTATTATATATGTATTTCTGAATTTTATAAAATGATGTATCTATTATTTTCTTACATGAGGGAGAGTAGCTGTGGCGACGCAATATTGTAATTTTCTGCAGAATGTAAAATGTATAGTCAAGCGCGTGGCGTCGCCGCAGTCGGGGTTTCGTTGTAGCATAGTAACACCATTGTAGGAATCGCAATAAATTCCACATTATATATTTCGTAAATCTGTGTCTGATTTCATGGTCACCACTTGATACCCCGAACACACGAACACCTAGACACCAGATATACATATATAGACTATAGAGTAGGTAACATTACCGGTGCCCTTAAATTAAATGCTTTGGTTAGGTTTTATAGTGCTACGGCTGGCATTTTGTCGCTAGTTATAAAAATAAAGCATACTTAATCTATAGCACCTTTTGTCCGACCTATTGCTTATTTCTGAAGCTAGCGTTGATATGAAACCTAGTACATAATAAATATATTTATTAATTTGTATATTCCAAAACTATGACATCCAATTCAAATGTTAATCGATTATGCATACAAGTAGTTGTATATTTCGAATAATGCGATTTGCTTAGAGATTGCAACAGTTCAATATTTTTTATTAGTAGTAGTCACTAATCTGTAGTTAAAATATGTAACATTTTGTCATGTACTCTTTGTTTACAAGCTGCTAAATATGAAAAGAAGACGCCCCTATGGCAACTGAATATGTACGAACAACACAAGAATCGAAGTAAGTATTAATGCCCTTTCATATTTCTGTTTACATGCCGCTTTGGAACAGTCACATGCTTTGCAGGGAATAAACGAAGTAAGTGTAACATTAGTATATACGATTCTGTGAAAAATTTAAATTGACAACTCGGTGATATTTTAGGACATATTGCTGAAACTGTAAGTTTTAATTTAATTAGTTATATTTTTCACAGAATCTATCAAAATTGTAATCTAAGATAAGGAATATAATCTTTGATACACCTTTTTGACTTCATGTTACCTACAAAATAATCAGTTTTGAAAAAATTTATATAATGTGGTCTACGCACTATATGTTCACCATAACAGGCACTGCCTTGCCTCATTATAAATTCACCAAAATGAGCATCGGCTTGTTAAACATAGAACTCTATAACTAAAAAATTATTTCACAATTTCAATTTGTTTCAATTGGACAGTGGATATATGTATATTAGGCCAACCCGGGTGAGTTTGGCAAGGATGCTAGTATAGAAAAAGAAATGTTATCTTAAGTCAACATTAAAAAAATATTCTTTGAAAATATACTTAACTGGTATTTTATCAACTTGAATATCTTTAGTAACTAAACATTTATCAAAACGGAATCTCGAAGTCTAAGCTTATTACTAAAGTCTTATAACTGATAATCGTCTCTTACAGAGTATCTTCAAAGGTGATGCTAGGGATCGTATCGAAAACTATAGGCCGATATCTACTTTAACTGTCCTATCAAAGGTTCTTGGAAAAGTTCTTAATAAAAGAGTACTCAACTTCTTAGAACACAAAAATGCTCTTGCACCTAACCAATCTGGTTTTAGGACAAAAAAATCCACCGAAGATGCCGTCCTAGAATTGACGAACTCAATTGTTGATAATCTAGACACCAAAATTAAAACTATAGGCATCTTTTTAGACGGCGACGATACGGTCTCTACACACATTCTCTTGCAAAGATTGGAGACTCTAGGTTGCTTTAAATTTATTCTGTGACTATCTTACTAACCGTAGTCAACGTGTTAAGGTAAATAATTTAGTTAGTTAGTCATGACGAGTACCTTACTTTCGGCTTACCACCGGGCAACGTGCTAACTCCCACGCTTTTCTCTCTGCTCTATGCTCTCAATTCCAAACTGCAAACTGCTGGCCTATGCGGACGATACAACTCTCTTAATAAGTGGGGAATCATGGGACAGTGCAATACAATCTGCTGAATATGCGCTTAAAACTATTATGGATTGGCTAAGTACTAATCTGCTCACCTTGAATGTGTCTAAAACACGATTCATCACTTTTACTGCAAACTCTGCAACATAGCCAAGGACAATTAATTTAAAAGCACATAGCTGCCATGTTATGTCATCTGACATCAGCTGTCGATGTCTATCAATACAAAAAGCCTCAGACGTTAAGTATTTGGGAGTGCAGATAAATTGTACGGTTAGTTGGGACAGCACATAGACATCACTACTGCTTGTGTACGCAAATTAATGTTTTCTATGAAAAAACTAAGAAACGTCGTTGACACTCACCTCATAAAAAATATATACATACTTTCCTTTAGTACAGTCTATCATTGCATACTGCATAGTAGTTTAGGGAGGCACTTTTATAACCTCTATGCTTCGACTCAAGGGAGCTTAGCGTCCTGTCCTAAAGGACCTATTAAATAAACTTTTTCGCTACCCTACAACTCAACTCTACAAAGACATCGCAGTCCTAACCGTCAGGCAGCTTTGTATACTTACTCCAAATTATTTTATGCAAACATTCCTTACTCTCGTATGGTCGCCCACATACTGACAAGCGTCGCAAATATCACGTATGCACCATGACTAGAATCAGAACATCCGTTGCGGGCCGTCATTTTCAAAACCTAAGCAGTCGTGTGCACAAGAAAATAAATATTGTTTTTTTACATATTCTCGCTACCGAAACACGAATGTAAAAAAATTCTAACAGAAGACCTTCTATTCCTAACATATGAAGAGACAGAAAGACTTCTTATAAGTGATCTTCGAGTTTCTTTACAGACACACATACACACACACACATGCATACACACAAGAGCGCTCGCGCGCTCATTCACACATACATATACTGTGCTGCATAGCTTAATTTACTTAAATTTGTTTTGTTTTCCTTAAATTTTCATATTGTTCACTTATTAACTATTCTCTAGTACAATAATCTTAGACCCACTTAAATTAGGTACTATTCTAAAACACCACAACTATTTTATGGGTTAACTTATATTGCAGGGGATGGCGTTGGTGTCTGTCACACAGTTCTCACTAGCTCAGACACCATCGTTTTACTCTATCAGTTTCATGTAAAATCTATCTTTGTCCATTATATGTTACTAATTTGTACATTATAAGATTGGCAAACTGTATCTATTTTTGGATTAATAAAGATTATTATTATTATTATTGTGGTTGTAACTGACTGTCAACAAATTTACTACGATCGACGATGTCCTTACCACTTTAAATCAAATATCGACTGTATGTATGGAACAATGGCTTAAGTGGTTGCATCGCTGCCAGTGCGCCTAATGTTATGAGCTTGATGGTCAAAGATACAAATAACGGTTACGAATCAAGTGTGTATTATTAGAATGTTTGAAAAGTGCGACGCAGGATTTAATCGTAGTGCGAAAGTTGTATTTAAAAAAAGAAATATATCTACAAGTTTTGTTCTCAGCTTTGATATACCCTATAAACAAGGCTTATATCATACATACATCATGCTAATCCTATACTTGTCATATATAAAAAGCCGGTTTTCTGTACGAGTAGGCAGAAACTAAGGATTGCTTTTTACTTTAAGCATTCACATATTCTGTATGCATGCTGGACGATATAGCCTACTCATAATTTGGCTTTTCTCCAGAACGTCTTGAATTGGTAAGAAAACGTTTGCCGAGGTATTCTGCTTCCAACTTTCCCATTAACAATCGCCGTGCATGCCATGCCATGCACTCCACTTATGTTTTTTCGTAATATTTCCACTTAACCTAACCATCATATATGGCTGATATTATATTATTATCTACAGTCAAAATTATTTAATGGTTGACTATAAAGGAAACATAGAAGATATTCCATTAAATAATCGCTTACATTATGCGATTCATTACATTCGTATCTAAAGGCATCCAAAGCAAGGCATTCAAAGATCAATCTTAAATAATAACTAGTCAATTGCCATCAACCGCTAGATGAATTAAAGAAACTGGTATTGTTTTCACCATAATTTCTTAGATTAAGCAGACTTATTCATGCGACTTATCTTGGAAGTACCACTATGCCCCGAAGGTCACAGCACACCTTTTGTTGTCTTCATGCAAAGATTCCAAAGAAACATCATACTCGTAGGTGCTCGTACGTATCGTTAGCATGGGCATCAGTAATTCCTCGGCGTGGCACTACACACGTATTATCTCCTTAAATATAGTAGGTAAGCAAGCATCGACTTGAAAATGCCACTAGCCTCCAAAAGATCACAACCTAATGCTGTCTTCTGAAAAGTAGTTCCAAAGAAATATATTAGTAACTGATAGCATTGGAATCGGCAGCCCTTCGACCTAGCGCCAGCGTCGTATTATAAATTTTGATTTATGAGAGAACGCCAGATTAATAGAGCAAACCTTTTGATACTACAAGCATCAATAGGTTACTCTCAGATTGCTCTCTATCACTTAGGTCGTATGTTAGTTAGCCACTTTGGTGTCCTTTTTAACATACCCCTACTGTTTAGATAAAAATATAATCGACCTTTGCCTCTACTTATATCTATGACCTTTGTCTTATGGCAGTAATAAAGAGGGAATCACATAATAAGATTACTGAAAATAAATGGCTATTTGAATTTTCTTTATGCGGTGAATGGCACAAGTACAAACATTGCCCGATTACTGAGCCTTTATTAGTAGTGTTACAGATTGTTTTATATTGGTGAGCTCATTGGGTTTGTTATTAGGTTACGTTGCCAAATATTAAAGCATCTTACACTGGTCAAATTTGATATTAAACTCCTCCTAAATACTTCTAATTAATTTCGTTGCGAGTTCCACGACAATTTAACTTTCCCTGGAAATTCACTGGAGTCAACGCTCGTTGTTTTTATGGTTACTGCTTAAGCTAGCTGCAAAAATGTGGCAGTGGTTGAAGTGCTGGTTGGATTAGTGATTAAAATTAAAGTCGTCTAAATGAAAAAGCTTTGTAATACGTTATCATATGCAAATTCACATGAATATACGAATAAATTCAAAAAAAGAAAAGGGCTGCCTCAGTGGCGCAGCGGCAGTGTATTAAATTGGTGTGCGTCAGATCTAAAGTTCGTTTCCTAAGACGGCATTGAGTGTTTCTGTCAAAAAATTCAGTAGCAGCTATTTATTACGCAAGACCTAAAACTATAGCAAGCGAATTTGCGTGTGACGTATTACACGCACTAGCTACCACTTCGAGAATATAGGCGAGCAAAATAATACGAAATAAAATAATAAATGTATTGTTATTATGAAGAAAAGACACATTCTCGATAGGCCGTTGCCTACTTTATCACAACAAAATGATACTAGGCACAATATTAATGACTTATTCATCGATCTATAATCACACCTTAACACAGGAAATTAAAAATTACGCATTATAAAATAAATTAGATTTTTTACATAGCTTTATTCAAATTAATATGTATAAGAACTACAGTAGGTAAACATTATATTTCCTGTTACACACGGATGCATTTTTAGTACCTAATCATAAGCTTAGATATTATCGTTGATGTCATGTAAAATGAACTCGTTTATCGCGCCACTTTTATTAGTCTGTTTGTCTTGTTAGCTAATCTTTTAAACGTAACCGAAAATGTTGACCTACAAGCTCACGTATAGGATATATTTAAAACACTTTTTATAGAAACGTATTACATTTCATTAAATCAGTAATATGTGTCTTAAAAGAGTTACAAGTCTTATAAAATTTACAAACAGAACACGTAGGTACCAAGTTTCTTTATTTAAATAATCGAAAGTAAAATGAATCCCGTTGTTCCTTCAGGCACGGAACCCAAATATTTCGGCTGATAATGAATATTTCCTGCTACTGGTATTTCCCGTTACTTAATTAGTAACCTCACATCGTAACAATCTACCTAACAAGCCATAAAACATGCGGATTATTGAAAAAGAATAACAATAAAAGGTAAAACAAAATGGCCGTTTTACCTGCGCGCGCCAACCATCATACATTCGGATTTTTTTTAGAACGGGCACCGGCGTCCTACAGATAAAGCCTGTTGTAGACACGAGTAAGACAAAAGCATGCCGTGTTGTAGTTTTATTTTTGATTTTAATCGTCCATTTTGGTCGTTGAGTAGTGTGGTACAGCGTTCGTTTTTCCGTCAGCGATTTATGGCCGGCCGTCAGCCGATCGCGAATTTAGTCTGGTTATGTCACACGTAGCACTTTCTTATGATCTTCTATATAAAGGAAACTTTTCATATTACATTTTATTTGATAAGAATTTTAAAACAATGTCATATTCCAACATAATACACATAATATAGTGCAACAAAATACCACAAATATAACTATTACTCTCATAAAGATAGAATATAATTTTCTCTATCAATGATAATGTAATGGACAGAAAGCATGATACTTAATGGCAGCAATAGAAATCTCGTTAAGTAGTTTTGAAATTAAAGTAACTAAATGTATGAGATAAAAATGACAAGATTTTCTGAGACAATATCGTTAATTCATTTTGGGCCAAAAATAGATTTATATAGAATTTCTTAGTTTATGCTCATCAAACTCAGTATTTGTTTTTCAATTAATCTATTCAGAAACCGATACCGAAATAGCTGAAATAATATTTTATTGTGTCTAGCTAGAAGATCCTGTTTGTTAACGCGCCTAGGAGATCCTTATAAAAGCCTTAATTTAGTCAATGAACATGAGAGTGTTATTGTTTGTCATAATATCGTCACACTTATTAGTTAATATGTATTCGAAGAAATAATACTTTCGACTTAAGGTACATCTAAATTAATATCAATACATAATATTTACGTATATATAACACTTGCTACTGTTCCAAACTATAATGTAATAGGTTCGATCAAAATCGATTAGATTATACTAGATTTAAATTTTCATTGAATACATAGTTAGTTATTATTTTGGCTTAAATAATTATATAACGGTAGAGTCATGTATCTGATCAAACTGTTCACAGCGTAGTCATGCTAAAAACTTCATTTCAATTTAATCGTCCTCAGAATATTTAGTGTAAGACATTGCAAACATTTCGGAGTAGCCAGCAAGAAAAAAATCACCTGAAATTTGAAATAAGAAGGCAGGATCCCACAATGTGATTCGCGTTTAGATTTCGTTTCGGGATTCGTATAAAAAACTTGGTTGATGGCGAGCGTGCGAACGAGCCCTTTTGTGCCTTTGTTCGCCTGTACGTCAAAAGTGCATCTGTCAGGATCATTATAAATTCAGTAGTGTACTTATCACAGACACGCGATCGCTGTACCTTGTATCATGAAACGTTCGACACTGATTACCAACTCATAACCATAATGTGTACGGACAGCGGCAAAACGTGACTCGGGAGTGTTCAAAAAGGAGTAACTACCTCACATTAAATACAATTTAAAAGGTTTCTATAGGTCAGAAAATATATTTGTTCCTGAAGTGCAGCGCAGAAAATTACCTCTTTTAAATTGCTGATATAAAATCAACAGAAAGCGTCTTTGCTTACTAATAAAGGAGCATACATAATTTAAACGAATTTAAGTAAATTAAAAAAATAGGGATTGTAGAAAACAGGCGTTCGGAACCCAAGCCGGGGGCGATCATGCCACGAATACCACGCATTACCATGAGAATTGCTCAGAGAATACCTGCAAGACTCTTGATGCATATCTCTTGTTCAAATGCATTCTGAACGATCTTTGCATAGCATTGTGCACAGCTTTTTCTCCGTTGTACGTTACTAATTTTAAACTACACGAGTCTTTTCATCGTTTATCTGCCTATCGAGGCATGTTATCATTGTTTGCATCTCTCTATTGATGACTGTTTGACCGCGTCAAACGATTCTCAGAGAAAATTTCCCACTAACCTTAGTGTGAATCGCCGCGAGCTATCCGCGATAGAATTATAATTAAGTACCTTAATTTGTGGTTCTCTCACAAATAACAAATCACTGATAAGCATCTACGTTTTACAAAAATACAAAAGTCAATCGTTTGTAATTATAAAACACTTGAGTATCCGAATCAAAGGAACGAATCCGATGGTATCGTTAATGCACGACGTTATGATCGATTGATATCGATAAAAATAAAGTTGCGGCCAAGCTTACTGACATGATTACGACAAGCGGTCGGGGGTGGCAGATGCCTCGCCCTTTGATTTCTTTACATTTGGAACATCCAAATGTATTCTTTATTATAACACCGTGTCGTGTTTTGTGCACGTCAGGTGACTCGGGAATAGATGTGAACGTATCACCTCAACGATAGAGTTTAATTTATTTTGTTGAGTGTTATGGCCGTCCATCATGGGTCGAGTCTCCAACCCCTCGCAGTGGGATACTGGCTGCTATCCAAGAATGCGTTTTTTATTACAACATGTATAATAGGCGGCAATTATTAAGTTTCTACGTTTAGTATTAATGATCAGAAACATAATTTTTAATGTGTCTTGGTGGCGGCGAGTTACCTTCGTTGGCTCGCTCGTTTATTTTACATTGCAGTGGGTTCTTTAGTATCGAGAATTGTTATTGGGCCTTTAAATTTGATTGCATCAGTAATAGACATGAAAAATAATAATTGTTTATTTAAAACTAATAGGTGATTAATGCGTGTTTAATTATCAAAAGATGTTGGCGCCCGTTAAGCAGCGAGTTCGTCATTACATGCATATACTGGTTTCTTCTTGAGAATTTTGCCACTTTTGACACTTATTTATATGTAAAAATCTTGTTAGGAATGTTGTTAATTTAATTATTCATTAACAGGTAAATCCTTTTTACAAAATATTACTAATCTTTACGATGTTAAGCCATTAGAAGAATGTTATTATGCGAAAGTTTGGACGGCAAGTTCTTAAGTAGGTACCGTACTAATTTATCGACTCCTATCAAGGATTAATGGCACTATTTTAAATATATTCTAACGTATTTGACGACATGATATATAAATTTAAGATATTATTATAGTGCTTGATAAAAAATGTCATGAGAACGTTAAATGTTTAGATATATTGGTAGGTAATTAAGCTAAAATTTTGCTTATTTATACTTCAGTCTGTCTTAATTTTTGATGTTTAGTGATATTTATTTATTTACCGTTATTTTATTGCCCAAGTATACGCAAGAGCCATGCCTGCCGTGCTGTAACTTCTAACTTCATGATTTTATAATTGTATACAGGAATCATCGTCATGTATTGCTAATATATATAATTGCATGAATTTATGCTAAATTATTTGTAAAGACTGTACAACTGACAATGTATAACTGTTTTTGTCCCTAATACATAAAATAAAATGTATCAGGCGCCACGGTTTCACGCTGCAATCTGGGCATTCGCTTAGTACTGCTGGAGCGAGTATGAATTATAAAGTGATCGCGAACTAATAGCCTTGTGACTATTTTCTAGGGTAGATAGGAATTGTTCTCTCAGTAAGAAGGCGGTCTTTTATCCTTGCACTAACATGTGTGACTTAAATTTTTGGCTACATAACAAAGATGATTTTTTGACTACACGGATGGCGTAGTGCTTTAAGTGGTAAAACTTTGGGTGATCCACAAATGGTTGTTCCGAGTCTGGATATTCTTTGTGTCCGTTGTTTTGATGTTTGTAAAGTCTCCCGCGACACAGGATGTAAGTATTCCTAGTGTGCATGCTGCCTTTTGTAAAAAAGAAAATAAAAGTAGGTGTAGCAATCATCAGCTGCAATACCCTTTTACAATTAGCCCGTATGCGTTTCCCATCTTAGTATTATAAAGTGAAATACAGTACACAAGCATTGTACTATAGAAACCATGTGCATGTGCAGTATTGTTCTCTAAATGCTGTTGCATAGTTTCATACCAGATAGGAAAAACGCATTTGTTGTCAATATTACTGTACTGCTATTTCGACGTTTCTAAACGTCCAAAATCAATTTTAAACATGATTAGAACACAAGACCACCCGTAAATGTAATGCCCGCAGTTCGGTAGTTCGTTCGCAAACAGGAATACAAATGCCTCATTTTGTTTATATGTGTTAGCATAGTGATTTGGGCTTTGTTAATAAAAAACAATTAATTAGTATGAACCTTATGTACGGACCTTTCAAAGACTTGGTCAGCATTTCAAATGTACTTTTGTAGTGCACCGGGTCAGTGTTAGTTAAAAGCAGTCATTTTGAAAATTGACGACTATATGCTGTGTATATACTTTAGCTCATCTTAGGATATACCAAACTAATTAGCAGAGATCACTTATCCCTTAAGTCCCACGTATTAGGGGCCCAGTTTGATTTCGTCTACCTAGCCGAAGTCTGGTAAATTACAAATTTACCAGACTTCGGCTGTTATGGAAAATATTCGTACAGTAAATTTTAACACTTAAAGATCTGCTCAAGCCTAAACACTAACTTATGCCATGCTTAGGCATAAGCATGGCATAGCTGGTTCCGGGACCAGCTATGTAGACATGCATTAACGTGAATATAGGGAGGATGAAATAAGACATAAGTATGATAGCGGACACATTAATCTATCCTTAGCTATAGATTTCGTAAAAATTACACAGGTTTTATTTAAGGCCCAAATATACAGCGTAGTCTTGCTACAACTATTGACTCCTTATTACCTTGCTTGTCTACCAAAAATTTACCTTAAACACGAAACATCACAACTTTCTTCGATCTCACGTGTAATGCCAAGGACTAAACGAGCGCTAGAAACTTTTTATAAATGTATATTACTCATTGCAATCGTCAAAAGACGACATTATACAATACATTCTAAAACTATCTTCTACATTTCGTCCAAGAATAATAATATAACTCGAAAATTCGCCATTAAAAAAGCATGAGTATCTTTTTCTTCTGTTTGGCTAACAACTGCAAGTGCCGCCGGTGCTAACAAAAGCCACCGACCACTTGACTGTATTGTGTTGGTACAATAGTCTTTGATTTCACTATTGTGAGCGCAGGTAAGGGCATCCTTGCTCTAATCCCTATTAACGTGTTGTTTGAGCTCTGTCTGGGGTGGGAGATGTCGTTTTAATGCAGTCATGATTGTTTGATTTGATATACAAGACTTCCATAAATACACCTATAATTATCAGATAGTTTTCAATGTGGATGATTGAATAGAAGTTTTATAATGAAGCTGGTAAGATTTCTAAAGCATTTCATTCTCTATTAACTCAGTAAAGTATTAGTAGAGCTCGTCAGCTCTTGATCGTGAGAGCAGGCGCTATAGCCGACAAATAAACGTTCCACGTCGATTTCTAGGTCGGGCAAAGTTTGATTGTGTTCAAGCCAAAGAAATAACTGTGAATATAAGGATTTGGCAACTATGTCGGGCAGATGCCAATAAATTGTTATGGGCAATATTAATAACCTATCTTGGATTTGTTTGCCCTATAACTAATAGACAGTGGGCAAAAGTTCAATAGTAGTTATGTTAAATAAATATACACGCATATGTCAATCAATCAAAAGATGGGTTATGACTTATGACAGTATATTCATTGCTGAGTATAAGTAGCTGAGCAAAATGTGAATTTGGATATACAATGGTGCTGTTATTTTTACTTTCTTTGACCTTTTTTATTGTTCCCGGTTATTACATCAAATGTCCACAAATCTTATGATAACCAACCAAGGTAACCTTCAAGATACAACAATAACAGTTTTATAGAACATTTTAACCAAGATTTTATTGAAATTGCCTGACGAAGTAAGTTGAATCTGTAGGCGGACTCCAAGGGCCGATTTCTACAAAGCTTTAAGGCAATCAATTATAACACTTAGTACGTTGTAATAAAATATCAGTGTTTTGCAAACTTAAGTTGATGTTCTTCTGGTGGGAAGTAGGAACTGTTGTGAGACGAATATAATATTATTATCATGTTAGTGCAACTGAAGGTTATTTTAGGTGAAATACGATGACCAGCTACTTATGGCCAAAATATTTCAACTAAGACCAATAAACGACTCATTAAAACCTAAATCTGGAGTATAGCACTGTATGGCTCAGATACATGGACATTGACATAAAGGGACAGAGAGAGATTAGAAGCGTTTGAAATGTGGTGTTGGCGTAGGATGGAAAGAATAAATTGGACTGAAAGAAAAACAAATGAGGAAGTTCTAAATATGGTAAAGGAAAAGAGACATATTCTAAAAACAATAGAGAACAGAAGAGGGAAAATGTTGGGCTACTTGATACGGCATGACACTTTTATAAGAAACATCTTGGAAGGAAAAATAGACAGCAGAAGGGGAAGAAGAAGGCCAAGAAGAACGTTCATAGATCAAGTGAAAGAAAAGGTAAAAGTTACGTCGTATCAAGAAGTCAAAGCGTGGGCTGAAGATAGGACATTATGAAAGAGACTCCACCGACAAGAGCTTGGCTCTTAAATTGAAGAAGAAGGAGACGATGAGCCTGCAGTGTGTGCATTGCTGCCTGAAAAATGATAAATTGTTATCAACTTATTGCTCTGTTCTCTGCTATTAATTAATCCATGAACGATGCCATTTATAAGTAACAAATTAACTTGCTCATTTTTCGTCTTACTACCGAAGCTAAGCTAAACGATGTTCTAAGAGTTAAATAGGAACACACGTTACAGTCGCAGTAAATATCTCAAGAGATATTTAATATAATCCGTGAAGCATAATTCAAAATCAAAACATTCCTCACTAGTACTCGATAGCTCACAGATACCGGTGAGCGTACGTGCAACATGTCAGAGAGATTTGTGAGAGCATTCTAGACCCAGCTCTATACTTCAAGAATGCGGCCTGAACCCGCTACAAGCTTACAACCAAACATCTATTCCGCGAATCCGTTATACACTACAACTTATACACATGGCATACATTACGCGCTAGCAACTGCTGCACTTAATATAATATCGTGTTAAACATTCAGTGGTTACGGAACATAAGTTTATGTTGACATATTGCGGTCGCAGTGGTTATTATAATACGGGTCAGATCTCGACTTTCGTAAACAAGAAAGAATTCAACGCGCGCTCGCTATCTATGTACACGAAATTATCAAAGTAAACAACAAAATTGATAGAATACATTAGGACTTTACACTAGTTGCTTACGTCCACTGTCCATTGGAATGTATCGATGTAATTTTAAAGAAGTCCGGAAGTGAATCGTGTTCCAAAATGTTAATAAAGACAAGGTCAGAAGTTAAATAATGAATACATTTTCTGTAACATGTTCTCGTCTAGTATACCTACTATGCATTTATAAATAGTTCATATTACAGTTACCGGCGGCAATATCCTCGATTAAAACTGAAATTTCACTAATTGTTTGCTAGCGTTAATAAGCAACGGTAACCAGCTACCATCTGGGGAGTTGTACAATAGTTTGACATAACATAACACAACCAGTATTAAAAAATCCCTAGCACAGTTCTATTACTTCGGCTAAAACTACCAACCCGCGCAAGTACGTATACAAGCACCACTATTCATTTCACGTTTTTCAAATACATATCTTATCACATATAATAATAACTTGATGCAAAAGGCCGTATTACTTGAGATGAAACGCATCGTGAAGAGGATCCTTTCTCTACAGCCCTAACTACCGGTAGCTTGGACCCTGTTTTCGATGCGGATGTTTTTATACTGTTTATATTCTTAAATGCTTTTTAAATACTATATTTAAAAATGTCTATGGTATTAAAACGTTCAGTAATAGAGAGAATAATAATAATAAACTAAATATGAATCTTCTCACTCTTGGGCAATTTTAATGTATTATCAGTTTTGATTTTTATTGTTCGCGATTCACCCATTGCTGCACCATTCTTACTGCTGCACAAAGTGTTTATTGATAATGAT
Source organism: Catocala nupta (assembly GCA_963675205.1). Classification (NCBI taxonomy): domain Eukaryota; kingdom Metazoa; phylum Arthropoda; class Insecta; order Lepidoptera; family Erebidae; genus Catocala; species Catocala nupta. Next base: position 12,853,127 of record OY776078.1, read on the forward strand.
GACCTAAACTGACCAGTATGAAACTCAAAATAAAATCTGATTACGTGCGAGCCGGACTCGCCCACCTTAGATTAAACGAAAGTTTATTCATTTAGCATTCAGGACCATTCATATAATATCTTCCTTAGAATATTTAATAACTATGAATTAACATCTAATATTATAAATCTTCATACGAACCCTGATTAGCTTTAATTAAATATAATCGGATAGGTTCAGGTTTGAGAAATCTACAGTTAAATAATAAGGAAATTATATTTGCCAGGTTTGATAATCACAGCCGTTAACTGCAGGAGAGGGAAATTGCCATTATGCTTAGCGATATTAATTTATTTAATTTTAGCAATATGTCTAATCGTTGTTGGAAGACAGATGTAGATCTTACAATTATTTATTATAGTAAAGACTTCTTTAAATAAATATATCTACGTATAATCAAAAGAGTTTAATTTTCTTATATTCTATAAATATTAATAGGTATTAGGGACTACTACAGGGTACACTTGTGGTACCAAACATCGTTCTAGTAGTTTCTAATCTTCTTTTACAATTCTAAAGAAGTGCTATATCGCAACAGCGTTTCGAGATGCAATCTCCAACTACAGAAAAACTGAACACATCAGAAACTTAATTATCAAAAATCGTGCGTGCTGCATCTAAAAGCTGTACTATTTGGTCCGATACAATTTGTTGGTATCACAGTATCGGTACTAGCGGGCACAATGCCTTGTTATTAAAACTTTTGTTACGTGGCTTTTTTAACGCTGTCGACTGCATACCTGCGTCCTTCTCGGCTTACCTGTGCTTGTGAGAGGGCAGAGCAGGGTAGACTCGTGTATGCATAGACGAGTCAAACAAACGGTGACGAAGTGTTGACTTGGATAGATGGCTGTGACTATTTGTGATACTTATGTGAAAAGTTGTGATATCATGCTTACTGACAAACTTGTGACTTAAACATTTAAATGTTTTGGAATACGTAATCTTCATCAACGTTTTATTTTATTAAAGTGAAGTTCAAAAATATTTGAAAAATAAATTTGTGCTTGTTATATGGAACAAGATTTTTGTAAACATCGTTGACTACAAGGATATCCTAAAGTGGGTACGAGGATACAGCCATTTCCCGCCCAAAATTTGTGATCGTCCGCCTTGTCTGCGGAGGCTTAAGTCTGTGGGTGCGCAGGCGCACCGCGAGGCTCCACAAACCGGGCGGGCCAGTACACGATGGAAGTCAGTGCCGGTCGGTCGTGTGCGTAACGTCGTCGCGAGTGATGTCGCAGCATGGTCGCTGCGCGTGCCTTGTTGTGGTGCCTGTGCCTCGTCGCTGTCGGGACGTCGGCCGCCGCCCGCGCACACCGCCAGCATCAAGCCGCTCCCGCCAGACACAAACACTCGGAATTCGTTAAAGGAAAGAGTAAGTGCTGTGCCGACTGCCGCCCACGGCGCTCTCGAGTGTACCATCGCTTAATATTCAATGTGACGTGACCATATCTGACCCCAGTGATACAGTTGTAACATGTAATGCAACCTCGATCGAACCATGTAAATTAGACGCGCACTGGCCATAAAACTGTAGAAATAAAGACTCTGTACGCTAATCGCTGGAATAAAATAAACAAAGCTTATCTCGAAGCAACAAACGTAGCCTTATATAGCTCGGAAAGCTGCTCGACGGTACAGTGAACTGAACCTTAAGAGGCTGTATGTTGAACAATTAAACTTCATTTTGTGTGACAATGTTTTCCGAGAGTTTGTGAAAGGGATGGAGACAATATCCTTTGGGATGAAAGGCAAGGTGCACGCATTGTATACCGCTTTTGAGTTGGTGGTTGTACCTGTCGCATTCAAACAGACGGGACGCGCAGATTGACAAAATTATATATTGCTTTAGCGTTTTGAAACACAAGGCTCTGTTCGTTTTTATGGCCGGTCAAACTAAATTGGCGTAGTATATTCCACGTAATTTGAGTAGATATTTAAAGATGCCATTTTAAGCGCAGATCAAATGGATTTATTTTGAATTATTTTGTAGTAAAGTAATTTATTAAAATTATATTGTACACAGATCTATATTGATATGAGAAATGACAAATGTAATACTCATTACTTTAAAATTCGTGTTTTATCATTAAGCTAGTGAGGCGTATAAAACTGCGATAGCTGTCCTATACACAGAGGCTCTTATTAAGAATCTGTTTAATATTATGCATTGATGACGTAGTCGCCGCCGCTTAAATTTCAATAGATTGACATAAAAATTGTATGAATGTTAAAATAATTTAAACGGCTTTTGACGTACTTTGTTTAGTTTACAACTTTATAGAAATATATTCATTAATACTATTTTCGTCGTGACGATTGCCATGGTTACGGAAAGCTGATGTGGTACTGGTGATGTAAATAAATATATTTCTGAAAAGCTGTCAACAAAATAAGCCGCGAAAATTCCGTTTGAAAATTTGAATCTGTGATATTCGAGTTGAAGAACAACAATACTATATAAAAATTTATAAGTAAAAACTAATGATTATATCTGCACAGAGTTTCTTATTTTTTATAAGCTACTCACTTATTGACAAGAACATATTACTTGAATACATACCCACTCCAAATATAATTTCAACCTATACAACAAATATAGATTATTATAGTTTTGTATTAAACAACGTCGTAATTCAAAACTTGTTTTGAACTTTTGGTCAATTGTTATAGAAGTACCACGAAGGACCGTAAACGCCATTGTTTTTTTCATTATAGTACTTCAGCGTATAAAAAGCCTTGGCTTAACCACTTCAATGTTTCTTTCTTATGTAAAGCTAAGATCTATCGGTTTCATAATATTCTAAGATTAAGAATCTGATGAAGTATGTTATTAATAGTAATTTTATCTCTGTCTTTGTCTCAAATATAATAAAGTGTAAAGTATTTCTTAGTAAAGTACTTGATTCTAAACATGAATTATATAAACACATACTTCTGAAATTAAAAAAGTGCTGTAGAAAATTTTCTTATATTTTCACTTATGATTTTGATCGTAAAAGACTTAAAACATTTTTTCTACGCAATTATTTATTTGACGTAATATTATGCATGTTTTACTTAAATAAATGCCTGGTAGGCTAACGAAAATCACAAAATTTTAATCATTTAATCAAAAAGTCCTAAATTCTATAATACATAATTAATATGTCTAAATAAAAATACATATAGATTTACACCTTATTGCATGCGAATAAAGTTCAAAGTCATTTACTCATTACTTTACATGTACTGCGCAATAAATACCTACTACAAAATAATCCAAAGCGAGAATTGTCTTACATTTACATATTCATAGCAACTGTATTTTGAACAGTATTGTGCAACAAAAATGCTGACGGATTATGCGCAGTCATAGTCATTGAAAGTGCCAATTGGTTAATAACATATTACCTACTTTCATTTAGTAGCGAAATAATAGTTTTATGTAGATATGTGACAACAAACGATATTTAGCTGCCTAACATAATTATTGTGATATTATAGGCTGCGCAATTACATATATAATTGTATTACTTGCAAATAACTTACTATATTGCCACTTTCCACTTGGGAATATTAATTAAATTAATCATTTACTGGACTTATTTTAAATAAAGTTAGTTCACGTAAGGCTGTATGTTCCCGAAAGATTATCTACTTAGCGCACTTTTTTGCTATTAACGTTGTATTACGAGTTTCCTTAGAGCGGTATAAAACCTCTTAGCACAACCCTAATTTACTTTTTAGTCCTCAACAACAGGCGACATAACATAATATATCGTTCTAAATTTAAAATATTATACAGTTACATGCAACCAGAATTTATAAAGTTATTGAAATTTCAATTAGTATATCACAGCACATAAAGTAGCACTTTATTGCAGTGCGTCATATTGTTGTTTGTGAGTTGCCATTATAAAATACAATCACCAAAATATATAAGTTACGATGAAAATAAAAGTTAAAACAAAGCATAAACGAAAAAGTATACATTAATCCAAGGAGTCAATACAGGCCATTGTTTTCCTCAAAACAATGACTGTCACGCGATATACACATGTGAAATAATATATTTTAAATTCAAATACTGTAATATATTATTACGCGCATAATCGTGGCAAAGTATACATGGCGAATTTATTGACGAGTTGACAATTATAGATTACTAACGTATAATTTTCACTTACAATCTGCTCGTCAGAGGGTCCAATAATATTTTCGCTTGGGTAGTCAAGTAAAGACAATATCCGTGTTGACGCCCCAACTATACACATATCACACTGATACTATTTTCTAGCGTTAATATTATATGCGTATTTTTAGTAAAGTAACCCATGGTACAACAGGTCAATATGACTTCTAATTGATTATCAATTTATTCTGTTAGTCAGTTATATTGGAGCCTTGTCGCCATTTTTGAAAGCATAATTATTGTATACGCCAGAACGAGACAGAGGGTTCAATGTATAGCTTTGTCTTGTTCTCGCGCAGGCAACAACAATACTTTGAGAGATGGTGTTATGGCGCTTGAAGTTGAAAGTGAGAGAGCAAGCCGGACGTCTTGCTCTCTCACTATATTTACCTATTTGGTTGCAAGATTAATGCCAACGGTACCGTAAAATGCTGCAACATTGCCGTCACTGCTCAACATTGCCTAAATTCAAAAATGTTAAATTATTGCCGTTGTGAAATGTTTTTATTATCTATGGTATTACTAAAAGCAATCCAATATTGAATTGCAATGGAAATAATATATGACTTTCTTTAAGCTTGAGGATTTATCGAGTAAAAACTTGAAAATCCGGGCAAAGTTGTAGCATTTTACGGTACACTAAAGAGTGTAATGGAACAACGAATTTCAGTATACATGTATATCTTAGAAATCAGATTGTTGGACTTTCAATTTAGAAATTACTAGATGTATCTACGACAAGAACCCTTTTCTAAATTGGTACATATTAAAAAGTCAAAATTGATCGCTTAAACGGTGAAGGAAAACGTTTTCTAAGAATTCTCAGAATATTGCTTCAAATACGTTCTCTTTGGAATCTGACCGACCCGCAATACAGCTCGACTTATTCTGTGAGCTTTGTGACGGTATATACAGGGTGATTTTGAAATCGTGTAATTCCTTTTAACCACGCATTCTACTGCTGATATAGAATAACCCTGACCATATTTTTTCTTAATTAGAATAATGGTTTCGGCAAAATTAGAGTACAGATTTTTTTCATGAAATGATTTCAAATAGTCATATTTTAACCACCTGACACAATCTTAAGATTTTGCTAATTTAAAAATAATAACAACAATAACTGATGTCGTAAATAATAGGGGGCAATAAAAAGGACCGCCCGTTATTATTTACGACATTAATTATTAATATGTTTTTTTATTTTAATTAGTAAAAAATTAAAATTGCCTCGGTTGGTTAACATATGACTATCTGACACCATTTCACGAAAAAAACGGTATATAAATTTTCAAAAAAAATAATTCTAATTAAATAAAAATATGGTCAGGGTTATTCTATATCACCAGCAGAATGCGTGGTTAAAAGGAATTACACGATTTCAAAATCACCCTGTATATAATCTGATTTAAAATTATAAGATGGCCACATATATTATGACAGTCCGACATCATATTACCGAGGAAAATACGGTGATCAAGTAAATTAGTGCTCTAAGTCAAGGTAAACCTGTCATACATGGTGAGATAATAATAAAAATAATCATTCACGCACGTCTAATGACTGTAAAACAACCACTAATAATATTTATTATAGATCCCATCTTGTTAAGGTGACATGTATATTTGTCTTCTTTTTAATAGGCAGATAGAAAAGGATAGACATATGTGATTAAATCTTGTCATATCCTTTACATATGGCGGAATTATATAATGTTGTTGTAATAAATGTATACTTATTAATTTTATTGAATACACGCTAATAGTTGAAGCATACTTGCTTGTTATAAATGTCATTATTTTATACGAGCAATGCGTAGGTTGATATAGTATTTTATTACGATTTAAATTGAATATCACGCAATAATATTGAGTGAACATTACATCATAATAAATATGCTTATAAATATGCAAATGTAGGGTAGCGTTATTAAAGATTTTTATACATAATTTTCATTTCATCCAAAAAACTGCATACGCATTTGTTTTAAAAAGAATGGCTACCCTAAGGTATGCGCATATTATAGTAACTCGTTGCAATAAAAAGTCTTAAGGTCTATCCACACATATCAGGGCCGTGCCCGAGACGTGGCAGGACCGTGCCCAGTCACGGGTTCAAAAAAATATCAGTGGGTACTCTTTATATGAACTCGTTCACACACGTCCGTGCCCGGGCTGGCACGGCGACGGAGCTTCAGTGTACTAGCATGGCTATGGCCCTGTAACGTCCCGGACACGGCCCTGATGTGTGTGGATAGACCTTTAATCTGATAACTTTAAATATATCGTTGTAGTTTACCGCAAAATGCGAAAATAAACAAAGCATCATGAAAATCACTTTCAAATTAGGATCTAAGTTTTATTCCCTATCCAGCCTCCATAAAACTACCCCTTACTTACTTTCCAAGTTTGTGCTTGCCAAGTCATATGACTTATGTATAACTATTCGCATATTAAACAAACAATGTATTTCGTTCTTAGCAAATTTTAACATTTCTCGTATAAATTTAAATGAAGCTGTTACAATTGTAAAATAGGAGATGTAATGCTTGCCTATTCTATTTGCAATATAAATATTAACAGAATCGTAAAATATTTTTTTCATTTCTCTATTTAATGGTGTGTGACCGCCATTCACCCACTATTATTTACATTAGGGCTCTGACGTCATGTCATTAAAATATGCTACCTTGCAATTGTTAACGTGCGCCGTTCTCGCACTTGACAACATGTATGGGTTATAAAATCGTACAATGTTTCAATTCGGAAAGCAAAGTATAAAGCACGTAGTTCTCAAATCGAAATATTTTATAGGCATTGTACCTCGTTCTCAAATCAAAACATATTTTTAGTTATATTGTATTCTGTGTTCAAATCAATTTAATGTTTGTTTTACGTATTGCATTTCGTACCCAAACCAAATTTGATACTGAAATTACTTGAAAACAGTGAAGGACGTAGACTACTTCTTAATCTGTGTTTTAAAATACGAACAAGGTCGCTGGTAACAACTAGCCGTTACTAATATTATAAAGAGGTTTTGTTTGTAGGGGTAACTTAGGAGTGCTAAACCGATTAAAAATAACATATGTGCGACTGTAGGTCATCTTAGCGTACCCGTGAACATGACTGCTGTAAAGCAGCCGAAACTTCGGAGAAAATGTAAACTTAAATGAAAATAATTTTCATTAATTTAAATAGCTTCAATTTTAGTGAAGTTCAATAATAGTAGTGTTATAGTTCAAAATTATGTAATAAAAGTGTTTTAAAATAAACAACGCGATAAAATCCGTATAAAATAGTTTAATTTCAATCTACACCATCGCTGCTCGATAGGTTAAAATGTAGTGTATATTTATATGACACGCCACTCAACCAAACACACGGATGACAGAAGGAATAAAATCCATATTTCGAATTAAAATATAATTCTACAATCTACATATTATTTAATTAAACGTTAATCTATTACGGAAAACCAGTATTCTTAAACATGTAAACGCAAATCAATGATTATAAGAATTGACAAGGAAATACATATAGCGCGGCGCCTGTGTACAATACACAGAATTACACGTGTGAGGTGCGTCTTAGCACCTGGCTTGCTATGTACTCAGTTTTGGATAAATCACGACTATTTAGCATCCTTTTCCTTATACATCTACTATACAAGCGCACGAATGTATGTTATTTGTGTTTTCTCCCATGAAATTCGCTGTAGCAGCATTTACTTTAGAATTGAGTATGTCCAATATACGCCAAGTAATCGCATCATGCGGGATACACCTTTGCATGAGTTTAGACACAATAGACGTATGAAGTAGTGCTAGTTACAGACTTCTATCAAAACACCAAACTTTGACTGATATAGATGGATGAGGTGATATTGAACTACAATAATAGCACATTAGTACAAAAATTTAAATACAAATCGTACACATACGCGAATGAATACATATTAATTCATTCTCTCATGACTCTCGTGAGATGAGTTACAATATATTATGTTATACGCTACGAGTATAAAACTCGTAGCGGGTGCACCCTTTATCCAATGATACAAAGAAGGACGTTCATAGTTTATAATTATGTTAATGATAACCTCTTTTAATAAGCGATTTTGTTCTTACGTATAACTTAAATTTGCCGCTTTATCTGTTATATTCACGGGAACATTGAGCAGACCAATAATTAGAATATCAATCAAAGAATTGCCTAATAAATAAACAAGTTACGCTTTCCTGTTTTAAATATTAGGTTGGAGAACTGGTTAACTTTAATTAAATGTTTATTAACTTACACGTTTTTGCTGCGACATTTCTTTACTGGTCATTTATATTTGAAATACAACAACGTGTCTTTAGTACGGCAGCACAGATGAAAGATGTAGGCGTTCCCTATTAAAGATTTCAACGCGCGTACTGAGATGATTCGAGTTTATTTTGATACTAACAGTTTGACTGAGGACATTTTTCATCCATTCGATCATTTAATTGAAATAATAACTGGTATACATATTTATTTTAAATATTGTTTTCACACTAGCAATAATTACGTGTCGTAGCAGACTTTATAAACGTTCAAACGGATACAATGAACATTTAAACTCGGAACTACATCGTGGATCACACAAATTTCTGTCCCATTTTGATATTTAACCAACGCCATTCAGCGCACTGACAGTGATCGGGCATTTTAAACACTTAAATATAATATAATATTACTTTATTCAAACGTAATTAGGTACGTTTGTATAAACTAATCTAATATTTTTGTTTATCATAGAATTAAGCTTATACCTATGTATATAGTTACCTAAAGTATATAATGTTTTGGCAGGCAGAGATGTATTATAACTACGTTTCGTAAGCTAAGGTTCGTGCCGATAACTTTACATTCATTCAAATTCTGATATACATAGTATTTTTAACGAGTGAAATAATGAAAATTCCACAAATATTTGGTAATAAACACGAAAACATCAAACGAGTTGTATGTAAAACTATTTAATTAACGCTTTGAATTAATGAGAATTCGATATTTCAATACGAATGGGTATAAACGAGTGATAATCATATGCGCGACTGGAGGTGCTTGACCCATCGACAACTAGAAACGAAAATAACCGGAATTCGTGAGTCCGTGAGTCAGATATTTTTCTAAAATGCTATTTTAGATATATGCGTATAACGTATCATGCTTACGTGTGGACATATATACTCAATGTTAAGTCTGTAACGCCACCCACGTATGCAACGTATGCGTGTCATGCGTTAACCATTGTAATTATTTCTATGTTCGTTGTAAATTATGATTCAATCTACTGTGGTAAGACCTAAAGAAAACTTCACATGACTTAATGCCATCTTTTAAAGCATTATTATAGTGAATACTAAAAGGAGACTGCATGTTATGATGTGTCTCATCATCATGCACATCAATGTTTTAGAAGATGAAATCTGGCTCCTCCAAGCGTTGGTGTTTTTCGGTAAAGCAACTTGTCTACTCTCACTTTATACATTATTTTATTTTAAGCCTTCTGCCTGTAAAGCTGCCTACCCACTCCACTTTACTATATTCCCTTACAAGGCTACCTTAAAATTCTTGAATCTCGTGACTTCATAATTGTGTTTGCTCATAACGATGTCAATCCTGTATAACATCGAATTGGGAGGCATTCGTTATTCGCCATACTACTTCATGCGCTTTTATGTGACTATTTCACACTACTTACACAGTTTTAGCTACAGATAGTTATAATCTGTTAACGTCTGCCAACGTTCGTTGGCAAGTAACAGCAAGTACCGAGTAATCAAGCGGTAAGCCGATACTTTACTCGCCTGAATTGTCTCGTACGATTGTTTTAGTACGATTGTTAGTTGACTGTATAAATACTTTAGCTAGAGACTGTGCTACTACATGCCTGTAACGTCAATAGGATGTTGACTCGACTTTTCGGCAGCATTTTGTACATAATAACACATTATAATAGTACAAAAACAATACACACTTTGAAAATACCGTATGAAATGAACTATGTAACGATCGCTGCTAAAGAAATTACAGTTACAAGAAACTATATTAGCTGCTTCGTACTAATGTCCAAGTGTGTGCCATATTTTGTACAATACTTATTGATGTGTGTTGCTTTGTTCAGCGGTCTTGGCCGTAACATCATCGTTTGTAGCAGTGTTATTGTAATCTTACTTTACAAGTGGACCATATTATCATATATACAATCTTAAGTCTGGCCTGCCTAGGTCAAATATTAAATTACGTCTACGCACTCATTCTACGATTTTTAAACATCAATAGTTAACGATTATAAAGTAACAATGTATACTGTTGACCAACCTAAAGACGAAGCCAGTCCTCATCACATAAACATAATTTTGAAGGAGACAGGATAGATGATCGTCCTGTGAAAACATTTTAGGACTGAAATAAAACTACTTTGCAAAGATTTTATCGCGTTGTTTATTTTAAAACACTAATAAAACATATTTTTGAAACCATTAAACTACTAGTGTTAAACTTTACTATTATATAAGCTCTTTAAATTATTAAATATTCTCATATTTAAGTTTACACTTTTCCCGACGTTTCGGTTGGTTTTTAGCAGCCATGATTACGGGAAGACATTTTTAGTTCGTATAGCTATGTACATAGAACTCTTGTAGTTGATCAATGCACAGTAGGCGATATTCTACAATATGCATTTCATCATCTGTGCAAGTTATGAAAATCCCATTTATTTGTTTTTTTGTTTGTTAAACTTTCACTCTCTAACTACTCGAACGATCGTCATGAAATTTCGCAAACACGTTTTCAGGGATACAGGCAAGGGACATAGGGTATCTTTTATCCAGAAAAGGTACTATTACTAATAAACCTATATTTACGCGAGTGTAGCTGCGGGCAAAATCTAGCTATTAATATTCAAGTTTATAGTTAAATCATTTTCATACCTTATATCAATTTATAATACGAAAAGAGGTCAGGGATGGCTCGGTTGCCACTATGTAATTATGGGCAGACGCCACGTACTTAATAATGAAATATTGCAAAGGTTTTGAGATTCGCTTTTGGGTTTAAGCACTAATGAACACGCTTGTGTAATAAATTGACTACATCTAGCTATACTACTATATATAGATGTTATTTAGGTATCCTTATTATAAGCTAGATTTTGGCCGCGGCTTCGTTCGCCTTAGTGTAGATTTTAATTTCTATCTCTCGGGAACAATATTATTTTTCTGGATGAATAGGTAGTTCTCAGCGACCTTTCCTGTATCCCTGACAACGTTTATGCGGAATTTCATGATGATTAATCTAGTAGTTGCTTCAAAGTTTTAATCGAATGGTTGAAATAAATTCTCCTTTACTCCAGTACGCTAATTGCAACTTCGATAAATAATGACCTTGCTTCACTTATCTCGCAGTCTTTAAATGATTTTGCAATAACTGAGTGACCTGCACTCTTGTGATTAACACAGTAAGTGTTGTACGCCAGTTGCTACGATTCTAGATATATCTTAAGCATTCGGTTAACGCAAAATTCTCTTGTAAAAGTTGCTTCACTTTCGTGGAAAAGTCAGGTTCGGCTTTTAAACATCAACAGAACTATCTATCATATCAGAACGCATCGCATCCAATGCGTCATTTCATCATTGACTTAAATGGTAACTGCATACGGGTGCGGCAGTGTACAGCTTACAATAATGGTTTGTAGTGAAAGGCGCCTTACAAGACCGAATTGGTGAAGGCAGAAACTGGTTCCAATGCTTCAGAATGTAAGTAACTGGATAAAAACATAGCCCTAAGACAAACCAGTCGTGGACGACGAACATACGCTACTCCCAAACTTGGGCGGGTTATTTATTGCTGTGTAACCTGGCTGGTTTTAGATGTCTACTTAGTTGGTCTAAGCCGCTATATTACCTTCGGAGTACGATGCTACTGAATTAAATGAAACATACAACAGTTGTGTTTTAATGGAATTGTTAGTTGAAAATAGAATTGTTAGTGATTACAGCAGTGTTAGAGAATTACGAAATCGCTTGTTAAACAATCACGGTACGGTATCTTGGTGTTTGTTTCTGTATACATATAGAGAACATTAGCATTAATAGTTAAAATTAGCAGTAATTAACAGTATTTACTATGACATAGCTGTACTGCTGCCAACATGCCTACAAAGTATTCTTGCCTTAAATAGAAAACTTAACATATATAGTCACAAGTATTACCACACTAATTTGACTATAAATTTTGCAGAGCTAGCTCTGCTAGAAACCTAGGTTTCTGACTTAAATTTGCATTGTAGTTTGATACAATGGCTATGCTTCTATCTCATTCTGTTAAACTAGAAAATTACCTAGTATCATTGACTGTTTATCTAAAAATAAACTAAAAAGTAGAATATAAAAAAATGGCTACCATAACATTTATGACAAAACCATTTTATATATAAAGTTGTTTAGTCAAATTACGATAGACAACCGGTGAAAACTTTCATTCGGTAACAGTCCAGTTCATCCCACGCTTTATTGTTGGACTCCAACGTGAAATAATGACAGATTTATCTCTCAACATCGGCCAACATCACTTCAATACTATCGCATATGTCATCAACAGGTTCAACTAGGTCGACCGGACACCACACACCCATATTATAACACCACAAATTCATCGTAACAACAGAAATATTTTGCCATACATCATACCATTTTAATTGCAAGCATCATATTTAGTGTGCATATATAATGCAATGAAAACAATCTCGAAATTTCGATGTTTTTTCTCGCAAGCTTCTAAGTTAAACAGCTAAATTTAATAGTCGTTAATCATGCGCCGACGAGTAGGCTACGTTTCATATCAGACATACGTGGGTGGTTAACCATACAAATTGAAATGGTATACGCGGAGAACATTTATCGAGTATCAAAATGTATCTTAAATTTTGTTAACCTGCCGTATGACATTTAGAAAGTATAAATTAATTAATTTTGTCTGCAGTTTTGGCGAGTCAATTGTATTTCTAGTTGCGTCAGTCACTCTTTAAAAGGCTGACTGTGTAAAATCTAGCAGGATAATAAAACGCGGCAATAGCCTATTCTCAAACGAAATTATCATCTACTTATTCATTTGCACGATTTCATAGAAACCCACAACTCAGACAAGTCGTAGAATATATTAGTTTTATTTTGCATTACTTGCATTTTCTAAGAATGTTATAATGCCAATAGATCTAGGCATATCATACGCGGCTAACGTTTTCCGGATAGAAAACGTTATATTTCTTATAAATATAAATTATAATATTGACATTTCTCTTTATCTTAATTATACCAATTAAGAGTAAGTAATGTCTGATTTTCTATAATACTCTCTATCAAAACATAGGATTCGTTTACTAGAAACATTTTTTGCAATCTTCACACTGTTTTTATCGATAGGTTGTTTCTAAATATATATCACTAGGTTTTGCCCGCGGTTTCACCCGCGTAAGTTCCATTGCCGTGGGAATATTGGATTAAAAAGTAGTCGCGTGTAAAGCTTCAGCTATCTACATACTACAGGACCCGAGTAGATAGGGTTTCGGGGGAAAACTATGGGTCTCCCCCTTTGGACCAGGGTACTGTGGGGTCAAGAAGCCCACTGCGCCTCGAAAGGCGGGTTCTACCGACCGCGCTGATTAGAGTGTGCGGTGCCTGACATTGGTGTTGGACTCGCAGGGGTAAGTTGTTAGCCGCTGAGGACGAAATGTTCGTTGCTCGGCAAGCACCTGGCGTTCGAGCGTCGGACTCAGGCGCGGCTAGTGTGAACCAGTCGGTCGCGCGAGGCACGGAGTTGCCTTTAGCGAAGTGGCAATGTGGTTTCACTGCCGCAACGTATCTCGGGCGCTTGCCTGCTCAGCAAGTAAGAGTCATAGCTGGAGTGACTCGGGCCACACCCGGCTTGTAGGCCTATTTGGGTAGGTGTATGGATGTATATCGGGAAGTGAGCGTGCCTTGTACAGCTCCCGTACCATACTAGAGATATGGGAGGTGGCTTATCCGTCGGCTTCAGCGAGGTTTTCGTGAGCAACTCCCAGTGTTGCGAGTGGTGAGCGGCTTTATTGCTCCGGTACCTATCTGGAGAATAGGTAGTGTCACTTAGGCACGAGGTAGCTCGCTTACGAAAACCGGATCTCTGAGGTTAGGGTGGAGAGTCGAGATTTGGGGACAAGATCTGTCTATAACTGATTGATATAACTGACTGACTGAAGGTGCTCGGACACTGGAAGGTACAGCGGCTCCCACTATTATAACCTAACGGTTGGTATAGGGGAACGCTATATCATAAACTGGACTAGTCGTAGAGAGAGGGATACCAAGTTTCATCGCAATCGGTTTTGTAGATTTTACAATACATCCTGACAAACTTTCACCTTTATAATATTAGTATAGATTTCATTTTCAAAATATTTTCTTATACGTCTTATCCATTCTTCGCCAGGCATCTCATCTTTAAAAGGAGCTCCAATATTATTGCGGCGCACAGTGTAGAATTTACCCAAAAAGCGGTCATGTATATTTTAAGTTTTCAGTCGATAGGCCTAGCTAAGTAGTAAAACTTCGGGGAAGCAATCACGTCTCTTTTTTGATTAGTTTTGGAGAAATTTAATCTTTGGCTGACGTCAGCAAAAGTCTGTTTTATTTGTACATCTGTAAATAATTATGTTTTGTTGCCAATAATTTATTTTATTATTGTAATACAGCGATATCTAACTATATACGATATCTAATTAAAGTGCTTTATATGCGATATAGAAAGAGTAATTGAGGTTCATTTGATTTTCTATTTTTTTTTATATCTCCCTGGTATTATCATAGTAGAGTTTTATTTTGCGTTTTAAATATGCATAATAATGTTATTTATAAATAAAAACAAAAATAATTTAGTTACTAATATTATGAATT
The DNA here is from genome assembly GCA_963675205.1 of Catocala nupta. NCBI lineage: Eukaryota > Metazoa > Arthropoda > Insecta > Lepidoptera > Erebidae > Catocala > Catocala nupta. Next base: position 12,868,306 of record OY776078.1, read on the forward strand.
AGGTAAGGATATTAAAGTATGTAATATCTACAAATAGGCATAGATAGGTCGGTAATTATTAAATATACAAAAGGGGTCCTCGCGACTGCTAGTTTTAAACATTTTATTCGTCATCTGAATGTAACAACACAATTTCTTCAGATGTAAGAACGATAGAACAGTATCTTCAGATGTAAGACGATAGTCCTTTCCGTATCACAATACACCTCGCACTGAAAAAAGAACGAAGAAAATAAGAAGTCTAGGACTCCGCAATTTATTTCCATGTTGCCTCATTTCTTGTGGTTATTGTTTAAGGAAGTTGTTTCTAATAGTTATTGGTGCGTTCAAGTAATAGTTTCATTTGTACGAGTTGCAAAATCACATGTTCGCAGTTTATCCCAATTTGGTAAATCGTCCAATAAACGCTTGAAATGGTCCTTAGGCCGTTCAACCTAAAAGAAAACATATCGTTGCGTGTAAACATTCGTTTAATTATTGAGAATTGTACCAGTTAATGTTCTTCATCGAATATAATGAATAAAACGAATATAAAAAATATACAGATATCTGTTTTGTTTTTTAAATCCTGAGTGATACTAAATCAAATTCAATACTTTATTTTTCATACAAGAACTCTTACCTACACTAAAGTGTGCAAAATAAACTCGTAAACAAACTCCTCGAGAAAAGTAAGTAACAGCCCTAGCCAGAAAACTCTGAACTCAATAACTCCGAAGTCCTTCAATTTTTTTTAATTTGTATGTGACCTCAATATCTGTCTTTTACCCTAACAATAAATTTCTGCTATGATGAGACTTATCAGATAAAAATATGTTAGTGTGTAGTTATTTTCTGTTGTTCTTCAACTACACTGGTAGTTAAAATCGCCTTATATGATATAATGAAGTTTACGAAAACACATGTTTAGAACCAAATAACGCATTTCTATGTTTTCTATGGCTTTTAATCGAGTTTTTTAATGTCTCCAAAATTAATAAAAATAGAGCCGTGGTTGCTTCTACGAAGTTTTACTTGTTAGCTAGGCCTGTCGGTTGATAACATAAAATATACATAACCGTCATTTGGGTCAAATACCGCACTGTGCGGCGTATAGAGCAATTTCTATCGAAAAATAATTAAACGTCACATCACTAGTCCTGTAGCTCTCATACATTAAGGGTGGTAAAAGTATGACACTGTCGCGCTTACACATGTTAAGTTATCAACGAGGTAAGTGTGACAGCAGCAATATTTCAAGAACTAACGTGCCTTAGGACATTTCAATAATTAGAACTATAATCTCTAAGATTATTGTATATAACTCGGGTGCGCCAAAGTTCACCTAAAATTTCAACTCGGATAATTGGAAATCCGAAAATTCGCGGCAGCGGCCGGCGAAGTGCCAGAACCGAATTGGTCCTTTAGTTATTGGTTTAGTTACGGTTACGGTAAACTCCCAGGCCATAAGCATAACCGTAAACGAGTCGTGTTTTATGAATTTCATTAATTTAAGACTATAAATAATAATCATTAAAACTATAAATATCATCTTCTACCCACATATATTTTTTATTACACTTGGTAAATGTTTCTTTCTGAGTATGAGTGAAAATATTATGGTGAGTATGTTTAGGGATAAAAGCGTTATGATAAAAAACAGTAGGAGTTTAAATATATTTACATTAATGATGTTATTAATTACAATTTTCGGAAACATCAGTGTTATGAGCATCGCCGGTAGCACTACAAATAGTATGAATGAAAACTTTAGGATGAAAATTTTTAGGAAGAATGATCATTCGGATTACAAATAGTTAGGAAGAACAATTTCGGGTAAAGAACTTTAGGTGAGCCAATATGGACCCATATAACTCACCTTTAATATTATCATTTAAGCTCTCCAATCTACAAAAATATTTAAAAAAGCAATCCTTACTTTTGACGTGTAACTGAACATCTTTTTAGTATGTATACACGTGTGTGTGTCACACTTGCCTTGGTTCACCTTACTAACAATGTTATTACGTTAACATTATTTTTACATTTACGTTGACTTTAGTCAATTTTAATCGGTTTTTATAAATCCAAAGTAATTATGTTATAAAACAAACATTAAAATGAATAATAATTAACCACATAAAATGTTATTTAAAGAGATCAGAATATATACATAATAAGGCATTTTTTATTTACCAATAAATTATTCCGCAGCTTCTGTAGTAACAAATATCGTAACTGTCATATATTGACGTATGTATACGTCAGAGAAAGTCTTCGCCCACTGCACTTCTCTCGAAGGTATTTGCCTTGAATATGTAGGTAACTTGTATTAGCACTCAATCTACCCGCACTCACTTCACTGTGACTCGATAAATACGTTGACAAAATTATAACGTCGTCGGTATATGCACAGGCTGTTTACTACTAAATGTTTACCGTTCATTCTAATATTTTTTTTGTACCAATGAAATGGTAGTTTATAAGCGTATTGCTCGGCCGACGGATAGCAGTTACCGTAGCCCAGCATACTTGAAACACCAAGACTTTATCCTGTTTGTTATTGCTATTTTCTTTTATTGCTATTGATATGGCACCATCAAACCTGATGTGTCTGTTTTAAATATTTTTTGTAGGGTTGTAATCTTTCCGAAATACTTCGTATGATTATGTCTGAATAAATTTTCCATAAATAATTTAATTAATACAAAAGTGCTTACGCGGCTTTTGATATTACATAATATGTATAGGTGTATTAAATTGCCTACAGCAACATTATAATAAAATTGATCTTGTAAATAATTTTAAAGTTGAAACCTAACCTACACGATATCGTACGTAACCAACACCATTTGTTCGTGGCATTAATATTAATATAATATATCAGCAACCAATAGTTCAAAAATCTTTACAAATAAAACGTTTTACTCAAAAAGTTAAAATGCCAAAAATGTAACATATAACCGTAATACTATACCCTTGTAAACTTATCCGTTAAAAAAACCTATTATACAGCCAAACAGGTAAATTTTACCTTGCGTCTTGAATACCTCTATATTTCTATACAAGTCTATGACAAAAACTATTCTTTGTTGATATTTTAAAGCCTTCTTGCCACACAAGCAATATTCAACTTTCAGCCTTAGACATTTAAGTGGTTATTTAATACATGTATTCTCTATTTCACTGGTTTTGTGGTTTTGGTTAAAATGACGCAAGCAATGCTTGGATATTTAATGCCTGGGAAATTGGGTGTTATTTTTCAAAATGTCTATTTCCTAATACTCATTAATGAGAGGGTGCGCAATGTTTTAACAGCTATATAAGAAATAGCATTGTAAGTAAAATCTGTATAAAACATTTCTCAATCTTAAATTGTCTTAATGCGGATCGAACGTCAACATTTTCCCCGTACGTACATATTGTAAATAATAGGCACACAAACAATCGTGTATTGTGTTTGAGATAAAAATAAGCTGCTGAACGGTAAACTTGGTAAACGACACTAATTTTACATTATCGTTCAATTCGTTATACATACGCGGTTGAGTTACTCGCACGTGTTCCGTTCACCGAAGCAAAACAGCATTGTAGACTATCTCCTTTGATTAATCACAAATAGCGGTGTTACTTGTAGCGTAGTAGAAGAAACTTGCTTTAGAGCCCGCCCACACGGCACCGCCTCTTCATTAGACGAGCTCGGTTCCTAACTTGTCGAACGACGACCCAATACAAATACATTGTTTTTATTATTACACCAACAGACAAAACTTCTATTAAGTAACACTCATGTTTAGTTACCACGCAGTGATTTAATGTATTCTTTTTCTTCTTTTTCAGTATGCATCGGGACAAATGGGCGAATGTCGGTTCCATCCAACCGGGACACACACTACAGAAACCTGCGGGATAGGTTCACGAATTGCACATACGTTGATGGTAATCTAGAGTTAACATGGCTGCAGAACAGCACTATGGACTTATCCTTTCTGAAATACATCAGAGAGGTGACCGGTTACGTGTTGATATCCCACGTGAACGTACGAAACATCGTGCTGCCGCAACTGCAGATCATACGTGGCCGAACGTTGTTCAAACTCAACGTAAGAGACGAAGAGTTTGCGCTTATGGTTACCATGTCATCTGCATTCACACTGGAGCTACCGGCTTTACGCGATGTGCTACGAGGCAGTGTTGGTGTATATAATAATTATAATCTGTGTCATGTAAAGACTATTAATTGGGACGAAATAATAACGGGTGTGAACGCTACATACGTGTATGTGTACGACTTCTCTGCTGCTGAACGCGACTGCCCGCGCTGTCACCCGAGCTGCGAGGCGGGATGCTGGGGAGAGGGTCCCGAGAACTGTCAAAAGTTTTCAAAAACCAATTGCAGTCCTCAATGTGCGCAAGGTCGCTGCTTCGGACCAAATCCTAGAGACTGCTGCAACACATTTTGTGCTGGCGGCTGCACAGGTCCGCTGCCGAGCCAATGTCTAGCCTGTCGGAACTTTTACGATGAAGGCACTTGCTCCCAAGAATGCCCGCCGATGCAAATATACAACCCCACCACTTATTCTTGGGAGCCGAATCCAAACGGAAAGTATGCATATGGTGCTACCTGCGTGCGGAATTGCCCTGAACATCTCTTGAAGGATAATGGAGCTTGTGTGAGAAGCTGCCCGCCTAATAAAACTGCTGTAAATGGCGAATGTATACCTTGTAATGTTACGTGTCCAAAGACGTGCCACGCTGAAAAACCGATACATTCCGGCAACATTGACAGCTTTAAGGATTGCACAATCATCGATGGTTCCATAGAGATTCTGGAAATGACGTTCACAGGATTCCAACACGTCAACCCTGACTACTCATTCGGTGAACGCTACGCAAAAATGGAACCTCATAAACTGGAGGTCTTCAGTACGGTTCGCGAGGTGACAGGTTACCTAAACGTTCAAGCTCATCATCCAAACTTCACCAGCCTCTCTTACTTCCGCAATTTGGAAGTGATTGGAGGACGTCAAGTCGTCGAAAATCTCTTCGCATCGCTCTACATCGTGAAAACGTCGTTACAATCTTTGGGCTTAAAATCCTTGAAACGAGTCAACTCCGGTGCTATAGCAATTATGGAAAACAAATATTTGTGTTTCGCCGACAAAATCGCTTGGAACAAACTCGTGAAATCTAAAGATCACAAGCAAATAATACAAAACAATGGTGACCCCCAGACTTGTGGTGAGTTAGTTAAGCTAGCGTTGTGTACTTTGAGGATCCTCAATTTAAATTTAGTTTATAGATATTAAAAGTATGCCGTTGCGATTTACTAATGTTTATTTGTATTTACATTTCATGTGAGCGAATTGTGATTATCTTTTCTAGTTTACATCACACACACAGACTAACCTAATTAACAGCCGTTGCCTCTGACCACTGCGTGATGCTCAGCTATCCATGATGTCATTAAATATCACAACATCATAGGATTCATTCAATTGTTTTAACTTTGTTCTTAATTATTAACTATTCAACAGAGAAAGCTCATCTCGTGTGTGACGACCAATGCTCAGCAGACGGATGTTGGGGCCCAGGACCGCACCAATGCCTCTCATGTCAAAACTACGTGTTTGAAGAGACGTGTGTTGAAAACTGCACCGTGTTACCTGGGTATGTATCATGCCTAGAAATAATCATTTTTATCAATTTAAACCAGTGTTTCGAAAGTAACCAAGCGAATGTATTATTTCTTAAACTGACCTAACGCGTGCAGCACGCATCTTGTCTGTGTTAAATGCATCTATTATCTTAGCAACCTTTGTCAGTTTTGGCAGCCTGATTATCATAACAAAAACGAAACGTGTGTGGGTAGCTGAGTCGTATAGTTTCGACGTCCAAGTTACGTTTCGGCCTCATTGTCTGTTTGATATACCGACATCTGCCTTTGTGTCGCCGTACCAAACACTCACATGAAAAAGGAACTACTAACGTAAAATTTCATGCTCGTTACAGATTGTACAAAGCGGGTCCGAAGCTCTGCAAAAAATGTCATTCGGAATGCAAAGATGGCTGTTCGGGACCGAGCCGGGCTAACTGTACCAACTGTCAACATGTACGAGATGGACCGTACTGTGTCAGCGAATGTCCTGATTCAAGATACGCTTCTGAAAACGGCACTTGTCAACCGTGCCATTTCAATTGTTATAACGGTTGCACTGGACCTGCAAATACTGTAGGAATTGGCGCTTGCAATTCATGCAAAAAGGCTATCATTAGCGAAGAAGCCACTGTCAAAAGTTGCTTGAAAGAAAATGAACTCTGTCCGGATGGGTATTACAACGAATGGGTTGGTAACGTTAAGCCGCTTGAAGGAAAAGTAAAAGTTGTTTGTAGAAAATGTCATCCTTTATGCTTCAAATGTACAGGCTTTGGTATCCACTCTCAAGTATGCCAAGTCTGCAACGGATACAAACGAGGCGACCAATGTGAAGACGAATGCCCCTCGGACCACTACACTGACGAAATTGGAAGGATTTGCACGCCATGCCACTCGGAATGCAAGGGATGTTTCGGACAATCATCAACCGATTGTTTGAGATGTCGAAACTTGAAGATATTTCTTTCCGGCGCCTCTGACACCAGCAAGCAGACTGTTTTTAATTGCACAGATACATGCCCATCTGAAATACCCCACAAAATATACTTCGATGAACAACTACAGAATCCTATTGACGAGCCATACTGTTCAGCTCATGCTAACGGCAATCTTGATATGGTTACTGCTAAAGTACCAACAGTATTAGTAATCATATTAGTAATAGCTTTCATACTGCTAGTGATACTGGGCATTATAGGTTACATGTGCAGACAAAAGGCAAAAGCTAAAAAAGACGCTGTAAAAATGACTCTGGTTTTAACTGGATATGAAGATAATGAGCCGCTTCGTCCAACCAATGTTAAACCAAACCTAGCTAAATTGCGTATAGTCAAAGAAGGTGAATTACGGCGAGGTGGCATGCTTGGTTTTGGCGCATTCGGTAAAGTGTACAAAGGTGTCTGGGTCCCTGAAGGTGAAAACGTCAAAATTCCTGTCGCAATAAAGGTTCTCAAAGATGGTACCGGTGCCAATACAAGTAAGGAATTCCTCGAGGAAGCCTATATTATGGCGAGTGTAGAACATCCGAATTTGTTACAGTTGCTAGCAGTTTGTATGACCAATCAGATGATGTTAATTACCCAACTGATGCCTTTGGGCTGTCTGCTTGACTACGTCCGAACTCACAAGGAAAAGATTGGTTCAAAGGCGTTTTTGAACTGGTGCACTCAGATAGCACGCGGCATGTCGTATTTAGAGGAAAAGAGATTGGTGCACAGGGACTTAGCGGCTCGTAACGTGTTGGTTCAAACACCCAACTGCGTAAAAATTACCGACTTTGGCCTCGCTAAATTGTTAGACATAAACGAAGACGAGTATAAGGCTGCCGGGGGTAAGATGCCGATAAAGTGGTTAGCTCTAGAATGTATACAACACAGGATTTTCACACACAAGAGTGATGTCTGGGCTTTTGGAGTGACGATTTGGGAGATTTTAAGCTACGGAGCTCGTCCTTATGAAAACATTTCTGCCAGGAAAGTACCGGAACTGATCGAAAATGGTTTGAAGCTGCCACAGCCGAGTATTTGCACACTAGATATTTATTGTATCATGGTGTCTTGCTGGATGCTCGATGCAGACAGCCGCCCATCGTTCAAGCAGCTGGCAGATACCTTCGCTGAGATGGCAAGAGACCCCGGCCGCTACTTGGTCATCCAGGGCGATAAGTTTATGCGCCTGCCGTCCTACTCTACTCAGGTAATTATCCAAATGTTGAAATGGTTATGTAGGCATAAGTTGGTGCATGTTTTAACATATTAATATATTATATTACAGAATTGCCAAGTTTAATAATAACAATTAACACATACGACTAATTTAGTTAACTCGTACTTAAATATTACTTTGTCATTATAGATGAAATATAATAACAATATATGTCCTGTTTTAAAATACATATTTAAATAACAATGTCTTCCTTTTTTGATAAACTTATATCTAAATATCTAAATGCCACTGCTAACATCTCTCGGGAAAACGTCATTGAGAGCCAAAAGAAATTTGTGTCTGAAATTGAGTACTTACCTCTATGAAGAAAGTCTCGGATTGGAGCAGACTTAATTTGGTCCGATTTAACCCCACAATGACACAAGTCTGCGCGTTCACCGCAAAAAAGCTGCCGGTGGTCGTATCTCCTCGTTTTGAGACCATCCCCATAACTGCCTTAGCCGATATTGGAATTGTTGGTGACGACAAATCGAGTGAAGTCCAGTTCCGCGGCTATTTAGAGGGTAATGCTAAATTCCCATTGCCATTGCCCACCACCTACTGCTTTATAAGGCGAAGGTATGGCCTCACATGGAATACTGTTCTCGTCTTTGGGTAGGTGCACCCCAGTACCAGCTTCTCCCTCTGGACCGCATTCAACGGAGAGCGACACGAATCGTCGACTGCCAGGATGTTTCAAATAGGCTAGACCCCTTGACGCTGCGTAGAGATGTGACATCGCTATGCATCTTCTATCGCTTTTACTATAGGGAGTGCTCCGAGGAATTGTTCGGACTGATCCCTGCTGCCTCTTTTCGCCATCGTCCTACGCAACAGCATTTTCATTCACATCGTTTAGATGGTTGGCAGTCCACAACTGTGCGTTTCTCCAGGAATTTTCTGCCTCGCACAACAAAACTGTGGAATGAGCTGTGTCCTATGGTATTGCCGGAACAATACGACCTTTAATACTTCAAGAAAAGAGCGTACTCCTTTTTAAAAGGCCGGCAACGCACTTGTAACTTCTCAGGTGTTGTGGGTGTCCATGGGTGGCGGTAATCGCTTACCAAAAAACAAACAAAATATTATAGTATTACATCAATATTCTTGGCATGATTACATTAATCAAACAATAAGTTTTATTAAGACAAACGGATAGACCAATCAGGCTGTAAATACATAGACTCGAGCTTGTTTCCATTTACTACGATCCTTCTGAATAAACATTATTAGAACATTCTGAAATGTGCTTCAGTCCGGGCTGTTCCCGGCTTGCCTTTCGTGCTTGTTTTATACATGTTACAACAGTTCTATGGAAAGTTTCGTCGTGCTGAAAGGTGCTCTTCTTGGCTTGATAAATTATGCATGGTTATTAAATCTAAAATGTCGTGTGATCTCTTTCCTTATGGGATGAGAATATAATAAAAACTTCAATATATTTTAAATAACAATTTTAAAATATATATTTCATATTTAAGGGTCCAATATATATTAGCCTACGTTATTACCTACGTTACAAATATATTTAAAGCCGCCAAACTGTGTAACAGTTTGTCAGCGGACATGTTTAGAAAACATTATTAATTTAATGGAATTCATTATTTGTATGAACAGACGTCACTTTTAAAATGTATGGGCTGGTCGTCTATGTTCGACTTAAGCTGAGAGAGATAGAACTGTGCAAATTCTTAGTAACAAATTTTCGCGGCTAGCTAGCACTCGTATAGTGACATCAACATCGCACCTTAAAAACCGAAAGGGCGAACATGACCGAAGTTAGAAATATGTAGATATTTATATTTCTAAATGTTAAAACTAAATGTCAATACTAATCTAAATTCGTACTATTAACGTTCAAAATTTAAAGTTAGTGCAATTGAGTCGATATCAGCTTATATTAACGTATTATATTACATGTTAACCTATTTACCCATATACTTATATGTATATGTATGTCTACAATGTTTATTTCGCTTATTACTAATGAGGTTTACATTACCACTGATAAAGAAACATTGTACCTCATTGGCCATGCTTATTGCACTGTGGCAGTCAGGTACAAAGCCGGAAACGAATAAGAAACATCTGGCCAGTATAAGGAGAAATATTAATCTTCCGTTCTCAAATCTTTCTGATATCGATTTATTTATCACAGTTTGTTTCCATGTTTTGGTGATGCTTGCTAATAGTGTACTAACATTTATGCTGTTACTAACATATGTCTTGTTTTTAATCACAGCTTATGGTACTTGTCCAGGAATCAGTAGGTATGCTAAGTGAGCGTTTATCATGATATATAAATATAATATGTATAGCAGTGTGGTGGCCTTGCATTATGTACGCTACAATCTCGACAAGCAACAGACTTGGATAGTATAAATACATTTCGCCTCTGAAGGGTTAGGTATAATTATATAATACCCATACATAGGTACACATATCCAAATGCCGTGCTAAATTAAATAAATAAATTACGCATGTGCTAATTTTGAAGTTAAACTAGCCCTTTGTATTATTATGTTTTTAACGGAGGCAATTGTTATACGTTAAATGTAGTCTTATGTAATGCAATGGCTACTATACTGTTAAACCAACTAATTATCGACCTGAGTTGCACGAGATTGTTGGCCATATTAAAATGTCCAACTGACATTAGATGCTTGATGATTATCGGATTATAAAAACAGACAGGTGTGTGTTATCATATTGATGCTTCAGTCCGTTACCTAGCTTTATTGGTGGCATTTCACTTACCTACTTATTCACTAAACATCACTTATTTTATATGATGTACTAGCTGACTCGCGCATCTTCATCTGCTTCACATAAGAGAATTTGCCCGTTCTTGCAACATTTTTTATTGCTGCTCCGCTCCTATTGGTCGTAGCGTATTGTTATATAGCCTATAGCCTTCCTCGATAAATGGGCTATTTAACACTAAAAGAATTATTCAATTCGAACCAGTAGTTCCTGAGATTAGCGCGTTCAAGCAAACAAACAAACAAACTTTTCAGCTTTATAATATTAAGTATAGTCTAGCTGACCCGCGCAACGTCGTCTGCTTCACATAAGAGAATTTTCCCCGTTGTTGCAACATTTTTTATTTATGCTATGCTCCTATTGGTCGTAGCGTGAAGTTATATATCCTTTCTCAACAAATGGGCTATCCAACACTATAAGAATTTTTCAATTCGAACCAGTAATGCCTGAGATTAGAGCATTCGATAAAGTAACCTACAGAGCCATCTATTAACAATTCATCGAACTAACCAATAAATACACACTACTATCTTTTAAGTTGGACCAAATTACAGATAGTTACGAAGTTTGATCAAAATCGGTTCAGTAGTTTCAGAGTTTATGCCGAACATACATCGTGACATGAGATTTTTATATACATAATAAGATATAAGATGTATAGAGGGCAAAATTTAGTTATGATTGCGGTGTATAGCTTACTTGCACTCACTGCCAAGTGTAGGCTTGCACTTCATCAAATCACTTCCTTGATATATGAGTGAATAGTTCCTTTAAGATATGAGAAAATCTTAACTGTCAACCTTTTTGAACAACCAATTAATTATAATTCGTTCACTTTACAGGACGGGAAGGAGTTAATTAAAACTTTGTCGTCAGCAATAGAAGGTCCAGAGCCGTTGGTGGAGGCCGACGAATATCTACAACCAAAGAACAGGTCTGGCCCAAGCAACGCCACTACGATCTCTGTGATTGAGGTCCATCCTCAATCTGGGAACCATGCATGTTCATCGTCATCTTGCATAAACGGGATTACCAACGAAAGCGCGATGCCTGACAGCTCTAACAATCCCGAAGCCTGGGAGCACGACTTCAGGTGTAACCATCAACCTAACATGGAAGGCACTGAGTTGAGGCACTACTATAACAACGGCGCTTGTGCCTCCGAGTCGTCGAGTTCGAGGTATTGTAGCGATCCAATGAGAGGGCGAACAGAGGCTAGCGAGACTAACTTCGACAGCATACCCAAAAACAAAGAAGCTCAAGTCGGGAACCTAAAATTAAACTTGCCCTTAGACGAAGACGACTACTTGATGCCGTCGCCGCAACATAACCAAAATGCGTCTACGTATATGGACCTGATTGGCGAGGGCAGCGAGAGTCCAGATTCCGATGAATTGAGATTTGGCGGGTTCGTCGGCAAGCGGTGTGTGGATAACCCAGAGTACTTGATGTCAGGGGACAATGTGTTGCCGCAGACGCTCGGCATTCCGACGGAGCCGGTGCCGCTGGAGTCGCTTTGTATGAGCGAGGGCAGCGGCAGCGAGTCGACGCCGAGGCCCAGCACCAGCAAGTATCTGCCACAGCGATCCGTCGAAGAGGAGTCGATGTCAGACCACGAGTACTACAACGACCTACAGCGCGAGCTGCAGCCACTTCGCAGGAACGAGACGACAGTGTAAAGTAGTACCCGCGCCTCCACCAATGATCTCTCATTGTAATGACTAATTACGTTTTACTTAATAGTGCCCGTGCGCACGACCCGTGCCATTGATTCGATGGCTAGTGTTAGATGGTTGGATGATGAATTTTATTTTAGTTATTAAAAACCAATTTGTTAATTTTTACTTAAAAATGTAAAGGAACTGTTATTTTTAATTGTATATTATTATTATTATAATCTATTGTGTGCACGCAAAGTGCGCTTAACAAAAATATAAGTTATTTATTAATTTAGTTTAAGGATGGCTATGTTATGTCGAGCGCCGAGTTGTTCAATTGCTAGGCGCGTGTTATTTTTATTTTAAAACTGTGATAATTAGTTTAATTTCGTACACAACCAGTGGGTGTAAAGTATGGCTCCCATATTGCCATTCATGTTTAACGTAGGGGTAATTACACTGTTTTGACATAATTAGCTGACGACGATTGCATTTTATTAGTAATTTAATATCACGTGCACTTGTTAGTTATTATACATTCCAGAAACTTGAAAAGACAACATAATAGTATCTAGGTACGTTGGCAGCAGATATAACAAAATTCACTTTTAATCTTAGTGTATTGGTGTTACTATTATAAGATTTCAATTACGTATACGTAGCTAATAATGATATATACAATCATATGTCTTGGTTTCATTGAATTTATGAATTTTATTGATTTATTTAATGACCACAGATATATTTATTCGATGTATTTATTCATTCCCATATTTTATATTATGTGATCTTGCCATTTTAATATCCAATGTATGCACAATGGCCACCCCACGTTAAGCCTGCAATTTGTTTATAATTGTACATAAAAATATTTGTAGCAAAGCTTAAAAGACATGATTTTAAAAGGGTAACTCCCTGTTAGCACAAAATAAGCTCAACTTCCAACTGAATGCAATTTTTGTCTTAGTTTATTGTTTCTTAAGACCAAACTCCTTTGTTTGCCATGTAACATGTAAATAATACTATTTTGTAAATATTATTTTTCATAATGATTTTAAGTAAGTATGTTTTTATGTAGTAGGTAGTAACTACTGACATATGACATATGATATACCATATAATAAAATTTTGTTTTTATGTATTATTATATCAGAAGTTCTAAATTGTTTTGTGCCATTAAATGAAATAGATAATTATACCTACTATAGAATGTTATCATCGTTTTATTGAATATGTTCGAAGAGGCTAATCTATCGCCTGGATCGGCGTATGCCTGTTTGAAAATGTTCAATAATACTAACTCATATATTAAAGCACATGGCATAAATTATATTTCAATGTAGATGTTGTACCGATTATACCGGTATTGTAGGTCCATGTACCTTGATAAATCAAATCTAAATAAAACACTTGTTTAATTCGTGGAACATCCACCTCTCCCTTCCTTATATCAGTAGGATATCGAATCTTTATCGATATAATAAGTTTTATTATTTATCGATATAATTGGTAAGGCAAAGGCAAGTGATAATCATAATCATACTAAATGAAATGTAGAATCTCTGTTAAATCAAATTCAGTCATTATAGTTACGTAGGTAAGACTTATTTGTACTTTTTTCTTCACTGAAAAACCCATAGGGGACTAGCCCTAAACATTAGCGTCAAAATCACGGGACCAACCTCTTAATGTTGAAATTTCGTATTGTCAGTTATACTACTGAATTGATACTATTTGATACCTTAAGTTAAGTTTAAAATTGGTACCTAGTTCGTTCAAAAGATATAAAACATAAACGTTGGTGCCGCCATCATAATCACACGAAATACCAAGTTGTAGTGACTTATTTAAATTTTTACTACCTATATGCTACCTACTGAAATGCAATCATCTATTTGTAATTACGTCAGAGGAAATCAGAGACGCAAACATGAACTGCTGGTGCCGCCATTATGACGTTTTATTGTTTGACGAAAAATCATGTGCACGTTAATTTTTATTATATTTTTGATTGTTTACGCATTTACTACCTTTAAATCTTTAATTGCTACCAATCCAAAAGCTATCTATTGTATAGCCTATATATTTCAAGAAATATTTAGCAGGCATCGTCCAATCACAGGCAGTCGCTGCGTAAGCAGGGATCACGCAGTTGCCATGTAATTCGTAATCAAATATTTTTGCTACGGTTGATAAAAATATTTGAGCATTTTGATTTCTGATTATTTGATTTTGGTTTGTTAGATGTGATTACTAGTTTGTTAATATTATCTTCTTTTATTTGAAGCTTCTCATCAGTGAAGTGATTTATGACCTGTTGTTTTGGTTCTGTGGTTATGAATGTATAAAATAAAAGTGTGCCTTTGGGCAAATCGGGTATGGGTAAAACGGGTACCCGATTTGCCCCTACCTGTTTTGCCCTGATAGATTTTCCAAGCATAAATTCTTTGTGTCATTGTTTTTATTATTTTGTAGATGGTCAATAAGTAGATATAAAAGAAAACTACAAACGCATCTTGGGTCGAGAAAACAATGGAACTTGCAATGGATGAAGCTAAAAAAGCACCTCTCAATGCAGCTGCCAAAAAATATGGTATCAATATGTCAAACTGGTACAAATCGTCCAAGGATTTTCCTTATAGATCCCTTTTTTATGTGTCTTTGCATCTACATCTGCAAGGAAAATACTTGCAAGATTTGTACCAGTTTCCAACGAAACTCAGGAATTAGAGCTGGTCGAGTATATTTTTAATTGGATAATTTATTTTACGGAAAGACGAAAATATAATTCTTGGGACTAGTCTTCCAATATGCTGGAGAAAACAAAATAAAACATATATTTAAAGGAAAGGCAGGTAAAGGCTGGTACATAGGTTACAGAGCACGTCATCTTGGTATCTCACTGCGCAAACCAGAACAAACATCAACTGCACGTGCGGCTTCAACAGACCACAAGTGAAAAGATTCTTTGATGTTCTTGAACAAGTAATTAACAAACACAAAATCGATACCACTCGGATCCATAACATAGACGAAACTGGCGTCTGACTGCTAGCAAAAGACCACCCAGAGTCCAGAGTCAGAAAAAGTCAAGTCAGCATTATATCCAGTTTATATCCAGTGTCGAACGAGGTAAACTAACAGTGGTGGTGTGCTGCTGTAATGCTGCAGGCTCTTTTATACCACCATTCTTAATCTTTAGTCGCAAACGAATGGTAGGCTTCAAGATCCATCTAGCTCTTGTACAAGAGCTACTTGCAGTAATAATGCTGGATAAATGTGCCAGTTATTTGAGATGACTTACCAATTGCTGAGAAAAAGTCTTGTTAGTGATGGACAATCATGAATCGCACAAGTACTTCGAAGCATTGGAATATACATCGCAGAGTCATGTGATATTCATCTCTTCCTCCACATACAACGCATAGAATGCAGCCGCTTGACACGTGTGTTTGCGGACTTTTGATGAACTATTTTGAGCAGAGAGTTCCTGTTTTTCAAAGGACACACGTTGGTCGCATCATCATCATCATCATTTGAAGATTCTGCCTTTATGCCATCAACTATGCTTGATCGGCCAGAACCAACCCATGCTTCAGCCGTAAATGAGGAATGTCACACTTTTGACGTGCCCAACACCTAAAACGCCAACACATCAAACCGAAACTGTTAATTTAAGTTCATAGATGTTCAAGTTGAATAATCATTGTTATTACTACCCGCTTTGCCCAAAAGCATTACCCGCTTTAGGCACCCCCCCAGGGCAAAACGGGTATTTTCAATGTTTTAGTTTTAATTTTTTTTGTTTATAATGAAGATATTTTTTTATGTTTGAGTCTGAT
Organism: Catocala nupta; assembly: GCA_963675205.1. Taxonomy (NCBI): domain Eukaryota; kingdom Metazoa; phylum Arthropoda; class Insecta; order Lepidoptera; family Erebidae; genus Catocala; species Catocala nupta. Next base: position 12,884,406 of record OY776078.1, read on the forward strand.
TTGTTAAAGTTCTATGAGTAGGGAATTATGCTAATTAAAATAAAAGTTAAAATATAATAAAACCTATATTTTTTTCATCTGATCTTAGTTTACTCGATTTGGGTACTAGTCTCCCCTAAGTTCTTTGTTTCTCTGGTCCATTTACAAAGTTTCCACATTGACTTAGTTAAGTTTATACTTACTTATACTGGTTACCCTGTACGTAATACCTGACGGTTTTAAGCTTCGATCTTCGCTATGGACAAAATAAATGTGAATCATACAAAGCTGTGTGATTAGTATCTATTCTAAAATTGGATTCCCTACGACATGGATATAAAGCTCTAGCCGAGGGCGTCAGTGTCCCTTTAATAGTAATCAAATATAATATGAAACTTTTACTGATCTGTTGAGCCAAGTTACAACAGGTTTTGGATCCCAGACTTTACCTGTGGATCTCGTGACCATGGTAGTGTTAAAGCTAGTGCAAGGAAACCTAAAATATGCAGAACAAATACGATCAATATAAACAATCATACCGTTTATTGAATCCGAATGTTCGGTCATGGCGGCAATTCTTAACGGAGACTGATCATCTGCATAAGAGGTAGGTATCATAGTGCGCTGTGTTTAGCTTAATTCATCGTTCAATAAGATAGCAATGACAGTTGACTGGAGTGATATCAGGTGTAAGACCAACTTGCCGAGGGACGGGGTGTGAAACACAAACAACAGCCTCACTCCGGGCTGCTATTGCTACTTTACAGAAAATCCAAAAACGTTTAGGTGGCTCAACCCGTGAATCGAACCAGAGTTCTCATGCACAGCACTCGCATCACTACCGCTGTGCCAACAACGCTCTCCTATTTTATTTACCATATTCTATAGCACATGAAGACTTGTGTAGTCGCCTCACCACTCGTCTTTATCTATATAAGGCAGTGAAATAAGTGTATCTTACGAATATTTCGTGAAATTTAGGTCTTTTGTAAAAAGGAGTTATTGCGCTCCGGGCACATATACAGATCCGGTGCAACTACTGAGAAATTCTTGACGGAAAAATCTAATAACGCTGACTCAGGAATCGCATTCACTTCTGCTGGGCCGTCAGTTTAGCAACACAGACTTACGTACCTACATAGCCAATATCCTCCAAAATGGTAAGTAGCTTCGCTAGCTATGGTCTATAATTTATAAGGGGCGAGCCTAATGCCATATTGCACACAGTTCCCGAAAGTAAAAAAGATGCACCTCTGTCTATCTATTTGGAAATAGAGATGGATGGTGAAACATGATTGTAAAGCATTACAAGCACATTTCGCTAACTAGGATTTTAGACCTCGTAATGATGCTTATAGCCGTCTATCGGGCTTAGATCTAAGCTAACCGTAACTGAAAATTCCTACTCATTACAGAGAAATCCAACAACAGTCTGATCCTAAAATAGAACCAAAGATTTCATGCACAGCAAGGGCGCGGTCAGATCGCGAGCTATAAACTAATATTGGTTAGTGTGATAGTAAAGGTATAGCGGGGAGTTCTGATCTGTGTGCCTAGTGAGAGTTGTTTTTACGTTAACGCGATCGTAACGTTTACCTTTAATGTAATTTCTTGTTATTCAGAAACTAAAACCTATTAAATTTCTGATTAATAAGAAAATTTCATTTTGGTTACTAAATAATATTATGATCGTCGAGAAAATTCGTAGAATGCTAACAAAGCTATATTGGGAAGTATTTTAAAGAGATATATTTCTTTTACACCAGTATCCACTTTAATCAATGACATAAGTGTCATAACCACTAATTTTATGTACCTACGTTTGCCCAGCACGGCCTCCCAGAATAAGCATTTTACGTGTGCACCAATGCAATGTACTCGCCTCTAAGAGTACATGTACCTATTTCTTTTTCAATGTACCCCTGTACTTATGAAAAAATATGCATTAAAAGGGGGCCGTGCCAGCCAAACGTTTTCAGCACGGCTCTCGTGTAACTTGGAAAATATATAGCATATTAAAAAGTTTCTTAAACTCGAGGAATGTGCTCTATTAACACGTTATATGTGCCGCAACAGATATTGTGAATTCGTAATAACAATTGATATATCAATGTGGATAGAAGGCCGTGCTAGAAAACTATAATAAGAAAATATCATAAAAGACAAAACAACCTTAGCCAATAACTATTAAAAATAATTGGTGTTTGGTTTGGCGAGTAACATATGTAACGCATTGGTTTTCATAAAACATGCTACATTTGAAAAATAAACCAATTTTAGTTCATTCGGCACAGCCCTCTATAGACGCCTAGGTATATCTTTTTAAATATGACATGTTTGTTTACAAAATTCAACTTCTTGAATTACATATTGGAGTAGGTAGGTACATTCGTTTCAAATGAATTGCGAGACTGCTGTGTTAGCATTTTAAAAGATAAATTGGATCAATAATATCATATATAGGTATTTGGGCAGCCTCCCACACACGGAGGCTTCACATGGAGACATAGTTCCAACGTGAAGAGTTCCGTCGACAGTTTTAATCGAAGGCGGGATGGATTTGAACACCTACAGCGGCACTAGCAGCAGCAGGCATAGGACTATTGCTACGTATGGATTCTAATAAATATAGGCTACGGGTATGAGTGTTTGATGGACCGGTATATTAGTAACTGCGAATGAAAAACAGCGTATGCCCCGAATACTTTAATAGCATCAATCGGATGGGCAGATGGTGACTCGCCAACTCACTAGATGGGCGCCCTGAATAGCCACCATAGGCATACAAGCCTTAAAGACATCAGAAAGCAGCACCGGTGCGTGCGGCTAGGGGTGTCGAGCGGTGCGGCGTCGGTTTCACCATCACGGGTCTTGTGACAACGGGGACCCGGAGCGGGTTTCCCCGTAATTATGCCCTTGAAAATGACTCTTTCACCCCAAGCATATAGGCTATAGCTCTAGCGGCCTCCCTCTGACCGACCGACCAAAGCAAGCCAGAGTTCAGAGTCCTACGCTCTTAAAGTTATTATTATGTGTTTCTCTTTCACAGGTATTTTCCTAATGTATTAGGGAAACCCTGGCACTTTGGGAGGCTTACACGGGGACATGGGTCCAACATGCAGAGGCCCTTTGAGAGTTTTAATTTAGAGTGAAATGGGACACTTACCGAGACACTATTATCACCATTATAAGCAGTGACGTAGCGGGGGTGTCAGCCGCCCGGGGCGGAACATTTTTTTGCCGCCCTCTTATTTAGTTATTTCAAATTAAATGACTATAATTTTCAGTAATTCTAAAGTATTTTTCGGCAAAAACAGTCATCAATATTATGTATTGCACAGTTCTTTGCAAGATATTATTATTATTTATCGTGCAATTTCACGGTCCCCTAAATGTGTTTTCGGGAGGCACATTTGGACGTGGTAGACGTGGTGGACTAGGGCCTTCTTTTTTGTTTTCATGGGTGAATGCTGTGACGCGTACCGTCCGCCCCTGCGGAGAGTTTATGTCGGGCTCACCCGGGGAATGATAGAAAGTCTCGGATCCTACCGACTAAACCTACCACGGTGTTCCTTAACACGGTCTATGGCCGGGGTGCAGGGTTCGCTCGCGCATTCATCGTGCAGCCCGCCACTGAATCATGGCGGCTTCGTCCAGTTTACTTTCCTACCTCTGGAGAGGCGCACGCAGAACACGACGCGCCGCCGTCTCAGGCCTGGTTCTGCAAAGGCAACCGCCTGCCCTAGGTCACCACAGGCCAGCGGTCATAGGGGCCGGAGATCGTGCAGCGCCCTACGGCGCCGAGTGCATCGTCTGTAGGCCGGTATACTGTTCTTTTCTCGTTTCTTTTCCGCCACCTCCTTAGCGAGCATTACTATCTCGCAATAGGAGGCGACATCTATCTATGCACTCTCGCTCGCAACCATACACTCAATCATGGCCGGTAGCGAGAGACGCTCCACTCTGACTGCCGCGACGAGGTTACGGCGCTCTTCTGCCCAGGCTAACCCTACTCAAACTGAGAAGAGGCCTGTGCCCAATGGAATAGTTTAATACTGGGCTGATATTATTAGAACCGTCAGACCATCTTATAATAAACAACTTATCTGTGTAAATATTTATGGTTAGGCCAGAGTCCACTAAGGGTAGGTGCGGAATATCGGGCATCACATATCTTGAACGTATCGCTTACGCTTTCGCTGCGATGTTTTCGTCCACCTTTAACGTGGACGACTAGGACGACTTATTTTCTCAAAATGTGGGTGTCAAATAGATTATTTGACACCCACATTTTGAGAAAATAAGAGGTGTTTACTATGAAATCGAAAACCGCTCTACACCGTGTCGCGGTCGCGGTGGACTTTACATTGAACTTGAACAACGAACATCCAAACTCAATATTATACGATTTTATGTCGATTGAGGCCACGTACTTTGTAATTCAATTATAGAACATATGTTCTATAGCGTTACTGCTGTTAAATACTGTATGAAAAAACATATTTCAGACAAGCACGTAGGTAGGTACTTGTTGATAAGTAACTCTATGTAACTACTTTGAAACGTGTACCTACCTACCTACATGTTTTAAAGTTACTGTACCTACTGCTTCCGATTGCGCTTTTGGCACGCCTCAGGAACGAGACGTAGAAACGCGGTCGCAATATGTTGCTCTACTCATGACCATGTGATAATACCACGTGGTATTCAAAGCTATAAACTTACTATAAAATACAACCGTGAAAGTATTTACAGTACCTATAGGTACAGTTTTAAATTCCAGCCTAGTAATTTTGTTAGGAATAATTTTTATGTCGCGTGCGACTTTACAAACATTCAAATAACAGACTCAAAGAACATTTTATGACCCACAAATTGTTGTTTCAAGTCCCTGATTCGGAACAACAATTTGTGGATCAGAAAATTTGAAAATTTTCATATTTTCAACATCAACACCACAGCACTCGACGCGGCGGCCCGCGGCAATGGCGAGGCGACTACTTAAGCCAATACGCCATCCGTAAACTCAAATGAAGGTGTTGTTCGAAGATCAGCGTCAGAATACAGAAATACTATAGTAGAGGTACAGTCGACTCTCGATAATTTGATTATCTCAATAATTTGAATTTATGCCAGTCCCTTCAAAAATACTCGATAAATTGAATAAAATCAATGTTAATTGGTCTCCTCGGTAATTTGAAGTTGAAGGAATAGTATCTTCCTCGCCAACATGCAATAATTTGAAGTCCGGGCTTCCCTACTCTCTATAATTTGAAGCGTTTATCATGCACCTATCGTTTGTTTACGAAAAAACGAAAATTCTTTGGACAACGATAGACTGAAGTCGCTCACTCAAAAAAGATTACGGACTTCTGTCCGAAATAAAAATTTGTGAGTAATTGTATTATTATATTTAATTGTTAATACACAATAATAATAATATAGAAATGATAAATCACGAATTTTGATCAAACTCTTATTTACTTGAGTCCCCCTCCCCCTCGTGGTTATTTAATCGCTTGTTATTTTGAATACTTGGTAATTTGAAATTTATCTCTAGTCCCTTGGGTCCTTGGTCCCAAATTATCGAGAATCGACTGTATATAATATGAATTAGGTGTAAATAAATAAACATTCAATAACACATAATGCATTTTTATTTAAATAATTTGACACCAAATACATGTATATAAAAAAAAACACAAAAATACTTTCGTTCACCTTAAAAATTACCAATAAAATATAAAGTTGCTAAAGTAAAAGATAGAGTTACATAATATAAATAGTAAGTTTGACGCTGCCATTAGGTACATATTCGAGATTAAATAGAACAGTCTACAGAATACATTACTTAGCACACTATTGGATTATTTATCTATCAAGTACATAAAACCATTTGTTAAAAGAACGAAATTGCTATAAGTTATTTAACAGTACCGAACACGGTTTTTGTTGATTGTTTGTGTGCGTTTATTTCGTTGCTATGTGCTGTCTGAGATTCAGCAATTCGTCCAATGAGATGATTGAATTTAGAGTAAAGGGCAGACAATTATGGCAATAATTGCTTTATATTTGTAAATACTTGAATGATGATACACCACTGTCCAAATTAGATTTACCAAACGTGGAAACTGTAAAAATTTTGATGTTTACTTTGCCAGAAAATAACTTGCTCACAAAGGGTGGACCACAAATATACGCTGCGTAGTTAAACCAGGCATACGCATATAAACCGATTTTAATAAAGCATTACTAACTTCACTTTTAAAATGCAAGTAATGCCACAATCTATTTCACTTGTGTAAATTTGTCGGTACAATAACATTTGGTGACCTGGTTAAGTTATAGTTATACAGTATTGAGGACCTGCCAAGAGTTGTTATAGCTCCTAACAAAACTACAAACATTTTATAAAAGTTCCTCACGGAGAAGGTCGAAGAACTAATGAAAATTTATGAGAAGTTACGACTGTAAATTGAATGCGTCACGTTAATAAAGTTATTCACATAAGACAAAATACTTCAAGAATTTATTACTTAGAAGGGACAACGATATTGCTCAACGGTCTGATATTTATGTTTTAATGGTCATAGTGAATCAGCCTGCCTTGATTCCACCATCATTCATCACTACTATAGCATGCTATGTTATCAAAAATCATTTTGAAACAGTCAGAATGTGTCTTTAAGAATCAATATTGTATATTTGTCCTTGCGTCACAAGTAAAACTACTGTAGCGAATGCATTGCACATATCTAAACTACATGCGTCATTGACGTAAACTAAGCAGTAAACCGCTACAAATTAAAAATAAAATACATTATAAAATGGACGGTATATTGAGCGTTAACATACAACCTAAAGTATTTTATAATTTAATTAATATTTAAATAAATCAAGTATATTTGGTGAAATAAATGCATGAAATGCGTTCATTCAGAACTGGACATCAGATCTTAATATAAAACTAAATGTTATGTGCTACGATAGACCAAAAATAATCGTCGTCCATCACATCGTGTTAAAGTAAAGATAGCAGAATATATGCTTAAAAGGACAGTTACAGATTTTGAACAATAGATTGCTTTGATAAACAATTTTCTATTTTTACAATATTGTAATTTAAAAATGTTAGTCAGTTTTTAAACATTTGATTGAAATATTTCGCTATTTAAATTTTCAATAAAAATATTATTAACGGTAATGTATTTTAAAATTGGAATATTATATTATTAGTCCGTACTTCTCTCTGCTATTACCAACCGCAATTAAATAAAGTTACTAAACGTCGCTTCTGCCATTAGCTGAGTAAAGATCTTAATTTAATGTTTCATGTGCCTTTATGCCTGATGATTTAGCACACAACTGAAACGCCAGTTTGCATGAAAAAAACCTGTACCTAAAACATAACTCTTTTTTCATTATGTGATTTTGAGTTGCATTGGCACTTACGGTTACCATATTCGCTACAATATATATATGGTACATTAGTCCATCTGACATACGCAATGTGAAACATTACAACTATGTTAGAAAAATACAAGTAAAATTTATTATAATAATATATGACTACAGTCGACTAAATTCATTTGGTGCCTAAAATATAATTACTTAAATACATGTTGAGTTGCATTTCAGTAACTTGCGGCTATTAATACTGGATACAATTGTTCTTGTATGTGTATGTTTTACTTTGGAAGAACTCAGAACCGTTAACGCACACGCTTTGAAGCCCAAGACCAGTATCATTCGCATAAAATGCTCAGGGATATACTACACGTTACATTGCAATAGCTAAAAAAATATACGATACATATGCCAATTATTATTACAGTAAGACTATTTTACATTTGCCTTCCTGAAGTTAGTTAAAATTAAATGTTTCTAACTTTAATATGTGAGAATAATATAATATATAGTGAACATTAGAACTGGTGGAGTGCTGTACACCAGCTCTACGCTTTTACATAAAATGGAATAAATAACAATAAAATAAAATTGAAATTGGTTTATCAACTACATTTTATGAATAAAGTTCTCAAGTCAATGTCCTTCTGTGAGCCTGTCGACTATACATTCGATCGATTATAATTTCCTTCAATTCGATAAGCTTTGGCTCGATAATGCTGCCGAACTACAGAAGTCATGTCGAAGTACGAAGTCAAGGTTATTCATTCATACTAATAACACATGCTAATTACAAACTTACAGGACTTGGTCTCCAAAATGCTTACGTTAGAACATCGGCCACAACACAGAGCAAATTCAATAAAGAATACGCAGAGCAACAAGATTCTTATATATAGTGTAAAACAATCATACCCTCTTCTACATCTACATTTCGTCTTTCCTCCTAGGCTCCGAGTTGTCCTTCTTATTCCTCCTGTTCCGCCTGTGTTTGCTGTTGGAGAGAATTTCATACGCTTGCTGTATCTCCATGAAGCGTTCCTGCGCCGCTCTCCGTTCCCTCTCGTCCTTTACTTTGTCTGGATGATTCTCTCTGGAGAGCTTTCGCCAGGTTGAAGTTATCTCTTGTTGGGACGCATCGGGTCCTACGCCGAGTACCTGCGATAGAAGAGTATGATTAAATGTGTCAATATTATTGACAAAGAATGAGTTCTATATATTGTGGAATACTGCGCGCCGCGTTTCTTTGAGACACTACAAATTAAAATAATTATACAATGTGAGGGTATATTAGACCAACATTCTTTCTTTCGTTAGTTACTTATCTACAATAGTTATTTCGAGAACAATACGCCTGACTAAGTATAGAAGTCTGTAATGAAGACGATTCATGTTTGTCTCGAGTACGAAGTCCGCATAGGTTACTATACTCCATGCACTACAGGTAACAGTATGTATATCACTGGACAATGTCATACTCTTACAACTATTTACCTTATAAGCATTCTGTTCTCCGTGAGGATCAGAGAGGTCAATGATTTGCTTCCACACTTCGTACCAGCCGTGATGCTGGGCGTATTGGTATGTGTCAATCAGACATTGTTTCACGTCCAACCACCTGCAGGCAAAATCGTCATAGTATCAATGAGTCTATAGACCGATAAACAAAAACTCATTTGCTACATGAAGAAACAAATAGCTACACTTTATCATTTTGTAGGAATAGTAGATATAAGGCATGTAGTATTAGTTATACGTATAATTGCATTCGAATATCATTCGAATAGTTGTGCACAACGCGGTACCTTCTTTCCTCCAGAAAAAGTAATTTTATTTATATATTTAGGTTCACCAACGTTTGTATACACAAAAAACAATATTAGAATATACATTTACAACAATTATGACATTAGTGCTACAAACACTAGGTAAACACCGCATGCAAACAATATATCTAAGAATTTTACAGAAAAAGAAACATAATACAGTGTGTCTTTATAAAGTGCACATATTAAAAAGGGTGAAAATATAAGCAATTTTAACGACGGAAAAATGTTTAAAAAAATCTAAAAAAAAATTATGTACTTTTAATTTTTTTTACTCTCGTCTTGGTACCCCATGCAAACAAAGTGTTACTACTTTTAAACTAAATGTGATATTAAAACAAAACAAAATTAATAATAATCTCGAATAATAGGCCGAGCTAATAAAGCCATAATTTTTTGAAAAATAAACCTCATAAATTAGTTATTAATGATTTTTTGAAGAAAATTTTTGCAATTAATGTATGTTTTTGTGTTTACAACAGCGTGGCGGACATTTTGAGCAATTAATGCATTAGTTTTAAGTTTCATGTGAAATAATAAATGATTTTGATTAACCTAACCTACGCTTCTTTGTTTTATGAATCACATAGCCTTCATAAGAAAGTAATTTATCCTTTCGAATTAATAACACACCCGGTGAGCCTCTTTTTTAGCCTCTGATAGCAAATGTTTGAATGAATGATTTTTACCAAAAACTAGCTAATACGATATAGAATAACATAAAATAAGAAAAAAGTAGGGTAAAGGGACATTTTTTTGATAAATTTTACATTTATTGCAAAAATTGGTAGACAAATGGTAAATTTTCTTCAAAAAATCATTGATAACTAATTTATGAGGTTTATTTTTCAATAAATTATGGCTTTATTAGCTTGGTCTATTATTAGAGATCATTATTAATTTTGTTTTGTTTTAATATCACATTTAGTTTAAACGTAGTAACAGTTTGTTTACATGGGGTACCAAGACAAGAGTAAAAAAAATAAAAAGCCCATAAAAAATTTAAAAATTTCTTTAGATTTTTTTAACATTTTTTCCGTCGATAAAATTGTTTATATTTTCACCCTTTTTAATATGTGCACTTTATAAAGACTCACACTGTATGTACAAATCAATTAATTAACAAAGTAAATTTACATATATTTATTTATTCATTTATTCAACAGCAGACATATAGCAATATTTAAAAAAGAAAAAGAATGGAAACGGAAGCATAAAAATGTTAATAAAATCTGTAGTAAAATGAAAATCATAAATTAGGAAGGCTATTCATGATGGTCGCCTTTTGTTTCGCTACAGAGTCGGCATGCAGATCGATTATACCACTGCAGCTATTAATAATTTTGCATAATCTAGCATACGGCGAATTAGCTCCTAATACTGTTCTTCGGAGTGGCGCATGTAATGGGGTAATAGGCACCCGTGGTAATCTTACCGGAACACGAAAGTTAAACATTGCCAGCAAAAGTGATGAGTCAATTTTATTTTTCAATATTTTGACAGCGAACATAGCATCAGACCGAGGGATAGAAATTTATTGACAAAAACTATATTAAAGCGAGAGAAACTGAATTTATGCAGTTGCACATCACTATGCAGTGCTGCTGTACTAGACAGACAGGAAAAGTCTTACTATTATGTAATTTACGTCTAACCTAACAGTGCAAACGAAATTATATATCTAAATAAACTTGCCTAAAAATACTACACGAGTTCGGTCCCAAAAATATTTTTGACAGCACTGAATATACATAATATTTATGTTGAAACTATCGTGTTGCATGATATATAGATAATCCATAACGGGTATTTGCTGACTTTTCTCTTCACAAAAGGACCCATGACATCGAAGAACTAGTCAGCTTGAAACCAAAGCCGGTGCAAACCTGGCCGAAACGTCAAGCATCAAAAATTAAACATGCATGATCGCATTAATACCCGTTACGAATTAAACTAAATATACAATTGTGTACTTACCAAGGACTAGTAAAGAAATGATGCAAAGCTTCGTATATCGGCACCTCGTCGCCCTCACTGTCGGTGATGGTACCGTGGAAGTACAAGTAACTGCACCACAGTGAAAGGTACAGGGAAGCACATACGCCGAGGATAATTACACGCCTGAAAAGAACACAGTGATATTAATATTAATGTGTGCTAATATTTGTAGTCATACAGACACAGATGAAAGTCACAGTAGAATAGACGATTTCTTGAACAAGTGGGATGTATAAGGCAAGCAGTGGGCTACTGTCTTTGAACCTACTAGCAGAGTTATATATAGAGAATAGTCACCCAGCTCGCGAGTCCATGACCATTGAAATTGCTAATTGTGAGTAGAGTGTCTATTTGTGTATCTGTGCATCTGCAGTATAAAATTCGGTAGAATATTCCATCATCAGGTAGTTGGATTAATGCCAGATGCCATATCTTTTTTTTAAGGACATCCATACCTTCAGCACACTTCTTAGCGAAACAAGTCACCTCTACTTTCTTTAAAATATATATTTATTTAGCAGTACCGTTATCAATATCTGCTACTTTAACTGCAAAATACTGTATAGCTTTTATATCAGTTATCTTGTCGTTTGGTGTAGGGTTTTGGTATGTTTATTTTAAAATTACAATTTGATGATCCTATCTACAGATTAATTATGTATCAAAAAATTGATAAACAACAGTCTCATCCCAAATCATCTTAGACTGGTCATCAATATAGAACACCACAACATTCAGAAATAAGAAAATATTGTTAAGTGTAATAAGGATGTGATATGTACAAAATTCATATTCTGAGTTACTTTAATTACATAAACAAAGCAACAATTATAATTTACAACTTAACTAATATAAACAAATCTAACCACTTATAAATAAAACATAAAAAGTAACAAAATATGGGACTATAAATTTAATATAAAGAAAAGAAATGGCTGGTTTAGGCAGCGTCGTAAAATTCCTCAGCATCGTTGTCGACCGGGAAAGTGCCCAGAAGTCTAGCAGCATTGCCACGTTGAATGGCAATACTGATTCTTTGAGCCAAGAAAACTCCAGCCTTCTGGTCACGCGAAGCGTCGATTAGCCGCTTAGATATATCTCTAAAATGCGCACGAGCGCCCAGACCCCATGAACCTAGCGTCTCCACCCCAAACGACTCAAAAACGTAATTACCAATTAAATTACTGTATTTGCGCCGTTTGAGGTTTTCCGCAGCTACAGCAGCAGCACTGGCACAGCTCACCGTGTTCGGAAGATGTGATGACGCAAGGGTGTCGACGCATGTGGCGCCCCACACCAAAGGCCTACCCATTTTCCAAGGTAACAAAGACATACCATCGGGTCTCTTCCCATCGTCACGTACCAAGCCTATGAGTTCTAATACTGCTGGCACACCAGTGGTGATAACATATGTATAGATACATATTTATATCTGAATTCTATTATGTATACGTATGTAGCAGCTTAAGGCTGTATTTATTTTTCTTTTAACGATTTTTTTGTCTGTGACCGTACAGTAATTGTTATGTTTGTACTTACTTGACAAAATGAGTACTCCCTGATGTTCTCCTCCACTCCTTAGAGAAGGAATCGAAGGCTAGAGCAGAAGCGAGGACCATGAACGTGAACCAGACCGTCTCATCATAAACATAGTAGCGTACTGGGTAGGAGGCGAATGCAGCAAGCAACGGCCACTTAAGGCAACCTTGCTCCCGCCCGATATTGCCCACAGTCCACACACCTATAAAAAAATTTTATTACATATAATACAATGTAGTTTAACTACAGATGCAGAAGTAATTCATTAAAAAAATTAATCTAGACGTAATTATAATTTTACACATCACACGACATTAGAGCTGCATTGGCTCTAATTTTAATAAACTTTCGCTGCACATTTGTTGCCATTAAAATTACATTGACATAACCTACTACTTTAGCCGAAGGCTTTGCTGGCTTGCCCACTATACTCCCAAAATATTTAGCATGATCAAATAATCTTACTTTTGTTGTTAATTAATGTAAACATTACAACATCCATGGTTAAAATAACTTACCTAGTGCAGCTGCCAGTGGTATCAGAAGATTCAGATACCTCAAGTTGATACCCCAGAAGCCGTCAGGGGGAACAGCAAACATCATCATCTGACCCCATGAGTAACCAACCATCAACATGCCAGTGAAGCGATTCATAGAGAATGGCGGCTGAACAATACAAACAACAATTTTTATTTAGCAATTTCTTTAAAAATATAGTTTGTAAATACTTGAAGTATAAATATACACACACAAACAAACCTAGACGGTTTGCTCATGTAAGTATGAAGTGTCCCAAATCCAGAATTCTTAACCATCTGAATGTACGGATAATTATTATATATATATATTATTGGTTTAAGTGGTAACCTCACCACTGCCATTGGGTCGAATGTTGCAGGTTTGATCTCCACAATATATTACATTAATCCACTGTAATCCCCAAATAGTTGCTCTGTGTTCTTTGTGTCTGTTGTTTGAATGTTTGTGGTGTTGTTAAATGCTTTACTAGAATTAATGCTAGTGTGGGCGTTGTAAATCAACAAAGCTATATGACAAACCTTTATATTAGTTGTATAGCTACATATTATTAAAGAAATAATTGCAATTAGTGCATCATTAGCTCCAGCTCCTAAAGGCTCTCAGACCCCTGTAGATGATGACAGTTATACCACATTCTACAAGCATCCAAGTACCCATCAATAACAATGTGATGCCAGTACATTTGATTCCATCATTATAGGTAATGATTCTATATCAATGAGGTTAACATACCACATGGGATGTTTATATTTACAAGGGAATTTATATTTGTCATTTTCATCAGACATATGGCCATTCAAACTCGCAGTTAAAAGTGACCAAACTGGCATATAAATATGGTGACTTAAAGTAAATCATTTTATATTACGGTTAGTGACAGACCAAGCACAATATATAATATTACAAGTTATTACACAAGCAGCTATCTGATAGTATTGCTATGAGCGCTGAATTTGGATAAATCATAATTAAGTTTTGCATATAAGAAAACTATAGAAACCCAGAAACAATATATATATATATAACACAACACAATATATACATACTTACGATATTAAAGACAGTTGTCCCCATATGCCAGCAGTAGTCTTTGAAATAGAAGATAACTAGTTAATTATACCAGAAAATATTTGATAGAATACATATATTTACATAACGCCTCTCAAGTCTGCAATCCAAATTATAATATCTATAAAATTCACTTAGAGGCCATACAGAGGCAATTTCTGTAGTATATTAAATTCCGATCTAATTGCTATATACCCAATAATAATAGCAGGTGTAAAAAATTTCATCTTCTGCCGCTAGAGGAAAGAAGAAAGATTGCAGATATTTCATTACTTTTAAGAATCGCAAATGGGTCGATAGATGTCAGTGAACTGGTGAGCAAAATAGGACTGCGTACCTCCTACATACACCAACAGTTAGTACAACCTACAGGCACAATTATTTTTAATTCGAGCAAGTTGCATGTTCAATTCGTCATGGCAGTGTTGATGTAGACTTGTTTACTTATAGCAATAGCCAAATCAAAAAATCTTTGTTTAACTCTTTCTTTATGTCTAAAAACCAGATGTAATGCTATTATCTTGTTGTCTAAATGTCTTCTATTATTCACACTTTATTCTGCTACCTGTGAAAACTTTTGATTGGCCTTCTTTTTTTGTATCAAATCTGTCTATAATACTAATTTAGCTCTAAAATTGTAAAATAAAATGAAATAGAAAATTGTTAGTAGTATTCTCAATTATATGAAGAATAGAAAGTGAACCAAAGGACAGAAGATAAAGCAACCATTATTAGTGATGTTTTCGATTAGCTGCTTGAGAACTTCAAAATATAATATAATATAGCAAGTCCACAATATAATACCAATGTTAGAGGCAAAGATGGAAGTGTCAGACATCCAGATTCTGATAAGTGTTTAGTGTAGTGTAATAGAGAGCAATGCATAGTCCACTACAGCAAAGGATTTCCAACTTTGAGCACTTAAGATTGCTGCACTCTTAGTCCTAGTCTTTTAGCCAATGTTGAGTTGATACACTATGATTTTCACTGTGCCTGTTTTGCAGGTAAAACAAGCCAATCATGTTTCTTCCTCGTGCATTGGATCAAAAGTAGTTTAGATAATTTAAAAAAGAACTCAAAGTAACAGAGTCTTAGTCAATAACTCATAAACCATTATAATAATACTTATAAAACTGGTAGTCCACTACGGGCAAATAAAGATGAGTTAAGCCCTGATAACTGATTTTGATCTATAACTTTGCAACGGCCATATAAATTTATTATAAACACCAAATAAATGTCTGTTATATTAAAATTCATTTACAACTTCGTTTACTAAATTCCAATGTTACAATGTTTTTGCAACAGGCTTGCATCAAATAGGTAAGGCATGTTTACCAATTCACATCTATGTTCAACATTAATAATAATCAACTATAACTTAACAACTAAAGTTGATTATAATCTATAGATTTGAGAGTTCAAAAACTTGCATAATTGACTGGAAATCAATTAATTGATTAACAAGAAGAGCTGTTAATCTCTAAACCTTGTTTCATCAAAATGTATTAGGGTATGATTCAACTTAGTACTTTAGTTTAAGTTGATAGAAACTTAGATATAACTCCACTATGAATATTACAGTACTATCCCACCAGGTAAAAAGGTATTAGAATGCTATCAAACCATACCTATTTCATACATTTCTTAGTTAGTTAACAAGTATATGACCTATTGGATAGAAAGCCCTTACCATAACTTATAGATGCAATACTAGGAGTAAAACTTATAATATAATACTAATTAGCCCCTTTATTTTTAATTACTAGGTTAACTATAAATACTAAATGTGTTCTGGTTGGTATAAAATGTCCCATAGTGCAATTTGCCTCTTGGCAAAAGAAAGAATTCAGGGGAATATACTCAAGGAAGTCTTTCATTGTCCTATCACATGCTAGCTTTCTTCAGTGTTGTCTCACCATTACTTTTAGATCATCTTCCCTTTTTGTGAGTAGGCATTCTCAATTTTTGTTTTATTTACTTCTACACTTGCCATCCATAGGATACCATACAGAGACACTTTCGCTCCAGTAATACATCCTATGGTTGGAAAATTTACAAAGAACTCTAAAGGTTAAAACCGGCGTCAATAATAAAATGTAAAATTCACTTAATATATTTAAATGGCCAAAAAGATGTTTGTGGCCCATGAGGGGATTGAACCCACGACCTTCGCTTTACACAGTACAATATTTCTTGAACAATCAAAGCAAAGGAATGTATAATTTTATAGAGTGTTTTGAGACTATAGTAGTATTACTATAGTCTCTATTATGTATACAATATTGTACTACTAGCATATGTAAATATACATATCATAGCTTTAATTCATTTTATCAATCAAATCCACCCAATTAAGGATCTGTACGAGATTAAAACTGTGTGATTTCCTACTACCAAATTTTAAATGAATATTATTAATGAATTAGAATTCAATTGAAATATTTTAATCAACTGAGCCATGTGAATACATCATAAAAGTTTATAATAAAACCCTACATCCTAAATGTCTATTTAATTATCTGGACAATGCTTGGCATCCGGGTGTCAGACAAAATTCTTTTGCATTGTGTCTCAACTCTAGCTATTGGATAATTAAAGTGAAATAATACATTTACTGGTAATGCCAAATTTGGAGAAATCAACCTCAATTTGGGATATTTTTACTGAGAATATTCTTAGGAGATTGCCAGTGTGAAAACCTGTTTATGGAGGTACAGAAGCATAGGATGAATATTGAAAATATTTTAAACAAAAGCCAAATAACTGCATGACTCTGCAGAGAACTCATTAAAGACATCAATTCAATATGGAAAGCAATTGAAGACAGAACTGAAATTCTGATGTAATTTCAGACATTTGTTGATGATATTAGGGAACACAGGAGAGTCTTACACTTCTTATTTAACATTAAAATTCATGTTTATAATACTTTATTCACATCAAAGCACAAAGAGTAATAACTACTTACATCTGTTTAAAATACAAATTATGGTAATTGATACCATAAAAACTACAACCCATTCAAGGTACTACAAGTTTTAAACGAAAATTAATGACATTCTATATCCAACCTTTTTGTTCTTGGACATCCTCTTGATTAGCTCCTCCATATGCTTCGGATCTTCATTAGCGTCTCTCACATACCTAGGAATTCGGAATATTTCTCCAAGCCAACCGATGCCGAAACCTCCCAAAGTAGTCCACCAAACGAACGCATGCCTGTCTCTTCTCAAGTAGAAATGGTGAACACCGAGTATACCACCAAACAGCCACAACACGTACGCCCAAATTACAGACTTCTTGCTCTGCATTGTATTTGCTTTTGAAGTTGTACTACCTCAAAACCAATCTATGTCATGTACCGTGTAAAAAATTTAACTATGAAACGTGCAATATGCTCCAGGTAAAATTTTAATTAACTAGTTACTTAAATACACGGATATGTAGGTCAGTAAATTTATTTCATTGCGCCAGGTACGGCATTAAAATTTTTGAATAGTCAACAAAGTTTCACTTCTAATTTTGACGCGACTTCCTACATGACGTGGGACGAAATACGAATCAAGCATGTTGACAAATTATAAAAATGTTGCTGGCTTGAAAAAAAAAAGTATGTTATTCATAAACAAGGCAACGATATTCTCGATATACTTATTTCTAATTTCACAAATAGTCAACCATCCAGTAAGAATATCTTTCACGGTCCATTTCATATGCGATGCTACGTTTGCAGTTGTAACTTGAAAAGTGTGTATTTGAAAAATAATAGATTGTCTTTTCACTTTTCACAAAACGGTTTGTAACTAAATGGCTACAGAGTTAGAACGTGAATTCATGATCTATTTTTGCAATATGCCAATTTGGAATAACATTGTGTCTTAACTATATCATGGTTATTTTATTTAGCTAAAGTAAGGAAACTCAGATAAGGAAATATAAATTATGTCTACACCTATTGGTATCTTGCTGAATACAAGCGAAAATAACCGGTGACCCCGACCAAGTTATAATATAGGAAATAACACTATTGAGCAACCATTAGCAACAATAGCATGTTGTAGTTCCAGCAATTTGTAATAAGAATTCGACTAACAATTCAACTTACTGTGGTTAGAGCTGGTTGTATTATAGTACGTTGCTTAATTTATAATAGAATCAGGTATGTATAACATTTTGAAATATTGTGGAACTGTAGCTTTAAATTTTTATTAGTTGCAGGTAAAGTAATGCATGAATGAATCTATAGTTTAGCATCTAACGATGTATTTCTAATTCTGAAGTTACATGTAGCCGTAATATAAGTTGTGTAATCCAAGAAACGTTGAAGTCTTTTATAATAATATACAAATGCAATTCACTAACATTTTGAACTTGGCCCTTCTAGTCATACATCCGGAAACGATGTAGGGCTACCAACCAATATCATCGACAATGTCCACCGCCAACTTTTTTTTTCAACAGTCAGCAAAAAGACCTCAATCAGACAAGACATGGTGTGAACGTGAATCGTATTTTCTTTTCCTACAATATTTACGCAGTCAAGTGGCTGTGTAATTTTTGTGTCGTTAGTTATTAATTGATATATGATGTAGAATATGATGGTTGAAATGCTCGAATTATGAAATATCAACTTATGGAGCATTTTTTTTGAAGTCACTCATCGATCGCGTCATCAAATAATATTACACACTACATAATCATGGTTCAAGAAAATCTTAATTAAACACTCTTGCGGTGTGGGAGTGCAAGTAGTTTCTTATTTCCTAACTGTACTAAAACTTGTTTCCAAAATGAATTACGAGGATTCTTCGGAGACGATATATGGGACCCATGAAGACTCCCACGTTGTGATGTCCGAGAAGGTTCAGTCGCTGGCAGGGAGCATATACCAGGAGTTTGAACGTATGATAGCACGATACGACGAGGATGTAGTGAAAACTTTGATGCCCTTGTTGGTGAACGTGCTGGAGTGCTTGGACTCGGCTTACCAGACGAACCAAGAGCATGAAGTTGAGCTGGAGCTACTGCGGGAAGACAACGAACAGCTAGTCACGCAATACGAGCGCGAGAAGGCGGCGAGGAAGCACGCAGAGCAGAAGGTGAGTGAACAATACATTTTCGTAAAGAATGGGCCTTGATTGTCTTCCTTTGTTTTGCACCACAAGGCTGATTTAGAACGTATTTAGTTGTTTACCAAACTCTGAATCTACTACACGCATATTGTTATTATTGTTTTTGTGAGTGTTTCTGATAGGTGCTCAGCAACTTGGAAATTATTTTTGTGGAATGTGCACTCCGTTTTGTTATCTAAATTTCAAGGTGAACAAGATGTTTTGGTATCTCTCTTGCATAATTACCCTAATAGGCCTCAGTAAATGGTAACAAGGTCCAGGTCTGTGTATGTATCACAATTTATTGTGTCATTTGATATGTTCTAATGATTTATGTTAATGTTTACAAGCCAATATACAAGTATTGTTTATATTTTCTGAACAGTATGTATTTTATAATATGCCTTAAGGCATATTATAAATAAAGTAGTAATAAGTACAAATACAATTTCTGCCTCTGCTTGAATTGTTATGATTTGCCTAGCATATATTTTTTTATGTTACCTATTCTTGTGTATACAATGGTGTATTTGCAAGCCAATGTAGTTTACAGCATTTGCCTTATTTTTTATACTGATCTCCTAACTGATATGATTACAAATTGCATATAGTAATTCTAGTAATCTGTTTGAAGTTACTCTAGAATGTAAACTTTTATTGTTATTCTAGAAACATTTTGTGTTTACTAAAATACAATCTGTATATTTATATATCATCTGGCAATAGTTCTGTTAAATGTTATATTTGTTGTTTTATTACATTGTGTATAAATGTATGTCACAAAGAGCTGTGTATTGACATTCAAAACTTGCATGTTGTCATATAACATATGACTACTGAGAATACTAAATATTATCCCTACTGTAGTTTTATTTGCCACAATTAATTAAAAAAGTATGTCTGATTAGTTTGGTTATCTTACTAAAATATTGCAGATATGACTGTCAATGTAATCAACATTGACAGTACAACTAAAATTGGACCTATCTCACTTTCCAAGTTAGTTCATATATTACTTCATAAATTATACATCAAATAATTAATCACCATACAGGGATGCAGTATATTATAAGTTCATTGCCAATACCTTCAATCCAGTATTTGATTATGCTGATGGTTTATACTCAGCCACTGTTGCAGATAACAAAAATGAATATTGAATTTAGTTAAAACTAAAATAACATTTTACATAATAATAATTAATAACTAATCATTTTGATAAATTTTTTGGTTTTTTGGATTTTGTTGTATTTTCGAATAAGGAATTCCAGGCTAATCATGGTAGAATGTTTTGTTAGATGTACCAACCACCACAATCTTATATAGTATTTATTGGACTGGTTACTTTATGTCTCATCAGATGTACTAGTTATTAGAATCTTATAATATTCACAAGACTTTGCAAAATTTACCTACTGTCTTGGTAAAGTAAGATTAAAGTTACCGTTATGCACACCATAATTTATTATGATAAAATTAATGTTGAAA
The DNA here is from genome assembly GCA_963675205.1 of Catocala nupta. NCBI lineage: Eukaryota > Metazoa > Arthropoda > Insecta > Lepidoptera > Erebidae > Catocala > Catocala nupta. Next base: position 12,905,365 of record OY776078.1, read on the forward strand.
TTAAACACTTTATATGGATTTTATCGCATTGTTTATTTTACTTTAAACACTGTTATTACATAATTTTGAAAACTCTAACACAACTATTATTGAATTTTACTACTATTAAGCTATATATTTTTTCTAATTAAAAACATATAACAGTGTTTAAAGTAAAATAAAGAATGTGATAAAATCCGTATAAAGTGTTTAATTTCAATGTATAACATTCGCGTAAACATAAGACAATATTATAAAATTAATGTTTTAAAAGAATAGCAACTTCATGCCGAAGTTGCTATTCTTTTAATACATTAATTTTATCTCCCAAATAAATTTATTTGTAAGACAAATGTTCATGTTTTGTCACAAGCCTAAGGTGTGGTCTGATTCTAATCTTATATATAAAAATATCTAATAAAACCTACTACAAATATGCATGACTGTTAGTCATTTATTTTATTTGCTAAATATGTTATTTTGCATGCATATATTTTGTAGTTACAAATATTGCGAAAGCCACTTGATAAATTGTAGTTATCATATTCATCATCTTCATTTTCATTATTTGTTAATCTTGGTTTACTAGCAAAAAATAAATTACTTGACTTGTATAGTATTAAACTTACTATACAATGCCACATTGTGAAATTACATAGAATTCAATAGAATTGATATAATATGCTACATGCTAGAATTACCACTCCTCTACTTAACTTAAAATATAATCAAACAATGATGAAATCATGTACTTAAAATCTTTTCAATTAACTTATATTCAGAAGAATGCAGTTATTAAATCTTCTGTTAGGCCCCTTTTAAGTTAGTAGTTTTCTTGAGATCCACCTTGATGAAAGTATAATACCTAATTATAGTAGATGCTTACCGTCATGCATATCATGCAAATTTAATGCTAAAATGGTTCTAAGCAGTGGTATAGTTATTAAATCAAACATTAAATTTCTGAGTCCTAAGGGAAATATTGTAAAAATATTTGCAGCATGCTTTAGAAATCATAACAGTATTGATTAGCAATCCCCACATTTGTTACAGTGAAACCATAGATTACAGTGCTTGTGAGCAGCCTTTCTTTAACTTTTTTTTTATCTTTTAACAGCATTATTTAAATATTGCAGGTTTGTAAGCAAAAAACAAATCCAACTTCAAACATGTATAAATGGGTGTACCAACAACACACTCAGTATAAAATAAATTTCTGATATTAGATCCTTGTCTAAAACTTTTAACTGTCTTGATTAAAGGACATATGTTTATGGATAGACATCCTAGATAACCACAATTAAAACTTCATCATTTCAAAAATATCTATAAAAAATATCTTAATGCCACTACTTAGTAAAATGGGTATTCTATCAAGGTTTAATCAATACTTCGTTGAAATAAGTTATGATATTATATATAATAAAATCTTTAATCAAATATCCAAAGATTTTTATCTGATACATATAATGACGATTATTTTAGTTCTTCAAAATGTTATAATTGTACATACACAGACTAGTGTCTATACATCAATCTCAAGGAGTAGGCAACAATGCATAACATCCATATTTTCAAGTTATGATTATGGTCTCACATTAGGTGGTGAGGCTATGCCATTTGTTGGCCACATTTCCAGACTCTATGCTGCTAATGAAAATATTCTGACGAACAACAAAGAATAATAATTTGCTTGCTTGAGAATTCAGCTGAAGCTGTCTTAAGCAAGCAGTAATTATATTTAGATAAACAAGACCATGTAATTAAAGAACTGATAGCTATGCATTTATAATTGGTGTGATTGACAAGTGAAGAACATAGTTGGTACATTAGCTCATTCTTATGAATTACTACCTGTCACTCTCACCTCCATTTGTGATTGAGAAGGGCCCTATGTTCCAATCATATCTTTCATTATATGTGTACATATAAATATGATATGAAGTTTGCAATGCAAGATGCAAGTGAATGAACCAAGAGAGATATGCTAGAATTAGCCAGTTGAAAACTGTAGTCTGTCTAGCTCTCCAGGAAACTGGCATGGTATGAGTGTATATGTATGTCAATATATATATATATATATATATATATATATATATATATATATATATATATATATATATATATATATATATATATATATATATATATATATATATGTATAATATGTATAGATTATATATAAAGACTAACCTTGATTGTTAATATCAATCATATATCATTTGTATTATATATTACATTTACTACTAAAATATCATACTACTTTGTAAAGTTGCATACAAACATAATTATATTTTTGTAGAAAATAGACGTCTTTTAAATACAATAATTTTATTGTCAATATATTATTTTCTCACGAAATATTAGATGATGAATTTCAAAGTTTTATCTAAGAACTAATTTACCTGTTGGCACATTCAAGCAACACAAGGATGTATGAAACGGCAAGAAACTCATGGCCGCTCTTTTTATTGTAAAGTCTACAATTTTATACATTTCCTTCTAACTACATTTGCGACACGTAATATTTCAATTTTATTAAGTGTGCAATTATGCATTACAGTATAATCTGTTGGATACGTTGATAAGTAATAATGAGTCACATATTGCTAATTTGGTTAATAATATACACTTACATATGTATGTGTCACAACAGAAGTCTGGTATAAGCTGTAGTACTGACACGGCTTCATTATACTCAAATTGAGTTTTTAAGACTTGTTTGAGATTTCGGTGTAGTAAACTCCGTAAGAAATAAGTCATGCCTGTTTCCGTGGGGTTGGCAAGCACTATTGATTAACACTTGCGATATGCAAAATTGCTTTCGATTATGTTCGAATGTATTGTCAACACCACACATGTAAGTGCGTGCGTTGCGTCCTTGATTGGACAACGTTGGTAAGGCTTTGTGTATTCGATTTTATCATTCGAATGCAATTATGTGCATCATAATTTATGCTTGCTACTATGCTAGCATATCACTCTTGTTTCACTTCACTTCTTCACGGACGATCGTCGGGTTTGAGTGCTCTTAACATGGTCTTTCTCCACAATGAGTGTAATCTGTTCAGAAAATATCTAGGTCATGTTGGAAATAAAGGCGTAAATACTTTTATAAAGTGCCTTGTACTTATAAGTTTTTAAACCTACAGTATGTTTCTTATTTTGTTGTTATCCGTAAGTAAGACAAGTTTATTACAGTTCTTCTTTTACGTGATTATTCTCATCTTGTATCAGATTGATGCTATTAGAATATTCAGGACAGAGACCGTTTTTCATCCATAGTTACCAATATACTGGTCCAGCAAATACCTATCCCCATACCTCAGACGTACTAGAGTAAATATGTAACAATAGAACTACGTCTGCTGCGGCTAGTGCCGTCGTAGGTGTTCCATTCCATTTTAGATTAAAACTCCAAAGGGCCAAATATTTTTCTAATAAGTTAAAATATATCTGTGATATGAGAAACATAATAATATTATTTTAACTGTTTATTTAACTAAATTTCTTCACAAACATTTTCACAATGATAATTTCACAATTTTGAAAGAACATGACAAGTACATATATCACTTCGTCAGTAATGCTGTGATGTGATGTATTGTGGCTGTAATTCCTTCACGAAACAGTAATTTGCGCGATCAACAAATATCGCCAATATCGGGTGTTTTTTGATACCGTTGTTTCAAAGTTAATACAGAATACAGATATTAAGAAGTTTATTACCGCGTAAACTGTTCAATGAATGTGAATGGAACTTGGCACACAGCTAAATATATTATGATTAACACATAGGATACTTTTTAACCCGGTATAGGTTCCCGTGGGACACATACGGGCGAAGCGGGCAGGAACTAATTTACAAATATTAATTATCTTTACTTATTTATCTGTAGTAGAAAAGCGCTTATTTCACTCTTTGCATCTGCTGATCTGACTTGAAATGAAGTAGCTTTCGCATTCAATGGTAGGACAGTTAAAAGTAGGCTGGCTCGACTAAAAAAGAACTCTATATCGGAAATTACTTTGGATAATTTCGGTATGTTACACCATTGATGTCCATATTGTTACGTGCTGGGTTCGACGGATAAGAATATAAAACAATATTACCGACTAAAACACGTTTTATTCTAGCACACAATTAACTTTAATACACAACAAACACATACTACACTTTTCCACTGTAACTGCTTCAAACTCCGTAGTATTTTCGCTTCCGTTCGCTTCGATTAACACTTGACCGCTTACGATAGTAAACTGACTCGGCGGTGCGCGTGCGTTCTATTTATACGCGGGTAAAGCGCTTCTGGAGGTTTCCAGAAAACGTCACACACGGCACGCAACAGCGCGATGATTCGAGAATGTGCCAGCGCTTTCTCCACTGAACTCGTACCGACAAATACGTAGTTCCGTAAGATGTCAATAGATGGTGCTGTAATAAATTATTATTAGAAACCGCCGACTCTTCCCCACAGTGTCGACAGAGGGCATTAGCCGTAACAATATTATAAGCTTTGTAAGGCGTTACTCATGTCTCTGCGTTGCAAGAATAAGTTGACTCCTTGTTTTATTCGCATTGGGTGTTGGTAAGCATATACACTTATCGTCAGGCGTAACGAATTCTTGTTTATTTTAGGCACCCCTTTTTATATAAAAGTAGGTAAATATACCTTAGTGCTTTCAACAATCTGCTACGGTTATAAAATACAAAATCCAATAAAACGTTTAGACATATGGATTTGTATTTTCCTGTTTTCTAAAGCGATTATACATTGTCATCCTATCTAGATCCCCAGAGCGTCGCGTTGCTACGCTACACAGTGTATTATTTGATCATAGTTGCGGATATCTTCTGTTTATGTGTGTATTGGATAGATATAATCCTACTAATCCTTTCCCGGCGTTATCTATTATATTTTAAATTTATTTGGAAATCCAAGAAATGTCCATAGAAACCATAGAAACGCATTTTCTTCTACCTAGTAATACTTAGTTATTTTGTAAAAAAATATGGTATGATCGAAAAACCCGCTAAACGCATCGATATATCCACAGAAATTCAAATAATCAAGCACTTCTAGATGACAATAAAATATTTTCTATTATTTCGAATGATTTTTTTTTCGAAAATCTCCGTAATTAATCCTTTTTTTTCCAAGACGTATTTGTTAAATACGATAGCAACTACTACAATAAAAAAATCAGGCGCAACAAGCATAGGAATACAGAAATATATAGTTCTAAAGTTTTAGGTTAGACATGTCACTAACCTACTTACTAAAAAAAAATATCGCTCTCGAAAATACATGGTCGACAAATAATAAATCCTTCACATTACCAATAGGTATGTTGTCGGAACAAGCAGGTGAATCCAGGAACAAGTACTGGCGGTATGATCGAGAACATCACATCAGGAAGTTGGATCGTAAAATAACAATCACAGATTTGTTTCATCGTGCCCTGGAATCGTCTGATCCATATATATCCTCACTTTCTAAATACAGCTCTGGCATACATAAAGTGAGAATATACACGGATGGATCCAAAACAAAATCGGGAACAGGAGTCGGAGTCTTCTCCCCCGACCTAAACATCAATTACTCAACGACCCTGGAAAACATCCACACTATCTCCCGGGCAGAATGTGTTGGAATCACCCAGGCTGCAACAGCAGTTACATCAAGGGGTACAAGCGATAAATCAATACGCATTATCTCAAATAGTGACGCGGTACTACAAGCTCTTAAGAGCAACTGCTTCAACAGTGGACTCATCCTGGAGTGTCACTGTAAGCTGCAAAGTATTGCAACAAAAAATCAGGTGACGTTGCAGTGGATACGCGGCCATAGCAACTCTTCTGGCAATGATGCTGCAAATCAACTGGCAAAGAGAGGATCGAACACCAAAATGGCAGGACCCGAACCAATTGTTCCCATACCCTTCTGCCAACTCAAATCATGGTTATGCGATAGAACCACGAAACTACACGAAAAACTGTGGACAGAAACTAAGGAATGTAGACAGACGAAGGAAGCCCTTCCATCCTTAGACGAACATCTGTCACGCAAACTGCTACGTTCCACAAGAAAAAACCTACGCCACCTAGTGGGTTTAATAACAGACGTCTGCTCACTCAACAAACATCTATTCAACATTGGCATCACTGACAAACCCTTATGTAGAAGCTGCATGGAGACTGAGGAGGCATCGGCTCACGTGCTCCTACATTGTAAAAGCGTGAGCAACTAACGGGCGAAACTTCTAAGCAGTCCAGAAACGATGAAGAAAGTACTGCGCAACATCGGTCTCCTATTATCTTTCTGGACGAAGCTGAGGTGGGATAAGTAACCGAACAATATTTCGCGTCGGTTACTTACGCACAATGGCTCCATTGTGGGGCTAAGTGCGGATAACACGTCTATCTAACAAACTATTCTCACTTTCACTCGGCACACGGCAAAAACACAAGAATCCTTTGCCGATACCTGAAAAAGATCTGAGTCTTTTAAGAGTGACAACTGAAAACCTTACAAATTACCCAGTTTCTAATCTAACGAAGTTATTCTTACCACAAATGAAACGTTAATAGAATCAGACGACGAAGATTTTGCATAAGCTTTTGCCCGCGACTTTGCTCGCGTTAAGAAGATACCCTAAGTTTTCTTTGTACTCCTGACAAAATGTATGCTAGATTTTATGATGATCGAATGAGTAGTAGTATAGGCGTGAATGGGTAATAAATAAACAAACTCTTATTCGCATTTATAATGTTAGTTATAATTACATTGTCTGATTCTATTAAGGTTTCGTGTTAATGGCCCATGAACCCTCCCCAGCAAAACAGACTCCACAAAAACAAGTGATTTTATAAGAGTTTTCTTTACTTATCATCACAGAACATTAATTTATTCACTCTAATCTTTTAGTGACAAGTGACAACCCTATTTCCATAGAAATAAACAAAAACTAAGAAACGACGTATCTCTCAGTTTCTATAATATACATTAATATATTGAGCATATTTGCTAAAAAGAAATGCTAATAACATACCTAGGAATAGTAAATCTACAACAAGTATTAAAAAAAAATTACATTTCAATTATTATTCTCTTTCACTTTCAGTTAAGGCCTCTAAATTCATAATACTTGTATATTTTTAATCGATAATCCAAATCAATTTATTTGCGACAGCGATTTTCACCTGTTTCGAGAAATAAAGATAAAATCATGTTTCTTGGAGTTCAAGTTTTACTAAAGTAATGATTATATATATATATATATATATATCTTTAAAATTAAGTGATATAACAACCAGGTGTTTTAATATAACTTATTATAACTAAATCTATCAAAATAAAGAATAAAATAAGAAGGTCTACTACTTAGACAAAATTTCACACTATGCGCTATTACCTACCTAAAATATTAGATAATACTCAATAAAAAAATATAATCGTTGGTATATGTAAGATTTCAAACAGTATAAATGTAAAAGCAAAGGACCAAATTTAAACAAAATCAAAGCACTGTTAATGTCAATCTGATATTGTTTGGTTTTATATGGAAAAAGGCGATGCGGTGACTTTATATATACGTTGTATATTAAATATCGCTGTCATTATAGCCATCGTTGCAAGTTTACGATAACAAGTCTAGTGTTTATTAAACAATAATTGTCAGTAGTAGTAGAGACATGCTCTAGTATAGATATTATGCTTTATGAACTTCAATTAATCTTTATATATTTTGTATATGTAAAAGTACACTTATATAAATCATCCATCCCCATACAGACACAATGCTTTTATCATTATGTCTCGATATGGTTTAGTTGTCAAGTTAAATCAATACTTTTTACACTTTTGTGTTTTCAATATCAAATAAATATATTATTAAACCGAATCAATATAAATAAATATTATTTTTAGAAGCATAACTATTTATAAAACTATAAATTAAAAATTTAAAAACCCCCGACACATATTGACGGAGTTGTGAAAAAAAAATGTAATACGCCATTTTATGGTGGCGGCCATCTTGGATTTGCAATTTATCATAGTGTATAGTATTCTACTAGTCAAGCCCTTTCATTTGATACCCATATTGAGGGAGTTGTGAAAAAATATGTAATCCGCCATTTTGTAGCGGCGGCCATCTTGGACCGATTTACATCAAACATAACTAAGAACACTACCGACTAATTCACCTTTCAAATAAAAAAAAACAAAATTAAAATCGGTTCATCCGTTCGGGAGCTACGATGCCACAGACACACACACACACACACACACACAGACACGTCAAACTTATAACACCCCGTCGTTTTTGCGTCGGGGGTTAAAAATTGAAATACCAATAACTTACACGTATTAGAACCAATGTTACTCGTATTAACATTTCGATTATATTAGAAATTTTATTATAAGTAGTATCTTAAATATATTTTTCTTTTATGGCAATGTTTTGTGACTATCAGACAAAGCGATCCAATCCAACTTTACAATAGCAAATTAAATGTCGCTAATTTTACGTGCTAGAATCTCGACAGCATGTCCATGTTTATGTATACGCCTACGTTTCTGTTCTTTGAACCTAAATTACACTAACTCGAACGTAACAAAGCTATTCACACGCTATCGCTTTCGAGTTTTGTAACCTGTATGTTTGTTTACGCTCTAATGTCGAACTTGCATATTCACGTGAATCTATTGTGAGTTCGTCAATTGTCCTGTCTGATTGGTCCGTGGCCATCCAATCGAGAGGCAGGCTCATACTGAGAGGCAATATTATGCCAGTTTGCTATACCACGGGGCGAGCTGTCCTCGCAGTAATATTGAGCTTTTGTCGTTCCGCTTTCTACGTGGTTTGTTTGCTACCCCATACTGAGGAATAAAGGAGTCTGCCCACTACATCGTCTCATACCATGACCATGCTAGGAACGTATCAGACACGAAAAGCAACACGATACGCCCCGCTATTGGAACTACTGGTCGGTGACGGAACGGTCTAGTGGGCATAGTCTTATACATTTCCTAACAAAGAATATTTTTTGCCTGACACGTTCCTAGCACGGTCATGGTATGAGACGGGGTAGTGGGCAGACTCCTTAAACAGCGGCATGTGTTACAAGATTTGTAGTTTCTAACGCGCTATACGTCATATTCGTTATTTAAATTAAGCTCCTAAAAGTTTCTACCTATACTATTTAATAGGTTAAATGTTAGGGACAATTCACGACGAAATGGAGCGTTTGCTATGCACACCGGTGAATTCAGGCGACACTCAACGCCCGAGAATTTTATGAACAAAGTGTGTTCACTCGACAGATAAGAGATAAAATAAAATGTGCTTAGTATACGGCAACAGAGTCGCATTTTTCTATTTATATATTATGCAGACAACTAAATATAACTGACAAAATGTAGGTGCGATACGATACATTTCTACTGAACCCTTTAAGGCACTATACAGTGTTATTATGTTATGTAACGTTACGAGTTAGATTTGCGGCGTAGGCGGTAGGCATTTGTGCTAAAAGAATGGTAGTGAGTTTCTTGTAAGTATCGTCTCGCCACTAACATAAATGAAAATTTAGTAACTTGACTTATGTCACTAATTCAAAATCTTTGACATTCATATGTGTTATTTTGTGACAACTTATGAAACAGACTAAAATAAATGATTTTTGTCTTCGGCTTGTTTTGAAAGGCAACTCCCAATTAGGTGCCCAATGTCTGCATTGCGGAGGCTTTACAAACATTAAAACAACCGACACTAAGATCGCCGACACTTGTAACAAATACACTGGAACGCAAAGAAAAAGGATCGGTTAGAAAAACTTTAATATCTTCAAAACTACCTGGCCTAGCTTTATGAAATAAAAACTAAATTAGAGAATATTTAATGCCACATAAAATAATATATAAAACCTATTTATTTATTTTTGATAATTGTATTAAAAACTGAAAATGTAAAATAATAGTCGTTATTGAATTTAATACCAAAAAATTCAAAACAATTGTTTCGCATTTGTTTTAGTCTTCCAATAAAAAGTTATAAATATGGTGTCTCTGCCTTATAAATTTTATTATTCTAAAGTTATCATGTCGTTAACTTTGAAAAATGTACCAAATGTGTGGATTCTGACAATGCTTCAATATGGGCACAGTCAGCGAAATACAGAGAGAACTGTTGGTGTGACTCTTTCTATAGTTCAACGAGTACTCCAGCGTTTCCATGAAACTGGATCGGTTCTTCGAAGACCAGGAACAGGCCGAATAAGATGCACGACGGCGCGAGAGGATCGCTATATGGTGTCAACAATTTTGAGATATGGCTTTCTTACGGCTGTTGAAGTAGAGAATCATCATTTACGAGCTGGAGGAAACAATCTGAATACGGATACAGTAAGGCGGCGTCTGGCTGAAGCAAATTTAAAGCCATTAAGACCTGCAAACGGCCCAAAACTAGAAAGACACCACAGAAACTCAAGGTTGAATTATGGTAGAAAACACAAGAATTGGACTTTGAATGACTGGTCAAGAGTTATGTTTTTAGACGATTCTAGATTCTGTTTATACAAGCATGTCGGGAGGAAAAGAGTGTACAGAAGACCGGGAGAGCGCTATAACCAAGCCTGTATAGAAGAAAAAGTACCATACGGCGGAGGCTCTGTTCACGTGTGGGCTGGTATCTTCTGAAAGCCGCACTGAGCTAGTGGTGATAGAAAATGGAACTTTAACTGCAGAAAGATATGTCAATGAAATTCTGAATGACTACGATGGTCCAGTTTTAGTGGACATGGGCGCGAATGCCGTTTATATGCAAGACAATGCCCGCCCGCATAGCTCAGATAGTGTTTGCCTATTTTCAAGAAGTTGGTATCACATACATGGAGTGGCTAGCACGCAGCCCCGACTTAAAGCCCATTAAGCATGCATGGGACGAACTGGGACGACGTGTACGTCAGCGGAATCCGCCGCCAATCACGCTACGTGAAATGAAAGAAGCTCTAATAGAGGAATGACAGAATATTCCGCAGCATCGCCTCAAAAACCTAGTAGAAAGTATGCCAAATCGCATAACAGCAGTATTGCGAGCTCGCGGAGGCAACACAAAGTACTGAAATGCGAGAAAACGGCACATCTGTAAACAAATCTACATTTATGAAAATACTGAAAATCTACGAATCTTTATCTATTTTACATTTATTAAAAATAAAACGCTCGAATTTCTTTTTTGCTGCTTGGAATATTCTTTAATTTAGTCTTTGTTTCATAAAGCTAGGTCAGGTACTTTTGAAGATATTGAAGATTTTCTAACCGACCCTTTTTCTTTGCGGTCCAGTGTATTTGTAGATCATACATTTTTTCGACAGCGCTCAACGCACTTGTAGTATCACATAAACCATTGCGCCTCGAGTGATTTTTACTTTTTTAGTATATATTATATCAGACTATAATAAATGTAATATTAACCTAAAACGAAGGTTACAGATAATGACGAGGTGACTCATTGACGTAATTATACAATTTATTATTTGGTTCGATACTATACAGTTACTAATTATTCCGAGCGACATCCTCTCACAAATTAATTATTACACCCGTTTAATGAACTTTAGAGGACAATATGAATTATCGACTGTCGACATAAATACCCTCTCCCGTTTTAATTGCAACGGTATCGATAAGGATAAATGAAGTGTCCGTATAAACATATACATATTATATCAACGCCAGACAGTTACTGTTTTCCTGCAGTAATATTATTTCAAAATGTCAAAATAATTCTATATTCTGAAGCATGTTACCTCGTAAGTAATGTGCAATTAAATTGTAATAATTCACGAAATATAATACAGTACGTGTAAAATTGCTCAATCGATTAGCAGTACACCTCTGCCTTGACTTTAAAACACTTTCAAATGTTCTTATTCAATTATTTTAAGATTCAGATTTAGTGGATAATGTACTGTAGTTATTAGTGTTACGGATCAAAATGTGTTGAAATATAATCCACATTGGTGTTTGTTTATTTATCTCAGTGATTTTGTTTTATATATGTAAGTACACACACTTTCAATTTAGACAGAGTAGGTAAGTGAAGATTTACAGGCAAGGCAGGTAATTATTATTTATTATAAAATTCTGTACGTGTGTTGACAGTGAACTCCTCCTAAACGGCTGGACCGATTTGAATGAATTTTTTTGTGTGTTTAACTGGATTCGAGGTTTATTTTTTTTATCGTCTGTCAGTACCGCTATAATATATATATATATATATATATATATATATAAATCTTGTGTCACGGTGATTTTTATGATTTTTTTAATTGGTCATAAAGTATATTTCATGCCGCTAGGTGAATAGGGTGTCCCTATCGAGTGAATTTATATAGCAGAACGTTGGCGGGGTCGTTTAGTATGTAATAATTTGTTAGGTTTTGTATCACTACCAAGTATTTAGTGTGCCTCTTAAAGCCCGTCCAAGAGGTGCAAGTGAAATTGTAGAATACCGAAGCGACAAGATAGGTTTCACAACGTTTACTATTTTATAATGTCTGACTTAGCTTGGTGCCTAGTAACCACTTTTATCAGTGCGTGTATAATAATTAGTCAAGGCTGAAAATGTATCAGAAATTGTTATAATTATCCGATGATGCTAATTGGGCTTTCCAGATATAGTAATTGATAAAATAAACACTTTATTATGAGAAATGCATGCTACTTATACATTATCGACGTATCTTATGTTAACCACGCACAAGTGCCAAATGTTATTATTTTGAGATTTTATGATTACTGATTTTATGGCTTTGGTTTTCTAGATAAGTTATCGTAGATAACAATCTGATAAATATAGTTGAACATTAATTGAACCATATATAATGTTTATCACTGGTAATATTACTGTGTGCTATGAAAAAGATAGTTCGAAGAAAGAAAAAGATTTTGGCCATTATTCCAAGTTAAAATCGGTGGAATTTTCTTTAAAATACCATATATTTGTCTGCAAAGGCTTTAAAATTTAAAAATAAGGTTTTAAAGGTAACAAATTATTTACAAGAAATATTAACTAAAGAGAAAATAAAATTAAAAAGTTTCATAATATTCCTCCGCATCGTCGTCAATTGGCAAAGTGCCCAGAAGACTGGCAGCATTGCCACGTTGAATGGCAATACTTATTCTTGCAAAGGAAATACCAGCCCTCTGGTCATGTGAAGCGTCAATCAGCCGCTTAGCTATGTCTCTATAAACAGATCTAGCACTTGGACCCAATGGCCCCAGCGTTTCGACACCAAACGGCTCAAATAAGGTTTTGATATTTGTGCCGTTTGAGCGTCTCCGCTAGAAAGATATGTGATGGCGCAAGGGTATCGACACAAGTTGCGTCCCACATCAAAGGCATACCCTTTTGCCATGGCAGTAATGATATACCATCTGGTCTCTTGCCATCGTCGCGTATCAAGCCGTGAGGTTCAAGCTGAGCCGGAACGCCAGCGGTGACAAGAGCCCGACGGAGTATGTTATTCAGGTTGGCGTGTCGTAATATACTACCAACGCTCCTGTTGCATGACAGGTCATGGTGACCAAGACTGTCGACGGCTTCTCCACAAAGATAGTATTTAAGCGCAAACAGGAAGTAATGCGGAAGGTCGAATCGTCCAACATGGTACCTATGTTGGACGACGGGAGCGCCTGAAGCCAAAGGCCCGACTCCCACTTTACCACAGCCAGCAAGCGAAAATAATTGTTAATTACAACATAACGAGTAAACACTTAAACAGTCCATTTTATTAAATGATAACAATAAAAAATTCTACATACTTCTAAAATCTGCAATGTAATTGAGTCAGTCATAATCATAAGTGATGTAAACAGTTCACGAAATCAGCTGTACACCTACGCGGTGCGGAGAGGTAATTCGTCGTGCAATGTTAATCTTGCGTTATAATATGAATTGAAGATTGCGTCAATATACATATGTTCCTATACGAAGACGTTAAATTTATCAGTATGTCGTTCTTTATGATTATGATATACAGGGGTATATCACGCCTGTATTCAAGCTTTCAAAATTTTAGCTGAATATAGGTATTTAGGTGCCTCGTTTATGTATACAATTACATACAATCGAAACGAGATCAGAATATTTTTATTGCTTCACAAACTAATGATCGATATCGATGACAAAAACGTATTTTATTTGTATTTGTCATTTATCCGTATCAGTTCGTCACAAAGTGGCTTAATATTTTTGATATACATCAACATACGCCTATATGTAACGTATTTCGGTACACTATTTACCAGGTACATCTGAAATAGCCCACTTATGCCGAGGATTTTTACATAGTTCCACTAGGTAACAAAAATATCAATTCAATGATATGTAGATAGATCAATATTTTAAAAGTACTATAGTGTAATAACCATAGCTATGAAAATGTTTTCATTATTTTGAATATCGTCTGCGTTATTGATGCAGGGAGATAATAGATTGTAGAAATACGTCACGGGCACAGCTAATATTCTCAATTAAGCATTTGGAACATGCTATCAGCTATCTATATCAGAAAGTATACTTAAAATATCTGTAACTTATCAAGCATCTTATCTGTTAAGTGTAATTAGAACGGAACTTATCACAAGTGTGTTACGTTTGATTATTTGTTTGATACGTAAAAAACTAACTAGATCTTTGTTATGTAATGCATACTCGTGGTACATTGCACAGTGTTATAGAACTAGTTCGGCTTGCACGTTACTGATTCATTCTTCAAACAATTTTAATTTCAATTAAAATTACTGCTCGTTCGTTGCGTCAGTACGAATGAGTAGTTGTCCTGTAGCTTTGAGGATTAACAAGCGATGATGTAGCTACGTTAATATATTGTAGATGTAATGATTTATCGATACTTAAAGCATAAATTTAACTATAAATATGGAGCAGACGCGTCGATTGACAACCGTTGCTAAGGGTTACATGTTCGATATACGCTTGATAGCATATGTTAATGTATTTAATATTCATATTTATATATTATATCACATTATCGTAATCTCACACACGAGTGACGCTGCATGTATTATAAGTTTGATAGAGGCACAGTTAAGTTCGATATCGTTATTAGTCTCTACCTTACATCGTAGAAAGATTTTCTTCAGCTAATACCTATACATAATCTCAAATTATGTTTTTCGTTAACCTTGTTTATTGATTTCTTCTAAGTTTTTTCGTCAAATGCAATTTAGAATGTTTAAGTCCTTCTAGAAAGTGAATCCTGACAAATATTTCGTTAGCCAAGCAACTTTTATCAATAGATGCTCTGGTCGTTGTTTACAATAAATCCATTAAATGATGACTGCTAACGTTTTAACTTTGTTTAATAAATTTACTACCTATGTCTATCGCTTACTCTATTCAAAGGCGAGTTATCTCTTTGTTTAGCTCCGTTTCAAGATACGGCTGAGGAGTGCCAATTATTGTTCTTTCAGTCAACACTTTTTATCGAAAGCGTATGTATATTGATAAATGAATAGACGTAACTTCAGCTACTTTCACATACAAATCTCTAAATATAGCTAACTCATTAAAAATATATGGCTTCATAATTTCTATTTGAAGTAAGAAAATACATCGAGAGTTCGAATCTCACCCATCGCACTACCGACGAGAATCCACTGATAACACAAGAATATACCTACATATAGCTTAGCTCTGTTCGGGTTAACAAGAATAATTAGAAACACAAATACCAAATAATCTTTAACTAAATCATTAGTATGTTTTGTCTTTTTTCTGTACGTTGTTGAGTAATCTTTAAAATATCATTAATATGTTTTTGTCTGTTTTCTAAACGATGTTGGACGTTTTGACCTACTCGAATCAATTCGAATGTAGTTTTCAGTGGTATTTTGAGATAAGTGTGGTTACTAATCTTTTGCGTATGTTAATTTTTTATTGTACGACTATTGAAAATACTGCAATTTTAAGTACATTAGGAAACGAAAAGAAAATACCTCGTGAGGTCGAATCTCACCCATCGCACTACCGACGAAAATCCACTGATAACACAAGTATATACGTATAGCTTAGCTCTGTTCGGGTTAACAAGAATAATTAGAAACACAAATACCAAGTAATCTTTAAAAATATCATTAGTATGTTTTTTTGTCTATTATTCTGTACGTTGTTGGACGTTTTGACCTACAATGGCAAAATCAATCCGAATGTAGTTTTCAGTGGTATTTTTAGATAAGTGTGGTTTAACATCTTTTGAGTATGTTTATTTTTTATTGTACTACTATTGAAAATATTGCAATTTTAAGTACATTAGGTAACGAAGATGATTTATGTCCGACATTTCGTGCGTAGCAGGCACGGCACGGCTTGAACAAACAATTAAAATTATCAAGACTTAAACAAATCGTTTACTAATCGTTCATATGCTATGTTATTTTTTCTAATTGATCTCTGTGAAGTCAGGTTAAACTTGACTGATATTGTGTTCTTGTATTTTGAACAAAACTTGCATGTCTATAATCATTTTACGAATGCGGAATGCATAGACAATAGTGTGTGTGTGTGTCTTAGTAAAACACATTACTTAGACATCTACCAAACGGTTTTTAAGACGGAGTATATTTTGTTAAAACTTTAATAATTAATCTGATATATTATTGAAATCAGATTTTTGTTTGCTGTTTATAATTAACTAATAACATATTATTTATATCAGTGCGTGTATACATTTAGATCCTATCAAGTACTCGCATTATTGTCTAATTGTAGTGGTTGGAATTACGAGCAACATGGCAAGACATCGGCTTACAATTAGAAACGCGTATGTATGCTCAGTGTTCATAGCAAAAAGTTATATAATAGGATTTTTCATTGAAAATATATTTATAATTTTGGAGGATAACCTAGATAGGCGC
Source organism: Catocala nupta (assembly GCA_963675205.1). Taxonomy (NCBI): domain Eukaryota; kingdom Metazoa; phylum Arthropoda; class Insecta; order Lepidoptera; family Erebidae; genus Catocala; species Catocala nupta. The sequence continues at coordinate 12,922,290 of OY776078.1, forward strand.
CGACTCAAGTTGTACAAAGTGATCTATTCTTTATTTTTATTTGACATTTTCCCATGACGGGTTGCAAGTGCACGTCATTGGACAGTGTACCCGGCGCATACGCCTGAAATACAGACAATTCCCATTTAGTTAATGACATTAATATTAATAATAGTAATTAGTGTCATCAACACTAACGAATTTAGTATGACGATATTCATTATTTTGTTTTATCTTTTCTTATTAACTTTTGATTTTTATGTTTACTCTTTTTACCTTATACATATGACTGTATCTTTTTAATTATTGATATGGGTAATAAAATATATTAAATAGATTGCCTTGTTTATGAATGTTGTATTCTAAATTATTATTGATCTAGTTTACATGCAGCTATGTATTATACATGATAATAGGTAATAGATGTTACTTACGGAATAATAAGAATAGGTAGCTCAACTTTTGTGATCTGCTTATCATCGTCGTTTTATTAATACCGGGTAGACCATTATATGATTCATAAGTTTAAAAAGAACAAGTATTCTTAAATAAAAATACATTCACTACCGATACTCGCATACGTTAGAATCGACAGTAGTGACCTTTTAACCAACTCATATTGAAAGTAGACATTTTTGTAAAATACTTATATCATGTAATGAAGGTTAGATACAGAGTACCTTGGTATTCTGAAAATAAGTAGTTGAAGAGTTTGTAAGGTACTTTACACGTGTTGTATAAGGCACATGCTTGTTACTTTTATTAGGGAAGTTTTAAAGTAGTATACAAATATAAATGCAAAAGTTAGTGAAGATGTTTGTTACTCAATGACGCATAAATCGGTAAACGGTTTTGGAGGAAACTTAACACACAGAAATTTGCCCTGGATTAAAACATTTTCTATATTCATGTTCTGTTGTAGTTATGGATACAGAATATCGATCTAAATTCGCAAGAAGTAAAACATATAACCAGGAGGTTAAGAATAGCCTTTGTATCTCATGCGCCGGTTTGGCTCGACAACGGATAATAATATCTAACTGTGGAACATCCAAATTTAGCCCGTGGTTCGCATCGATTTTGCAGTAAAAAAAGAAGTAAAGCGCGATGATCACTTTACCTTCTACGCCATCTGTAGTTAAATATATTTTACTTAGATGCTAAATATAAAAAAAAGGATGTTTCAGCTTATGACGTAGGGCCATAAATAGAACAAGGACGGGGACACGGGACGATACGGTTTGTCGTTTCGCAGGCGCAAATCCTTTTTTATAAGTGGTCTTAAGCCTCTAGTATAATTTAAAAATGATTGAATCTAAACTGATTTGATTTCTTATTGCGAAATCTAAGTTGTTTATAAATAATTGTTTTTCCTACATAATTTGTAAAGATACTATTTAAGATTAGATTAACTTTTTACATATCTATATTATTAACTAATTTTTTTTAACAGCTTCTTGAAGCAGAAGACCACTTCGAAGGCGAAAGGAAAGAATTGACCGGCAGACTGGAGTCTCTGGAGTGCATAGTCCGGCTGTTGGAGCTGAAGCATAAGAATTCTTTGGACCATGCAAGCCGGCTCGAAGAACGGGAAAATGAGCTCAAAAAGGTATGTTTCAATCTTGTTTGTTCGGGTTCAATAACACTAGAGACCGCTGGGTAAATGAAAAATAACTGCATCTAGGACTTTCTCCTGTCAAATTTGCCCCGCGACATTTTGTGTTCTAGGTTTATTTGTTACACTGATTTGACTTCGACTCGGTTATTACTGCTTTTAGAATAATATAAAATCAGTAAATATATTTGCTGCTACCAATTACATATTTTTTTGTAATATGTAATTGGCAGCACAAATATATTACATACAGCACGTAAGCGATCTACTAACCTCGTTATACGCGTGAAGATTTCTTCTTAAACGTTGTATAGTGCCTTGTATAGTGTCTTGCTGTATACCATTCAAATCAGGCAGGCTGATATAGAACATCTTTAATGAAAGAAAGAAGGTGGAACGCTATATTTTCTATAAGCAATGGGTAATATTGTCTAATATTGTCATTTGGCCGACTCAGCGTATTTATTATAGGTACGTGTTAAACTGGAAATAAATACGAATGAACTGCCTCCCTGAGCGTGGACATCATAAATAGATTTTAAATTTACAATATAAAGCATATTCAATGCAGAAGCTATTTGCAATCATTTTCTTTCAATTGTAAGATCTGTTTCGTTATGTCTTGCAGCTTGTATAAATAGTTACTTTCCCATTTTGTCCTTACGTCGATAAAATCAGTGAGATATCGGAGCGCCACTATATGGATAAATTTGTTGTTTGTTAGCGAGAGTTGAGGTAGCGAACAGAATCAATAAATTCACACTAACATAGAAGTTTATTTTGTAGAAACAAACACAGTTTCTTTGTGCAGCTAGCTCAGAGATGTATAAAATCATGATAATAGTTCTTATACCAGTGACGAGGTTGGCTCGATAAGGAAGGCATATCGTTGCGTGTTTTTTCATTCGACTCATTACTCGCTGTCAGTGCTCCAGTATAGTTTTTTACCTACTTGGTACATTAAGATCTAATTACCTCTTGAATCGATGCGTAATATCGAATAATATTGACCTACACCTGTGGATACTATAGTCTAGATAATAATATAATATTGGGTTCGTTCGTAAATTGCTAGTGCTAAATTGATAGAACACGCAACTTGTATCGCTTGTCACTAAATAAATCTCAATTAGCTTTTCAAAGTCAATAACTGCTGGATATAGGCATCATGCATTTAGAATGCAACCAAACTAGATACCTATTTTAAAACCAAATGGATGTAGTGTCGAGAATAGAAAAGGATATGTTAAGCTGATTTGGGTATGTAGAAAGAATGGAAGAGAAAAGACTGACTAAGAAAGTTTATACGGCTAGTGTGAATGGAACAGTCGCAAGGGGAAGACCTAGGCGAACGTTTCTTGATCAGATCGGAGACGTTCTGGATAAAGGCCAGGTTATGAGCACCTTAAACCGGAGAGCGTGTATGAGGAATGTTATGAAGGTGAATGAAGCCAGAGAAGTGTGTCAGGATCGTAGCAAATGGAAATTCGTAGTCTGTGCCTACTCCTCTGGGAAACAGGCGTTAATCTATGTATGTATGTTTAAAACCAAATCAAATCAACCGTGTGGCTCGCCGTATTCTAGTCTCAGATTGACCTAGGTATGTTAGTAAATTTTCAGAAATAAATTGGCTCGACAGACTTCTATTGGTTCGCTACTTAGAACGCAGGTGATAATACACCTTGACACTGCGCCGAGTGTTGTGGGTTCGATCCCCACACGAGACAACACTTTGTGTGATTCATAAATTGTTGTTTCGAGTCTGGGTGTTCATTGTGTCCGTTAGTTGTATGTTTGTAAAGTCCCCCGCGACACAGGATTTAGTCCAAAAGCGGAAGTTGTCTTTAAAAAAAAAAAATTGATTCATACATACATTCATTTTAAAATCGTCTTTAAGCGTCGTGGTCCGATCTAGTTTAGATTCTTAGATGACTGTGCATATCTTACGTATGTTGTACGAAACTGTGTTTTTTGCGGCCGGCGGACGCGCTGGCCATTTCAACTCTATTGAAACACTATGTACGATACATATTTATATAGGTAGTAAGATTATTTTGACTCAGCACTTTTAGCTGTCAAAGATAGGATGATGTGTTTTTAGCATAAACAATCTTAACCCTTGTGTTATAAACATCAAGATAAAAATTAACTCATGCGTCTATACTTACTAGTTTTAAATACGTATTATTTATTTTACTAAGATGGCAAATGCGTTTGTTCCTCTTCTACGACTTCTCTTATACGATTCGCTTGCGTATCATTTCTGAAACTTACCTACCCTAAAGGAAGGAAAAGTTTTGTACGTATAAGGATTATAATGAGAGTGGTTATGTAACTGTAATTACATACCAGACAAAACGCAGTAAGTAACACTGTTACTGCTGCTACGCAGGGTACTTCCTTGAATAATACGGTTATAGAGATGCGGCTTACGATGTTCAGTAAGAAAACACAAATAAACATAGTTTAATCCTCTTTCGCTAATCCAATAACGCTTACTTTTATATAGGGATAGAGTAATTCAAAAAGGAGGTCAAATGGTAGTCGTAATTATATCACGAATACATTTTAATGGGGCCGGTTTATGCCTTCAATTAAAATATGAAGTACGCTGCGCTATGAAAGTATGTACTTTTAGTTCAGACTGTTTTGAACGCGGAAATAAACTTGAAAAGGGCTTTCCAGAATCTCGGTGTCTGCTATTAATAGAATACTCTATCATTTTGCAAGAATTATGTAAGAGGTCGCTTACGGATGGCATTCTAGATATTCAGACGGGTAGGTCCTCAAAAGAAGCCAGTCGTATGTATTGAATATAATCCGCAATGTTCATAAATTGATGTATGTATAATCTAATAAGCATATCCTATTGGAAAGGCTTCTTGTTAGCCGAATAATGAGATAAATTTATTTGATATAACATTACTGAAATTTCGTTTCGCGATGCTGGTTCCCATTATTTGTTAAATTCATATGGATTGTGGCTTTCATTAGACGGTGTCTTTCTATTCTATCAGAAGCACCGAATCCCTATAGCGGTAATAAGTAACGGAAGCTAGTATCCAAGGTGTAGAAACGTGAAGAGTTATAACAGGAATAGCACACTAATTAATTACTTATGGATTCGCTAGTAGTGCCTATAAAGTACGAAATATGATTTTGTTCAAAATACAAGTAGTCCGATTGATATAGCTTCTTAGCTAAATCGATTTGACATCCTGTATTTTTGTTTGAGCATATTTTTAATTTGGTCAATAATATCAACAAGGTTAGTTGTTGACATTAATAGCCAAATAAAAATTTGCTCTATGAAACAAATAACACAATGAATATCTAAAACAACAAAAACCTCTGTTATTACTTACGTATTTAAAATAAGTAAGTTAATCTTAACATCTTAGTAGATTAAACTTGCTTTCGTAATTTAAACTGTGATTGATATTGCGAATCCGTCTGTTGTACAATTTGCATCAGCTGGTGAAAAAGACAAATTTAATTACCATCGGCTATTATTCTTAGCGCAAAATATGGCATTTAAAGCCTTTTCATTCCAGATTGTAAATCCAGTTTTTTTAAACCAGAGTTTTAGATTGTAACCTGAACCCTTAAATCATAATAATATTGTCTTCTAGAGGTATAATAGAGGGCTAATTATAATTATAATGCTCAGTTTGCGTGCTAACAAGGATGGTAGAACACAACTGGTTTTTATGTTATAAACAGTAGGCGGTAAATATGATAATTGAGTTAAATACCATATTGAAATTAGTTCCTTGTCGTACCAGTTCTGTTAAAAGTATATCATCTACTTATCTAAATAGCTATTGGCGTAACAATGGTTTAATTAAAATTTGAAGATTCATTCACTTTAACGAGACGCGGATTATACATATAATGACTAATTACTAACTGTTAATATGTATTTAGTAGCGATGCAAACTATCATTGGCTCAAATATTATAATAGGTATAATCGAATTAAAAGAATACCTATTTGCATTCATACGGTTCACTTAAAGTGATCATCTGTTAAGTCGCAAATCAATCGAACAGTACAAACAAAATTCGATATGAAGCACATTTTATATGCTTTAATAGATACGCTTTCGCTCGATTCAATGTAAACTGTAAACGAGGTATTCAAATAATTAAGTTTAAAAGTATATATCTGTTAAAATGTTAACCATATTGCGTCTGTAGTGGGCACGTGAGGTGGTTGTTGTCATTACTAATACACTAATAAAAAACCGAATTTACATATATTCAAATATAGTAATTTACATTATTATGCCTGATAGAACTAATACATTTAGGTAGGTTATTACCGCTTACGTAATCTGTCCGACTGTTACTGTATCTGTTCCATATTCTTCTACAAGATAAATAGGTTAAGCTAGGTGCGTTTGCACCTTTTACCATTTTCTTACAGATGGCGATAATTATTAAGCTCAGTATAACTCTCGTCGAAAGTGATTTCATTTTAAAGCTAGGCATCCTCATGCTTTGCAACAGTAGGTACTTCACGCTGCAGCTGAGAATACTCGTGGTAGACCCGATCGACATCGAACTGACAGCGAGAATATTTAATTGAGTTTTAGTAGGCGTTAGAAGTTACTTTCGGACCTGAAATAATCAAGGCATAGTCGTATGAGACATACATTGGACGGAAATCTTATAGGCTATTAAATATTTTACTTAAGTAGACGCTTAAGTAATATTTGCATTCGAAAGATGTTTTTTAATACAATGGTACATGGTAACTCGAATATTATTAGAATGCAATTACGTCGCTAAAATAGATAATATATCTTGTTCATGGTTTTTGTTATATTTATTTAGAGCTTTATTTGTAATGTTTAATCATTTGTCTGTAGGAATATTCGAAACTTCACGAGCGGTACAATGAACTTTTCAAGACGCACGTCGATTATATGGAGCGGACGAAACTTCTGATGAGCACGGCGAGTGACAGAGGCGAGGTTCGCGGCCGGCTCGGGCTCAACCCTATGAGGTCTAGTGGTGAGTACGAATATTAGTCATGTTCTGATATGTACATTGCGTAAATGGCGCACCGATAAGTAATGAATCAATGTATCGCATAAGTCTGATCTTCGCACGCAACGATAGTTTATTAGATAATGTGGTATTTTAAATCTAAATGTTCTTTGTGTGACTTGTTTCGATGTTCGTAAAGTCCACGCGACATAGACATCATCACCCGCAATAGGCTATAATGTCTACGTCGTCTAGTACATTGTAAGAAAGTAGTTATTTGCCATAAAATCTAAGCGGAATGTAAATTTTAGAAGACGCTTGATTTTCCTTAATTTTAAACGCATTTCGATAAGACCGCGTTTCTTAGTAGCGGGAGTTATGGCGTTATACTGCGTAACTGAGCTCGGTGGATGACAATGGTTCGGTCTACATGGGACATAAAACGTTAGCTGGCGAAAGAAGAGTTAGTATTTATAATACACCTTTGACTACTGCTTCGGAGCAACAGGCGTGAATAAAATAAAATGTTACATACATATTATACATAGGTCTATACATATGTATGTAAAACTCAATTTTTCTAAGATTTTGGAAAGACGGTAGTCGAACCTGACTCGCGCTTGATCCGTGTTATTTTTCTACATCTAACTAAGTGATTCAGTAAAATGTTTATTATGATAACAGTTGCTGTTTTTGATCATTGAAGACACTATACTTGGTCTAACGTGGAGCTATTAAACATGTTTTCCATTAATACAATATTGATGATATAGTTTGTATGCAAAACACAACGTTACCGATTTTCTTTATACATAGCAACAATTTCATAGGCTGAAACCCAATTCTTTGTAATCCAATTTAAGGCTTAGACGAATAGATTTATTGTATTACGAAAACGTCTGGCCGTCGCGGTTCTTGATTATCACATTACAATTCATTGCTGGTTGTTTTTAAATGCACTACATTCTGCGTCTCGTGAATTTTCACACGTATTGATATAACGAACATTTAGAATCCATACACTTACACCTGACACACAAGTCTAATCACAGTACAGTTACATTAAGAACATCAGTACCCTAATCGAGATTTTAAAAAGCTTTTTAAACATAATATGGTTTTTCTAATCCGTAGCGCAATGAATTCAAATTGCATTCGAATGTAATTAAAACTATATAAGTGCTTATACAATGGCCTAGACCACACAAAGTATTGTATTCGAATCATGCATATCGCTACATGTAGTGTCAATATAAAATACAGAGGTGATAATATAATAATCTCAGCCCTGTTTATAAACTGTACCACTGCTAGGCATGGGCCACTTCTCTGTTTTAGAAGGATTAGTCAATAGTCCACCACGCTGGCCTAGTGCGGATTGGCCGACTTCAAATATCTTCAAAAGCATGATAGAAACTCCCAGACATGCAAGTCTTCTCACGAATATATTCTTCATCGTTTAAGCCAGTGACAATTAACTATTTAATACGCACATTAAAAAGTCAGAGGTATGTACGTGCCTCGAGATCGAACTCGAGACCTTAGCGTGACAGTCCAACGAGGTCCTATTAGGTTCTTCCTATCGCTGCATTAATACAGAAGTATTAAAAAAGATCTATATCAAGCCAAACTATGGTAAACTAATTATTACGGTAGCCGTTCTAAGCATTACTAATAGATTTGTCGCCAAGAGGAAATAGAGAGCTACAGATCAAAAATTTAAAAATCTTAGTTTGAATGCAGCTTTTATTTGATTTGCAACCGCAGTTGCAGTGTCGCGCCGGTTTATTTAATTTTATATGCATATTATTTCCTGTTGCGGTAAGTCGGCCTATGCATTTGTATGGCGTTCTTTAACAATTTACTTATGTAGGGGCTACACTGATGGTGCATTTCTAAAATTACGTAATATGTTATTAATTTATGATCATTCACGCATTATTAGTAATTTTGTGGTCGCGGTGGATTTTACAAAAAATTAAGCAAGTACAAAGAACACCTAGTCTCGGTGGATCACACAAATTTTTATTCCGTGTCTAACCCGAGCTATTCGGCGCAATGGCAGCGGCAAGACGAACACCTTAAATTGCCATTTTTGCAATAAATTATGATATCCTTATATCTTTGAAGGTTTAAGTTAACGATATAGCACTTGGCCGAGGAGTGGGAAGGTGAGGCCACACCAAGTATCCTAATTATTGGTAATACTAAGCAGTCGTGTATTGGAGACCATATAAAATAAATATCAGGAATCATGTCTTCATACATCAGCTTGCCGCTTGAAACGTAGAAAATTCGTCCGATAATTATGTTTGTACGGTCCCGCGGGACACGGGGCTTGTCCACTACTGCAGAACTGTATGTGCACGTTATAATGCTGTATTTTGTAGTTTTTACTCGTTACGATTCCTATACGTCTACAGAGAAGTATTTCAGACTCCGTTTTTATAGAGTCACGGACAAAGAAACCATACATAATATTGTGCTATCCCGAGTTAGTACCAGTAATATCAGGTAAATTAGTTTTGTTTTAGTAATATTCATTTGGTACTCGATCTGCCGTGTCACAAAAGTATTTCAAACGCGTATTTTCTATTATAATAAGTAATTCTTTCATTTACGTAAAATCAGCATATAGCAGTATATAAACCGAAACCTATGGCATACCCTGAAACTGCCTAGGGCTTTAAATATCCATTTGAGCGGCAAATTAATTTACCTACCTACGTATAAAGTGTGTAAGCCTAAAGCCACGTTTTCATTACACTGCCGAGTGAATATTCTGTTCAAGGCAAAAAGTATATGTTGCCAAAATAATGAGACATGCATGTAAACAACGAATACTAGTTGTTTACTGCATGTAACGTCTGTACAAAATAAAATGTCTGTACCTGAGGGGTAAAGAATACTCTTAACATATTTTAAATTAGATTTTATTGGATTAGGATCTATGCATGTGCGTAACTAATTTGCACTCTAAACTGTGGTTAAGTACTGTAAAAATCATATTATTCTTTATCTCTCAGCTACAGTGTATGATTATTATATATATACATTATACACCTTTAGGAATATAAAGGAGTCTGCCCACTACACCATCTCATACCATGACCGTACTAGGAACGTATTAGACACGAAAAGCAACACGATACGTCCTGCTATAGGATTGCTGGTCGGTGACGAAACGGTCTAGTGGGCATAGTCTTAGATATTTTCTAACAAATATTTTTTTTTGTCTGACAATTTCCTAGCACGGTCATGGTATGAGACGGGGTAGTGGGCAGACTCCTTAAGCGTGAGATTTCACGCTTATATTTCTAAAGGGGTAGGCAGACTTGTTTAAACCACTTATTGCCAGCTATGCCATATATTTTTTGGCGCCGTTTAGTAAAGGATAAGACTTGCTGTCTATCGGACACTTGCTGAGTCAGTGGACCTACTAAGATTTTCTCATCACAAAACCCAATACCTCGACTTTTTCTTGAACGAATCGTACCCATGACTTCATGGACAAGTTTATTACATAATTACAGCAGTCCTTTCGAAATAACCTGATAGGGCATTACTGTAGCTTATGAACACAGAATTCTACCATAACCTTGACCATCTACGGACAGCATACAATAACACCTAGACGGTACTCATTAGGAAATACCGACAGGCTTCCATCACTTGCCGACATACCCACTATACGGCGCTGACCTCGTCTGTCTGGTCATCTGATGTTACACTAGCAGGGTGTTATTACTATGTATAGGTATTATTGCACACAATCTTCTAAATACTATCTGTGTTTATCATATATATCATATTATTTACTATCATTTCGGTGAGTGTGGAACTCAATATCAACTTTAAATACTCTATCCTCAGTAATGTAGTCACGTGAAGGTTCAATGTGAAATCACCTTTCTACAAAGCATGTAGTGACGGTTCTGGTGATATTCCTGTTCCAAAATTGTGATTTTATTAGGGTCATATTAAAAACTCGTGTTTAAATAGATAGGTATGCCTCTCTGCCTTGCCACAAGTGCATGTCAAAAGTAAGATATGTAACCGCCGTTCATAACTTGATCATCATTTCAGGGTGACTGGTGGTCTATGCCACTTTCGCTTAAGACGCGATTAGATAGGTAGATTAGGCCTTATATATACATATATTATATATCTTAGTACAGGGTGATAGGCGCTTAAATATGACGACCTGTATCTGGATTACTTTTAGCCTTTGAATATGTAACTAATGACGTACAAATAGCCTAGTTACGTCCCTGACTTGTGTGAATAAAGAGCACCTGACACCCATGCAAGGCCGTGACACTAACACGTCTCTCACACTGCGTTGGTATGAGAAGATAGATGTTAACATTATTTAAAACTAACAAAATAATTATATATTCCGTGTAGGCTATGCAAACGTTCAACTATTTGCGAATTAGACAAATGTTTGTTCCTTTTGGGGCTTGAAACCATACCGCTCGGCGCATTAGTAGTGGCGATGGCAACCACCTAAAACACAGCGTCATTCGCGGCAGTCAACACCATTAATACAATACATTAAACACTCTAATTCACAGTAGTTAAAATAAAACCTACACAAAAAACGGCGATCTTGTCGTACTATTGACCCCTAGACACGCTAATCTAATGTATAGATGTGGACTGTGTATGTACATACGTATATATACGTGAGATACAATAATACATAGAATGTACTGTTGTCATGTTACAGTAAACTTAAGAGTGCGAGATTGATTTGATTAAATTGCAAGTAAATTGTTTGTTGAGTGGAACGGTATCAATCATAAGTCCTAAGCAAGCATTTAGTATAGAATTCGTTGATTTTGGTCTGTAGTAAGACAGAAACGATTATCGCGGCAAAAGAGTACCTTTTTTATATCAAACCTATGGACATTTTTAATACTAGAATATCATTCATGGATTGCTTCAGTAATCTTTTATATGACTTAAAGCTTTGGAATTAGGCAAACAGCGAATAAACTCTCAAACGCCGAAACATTCCGCAACGCACTAACTCATCACTGATACATTTGCATAAACGCCAAAGATTTATGCCAAAAGTACCATGTCTCCTTAAGCTTTAGACGTTGTTAGCGATCGTCCTGAATTTTGTGCATATATTAAATAAAGGCATAATCTTCATACCCACCGCGTGATCCATTCGTGAACTATGCAATGATATAAGGTTGATAATGGTTTAAATTGTGTTTCTACGTTTAGTATAAATCAATATACTTACCATAAAAGTTACGATAATAGAGAGAGACGTTAGATGTTAATGAAAGTCTTACTTAAAATAAAGTTATCCGAATGTCGTCTGCTTTCTAGAGCTTTCCTAACGTTAGCAATAATAAAGGCACGAAGATCGTTTTGTAGCCCTTAAATCTTAGTAACCTTTAGTCCTTAAAATATCACCATTGTGCAAATACAACTTTGAGTGAAAATAGTAGCCGTACAATTATCGTTTCGACGTATGATAATGTAGACAGAGACTACTTAAATACATTTGCATATTTGAAGCTGTGTAACGTAGTCTGGGTCTTGAGCGAAATTACATTGTTCAATTTACTTCGCGCTTACAATATTTTCTTGAGTAGATTTGCGCCTTGCCTATTCTGCCGAGACACATTTGTGAACATGTTTTATACTTATGCGAGAGGTTGATAGATTGATTTATTCACTGTTAGAACCGTAAGTGTTGAAGGATAATAGAAGTTATTGATGAGATAGTGGATCACAAATGATTTTATTTCATTATGTTCTAGTTCTCGTTCTAGTTCGGAGTATTACATTCTTCGTACTCACTTAGATGTGCGTCAAGCATTCACTGGTCGAAAATAGGGCTAATTTGGTTAAAGGTAAACTTAATGCGTGTCGTCGTATGTAAAAAAAAACGGATCTTTACCGTGAAACAATTAGTTCGTAATCGTACAAATAAAGTATATGAATAGGACTAACTCGATCTAGTAAAAAAATAGACACCGCGTTACTAATATCGAGTCGAGCACGCTACATGCGCGACGCTGACTTGATTGTAAAAAAGTGAGGCGTGTGTTAGCAGCACGCACACATTTACAACATGAGTATTAAATTTATACTTACGAATTCGTCAAGAAAATAGATTTATGGAATAATGAACACCCAAAATTAAAATGTTACATAATTGTTTAATAAAAGTGACTAAAAATTTTGCTTTTCATATTTGCTTAAAAAGCAATGTCGTCTATGACAAGATTCAGTTAAAATAGTCACAGTCATTTATTTCAAAAACCCGTTATAGAACTGGTATTGATAAAAATGTGAATAGATTATTACGTAAACGAAAATTATACATGCATTTTTTTATTTGCCCACACATAATCAACCATGGAATAATAATTACATTAACATAATATGTATAATAAATTCGGAACCTCTTACTGTATCAACTTATTTGTTAGTTTATATTTTGATGGTATGACATGGAATATTAATATCTTCAAAAATAAGCATTTCGTTTTGTAAAGAAAAAGTTGAGGCTTTGAAATTAGGTCATTATTAATTAATTAAATATATTTATTTCAATTTCTAGGATCGGCGTAATTTTATTCTTATCCCAGGACTATAAGTACCATAGCAATAGAAAATTATACGTTTCAATATTTCTTTATTGTAAAATCTTCTTGTATAGTCGAATTTGGAATACCTAATATTAAAGCACAGTAGTGAGCAAGATATGACAATCTGACGGTCACTAGCGAGTTTCGAGACGTGTTCACAAAGCCATACACGTCTCATACGATGGTCAAGACTACATTTCTAGCTTGTAATTCTCGTGGGAGGTGCACGTTTATGGATTTCACATTGCTTTGATATAATACGGAGGTAAGAGACTGCCGCACAAAGAAATGTACATATGTAAGTATCTATCTATCTACCTACCGTACGTATAAAATTGTATTAAGAAGGCACAGTAATTTCTTGAAGCAAATGTGTTAACAGTATCATTCTTATTTTGTTGATGACGTACATCGTTTTATTAGGTATATTTCCTTTGTAAGGACTTACAATCGCACAACTATGGTTATAAAGAAATCAAAATCAATAACGCCTGTGTGGCCAAGGTGGCCACTCTATTCCGTCACATTCAGTATTTTATATATCGCTTGAACAATGTTTACTTTTCTTACACAAAAAGTACAATATGCCTTCTTTATCCAGTTCTTTTTATATCGCTAGGGATATAAAAAATACCTAGATTATCGTAGTCCAAAAAATACTTTAATCCAGCCAGCGGATATAAATTAATAGGTACATTGAAAATTTATAGTGCAATACATGGCTTTTATTAATAGAATTTTTAAACTCCAGTCAACGCAAGTATTAGTTTAGTAGATATGTGTATAATATGAAATACAAAGAATGCACAGTACTTTGCAAATGTGAAACAACAATGATTATAAGAAATCTACTTTGACTTATCCTCACTAATATTATAAATACGAATGTAAGTTTGTTTGTTACGCTTTCCCGCCTTAACGATTCAACCGATCATCAAGAAATTTAGCATAACCGTTGGCAGTACTTTTTCCTGTATAAAAGGTATACTATGTCCTTTTATGTTCCAATGACAACGTTTATGCGAAATTTCATGATGATCAATAGTTAAGGCGTGAAAGCGTAACAAACACATAAACTCACATTCGCATTTATAATATTAATTTGGATTTTACAATGAAGAACTAGAGATGACAGGGAATATCGTACATATTCAAATATTCTCAACGCACGTAAAGATTAAATTTCGATATTGCACAAGGTACCGTAGAAGATAGTAGTTATTGGCGGGCCTGCGTTCCTACGGCGAGAACCTTTGAACTATTTTTCATTTGCTTTATTGAAATATCTGTCATTTCATATATTACTTGATATGAGATCACTAGTTGCAATAGGTAAAGTAATACAGCTCGTATATATAGCACTTTATAGTTATAAGACCTAGAGTAACCTTTCTAATTGACTGTTGATAGGTAGGTCCAAGATCGAGATTCTGATTAGATATCGGCGTTATTTAAGAGTTTTGCTCAAGGAGGCGTGGTCTGTCAAAACACTAACTCCTGTTTCTGCATATCACTGTTGCGTCATTCACTCTAATTACATTCTCTATGTACGCTCGTTGGGTACCCTAACCTAATATTACTCTAGAAGCTCAGACCGAAAAATGTAAACATCAACATAATATTGTTACTATAAACATTAACATCATTTGAGCCATTAAATGTAATTTATAAAACAATATTCACTTACTGGGTCGTATGAAATTGTCCACAAGCAGACGATACTTAAGACGCCAAAACAGGCGGTCACAGTTAAGTTGATAAAATCAACACTTTTTGTTTAATACAAATATAAAATATACATTTACCATAACAATTAATGTGTTTTCAATTACTCCGTGTAAAAAACTTAAAATAATCAATATTTTCGCCTACAAATTCGCCTAAATTTGCACGAAAAATGTAAAAACGTAAGCTCGTGTTACGTGATTTTTACATTATAACAGTAGAAATCTATCCTATTTTACAGCTTGAACGAAACATAAATAGCTATATTACAATTTGTCCGTCCCAAATATTTAAGTTATTGGTTGACAATAAAGATACATATTAATCAAAAAAGCACTTCAAATCCTCCATACAATTCTACTATGGCGGCCGCGCGCCAATTTGAATATCGAGCTCTGTCATTCAATCTAACCGCGTCTTACGCTCGGCGCAGTCTTAACCTGGGTGACCATATATTTTTACCTTTATTCAAATGGATAGTTTTTAATCAGTGATTTTGCCTGCATATTATAATATTATAATTAATAATAATATAACATTTAATGGCTGCAGGCGCTGTTTTATAGTTTATCTATATTGCGGACAGTCTACTCTCTTGTTAAGTCTTAAAATAATTTAAATAATAATAAAATTGGTTTTGTGATTGTCAAAGTCTTACTTTGCGACAACCCTTACACTAATATATATTATACTATGCTCCTTTCAATTATTGCGCAATTGTACACACGTCTACACATCAAGTTAATCACCCTATATACGCATAACTTCGCTACATACAAAATAGAAAATTTTCGGAAAGGGACAGTGCATAGTGGTGCAGACCCATCACGATGCGCTAGCGCGTGCGCCGAAGCCCGCGGCCCGTTAAGCGTGAATGAGACAAAATAACAAAAATATAATGTACTCTCACGCACGACTCGCAGCGTTCAACTTCAAATAATTCAAAGTCCAAACAGTCTAGGTTGATGTGTCGCTGTGTGTACTACCTTCACGGCTGCAGCTTTTATGTGCGATTTATTATATTTTATACTCATATTTCAAGCAATTGATTGCACGGATGGCGTAGTGGTTTAAGTGGTCGCCTCGCTACTACCATTGATTACAGTGTAGTGGAATTGAAACCCACACAGGCTAAAATTTGTGTGATTCACATTTTGTCCCGAGTTTGGATGTTATTTGTTTTCGTGTGCTTGAATGTTTTTAACGTGTCTCCGATACAGGAACAATTTATGGAGCAAGGCTTATAAAATAAAAAAATATATATATCGTACACTGATATTTCAGGAGATTCGATTAAATCGTAGACTCATACTTCAGGCAATCCGACTAAATTGTAGATACATAAAACAGGTAATTCAACTAAATCGTAGTACATGTCTCGTAAATTTAACGCCTGTTTATAAGGCTGAATGTGTGACGGATTGCATACAGATGATGTAATTGCTAAGCATTCTATCTAGCCAGTTTTGGAATTATTTCTCAAAAAGGTTATTTTTGTATTAGATCACGTGCTTTTAGTGTGTTTATTAACAATATAGAACCAATTATGTGTCAGATCATAGTGCTAATTTATGCCAATGGAAATTTTATCTTTCGTGTACAAACCTTTTATATAATCTTAATAATTTATTCTTAAATCGAAATTTACTAACTTGTCGATCCCGTGGCATAAATTTGCGATTATGTTTACGTAAGATCATTTAAAACTTAGTCGGGAAAACAATTCAGTGTCTTCCATTAGGAATGCTTAGTTTAAATAATAATTTTTTTTTTTAATAATAAATTTTCTTAATTTTTCTCTCACACAGAAATTGCAGAGTATAGTATTGTATATATCAAATTAATACATTAGTGTGTCAAATTATCTATGTGAGAGACTGGTATCTATCGGGCGCGTGTGTGTGTGTGTGGGTGTGTGTGTGGGCGGGCGGGCGCGTGTGGGTGTGGGTGTGTGTGTGTGTGTGTGTGGGCGCGCGTGTGTGTGTGGGCGCGCGCGTGTGTGTGTGTGTGTGTGTGTGTGAGTGTGCGAGGTTTTAGATGTATTCATAAGTGTCATTAGGGACCTACATGTTAATAATAGCACTGAGTTTGGAAATCAGGCCGGTAGACGGACAATCGTCAACAGACTTATCACATTATTTAATGAGACCTAAAAACGTACTTGCCTAAAGTCTGCTTCCTATGTCAAGAAACAAGTCGTTTTACCTACGGACAGTTAAATGTGGATATATTTGTCATAGAATATGAGTAAAACAATTCTTTTGTATGTAATACGAGTCTTTTCTTGTTATTGAAACCGGGCCTTGAAGTGTTATACACTCTACCTTCTACTTCGGGTGCACAAAGGCCTACGTCTATGATGTTCTGTTGGCAATTGTGCTGGCAATATCAAGATCAGACTGAAAATACTTGCTATTTTAAATGCATTACATCCGTGGGTACTTCACCTTTACTAACCGTATATATTAGCTTGTTAATGATTCAATTTGCGGCCGTGACGGCTACTGGTGGATGTGGTGGAAACTATAATTAAGGGCCACGCTCGACGACAGACAGTACACTAACTGGTCAATTATCTGTAAATCAATCTATCGACAGCCAATTTGTTTGCGATGCATTTACTCGTTTATGCACTCCAGGCTCTCCGGCTTTTTTTATTCAACATAATTATGTGTACTTCCATTCAAGTGGGGTAACAAAATTCGTGATATACCTATCTAAATTATCTTTTCAACTTTATTTTCTTTTTATAAGCCACTAGGAACAAAGCATGTGACGCGAGACATTTAAACATTCAAATAACGGACACAAAGTGTGCGAGTCACAATTTTTTTTGTCACTTGTGGCGATCTAATTCGCAAAACTTACAGCACACACGCAGTGCAAAGTATTTGTAATAGAAACGGATAAAATTTGGCTCGATATAGAAACAACTGCAAATTTGCATACCATTTTATTACTCAATATAAATATAATATTTTGTGTTGTATTCCTAGTGAAGAGGATCCCAACCTACTTATTAAAGCGCTGTATGCCTAAACTTTTTCACTGCAAATGCCACACCAAACAGTCACTTTGAGGGGATGCAATGGCTCTTGATGCATTTCATGTGGGTTTTTTGTGCCCAACTGTTCGCGCATACGGGACACGACGAGGAGGAAAACCATGACGAAATTCACGCTGCGTTAAAACAACAAACCGAAAATTGGTCAAATAAGCAATAACAATAATTCCACATTCTTCAGATGTGTATCGCTCCATGGCTTGTTGTCAACTGATTCTTTATCACTCTACAACATATATGTATATCAAAGGACAATAAAATTGAACGCCGTTTGCCAAAATTAAGACAGTTTCACATCATGACATTACTTTTGCGCCACCTTGTATAAAGATTATATGAATTTATAGAGCTTATCGATATGTGTTGTCATGTGACAGTAAAACTTTTCTATAAAATATTAATAGACATGAAATCCACTTTACGTATCGGAAAGGACATACATATGTTACGTACAACAGGTATTAGATTTTTTCCCAATAATTTTTATTTAGCATTTACACAATTACAGTAGCATTAACCAACCAGCTAATAGTAAAGGTATGTATTTCCAGCAATATCATTTTAATTTTAAAGTAGTTATCCTATAAATGAAAAGGAAGACTGTAATGATGTACCATCATTTGCTGGAAGTAAATTTCTTTAGGGAAAAAGTGCCAATTAGATGCAGCTATTCTTCAGTAATGTGCCTACCATTGTACAACATTTTTTATATAAACTAGCGAAGCTTGGCCGTGCTTTGCTCTGGCTTAGTCTGATATTAATTATTAGGGAAGTAAATAAAAGCGCTTGGAATTGCCCGTTCCCGCAGGAACTTCAGAATAAAGATATAAAAACTCTCGTATATACACTGTGAGTCTTTATAAAGTGCACATATTAAAAAGGGTGAAAATATAAACAATTTTATCGACGGAAAAAATGTTAAAAAAAATTTAAAGAAATTTTTAAATTTTTTATGGGCTTTTTATTTTTTTACTCTTGTCTTGGTACCCCATGTAAACAAACTGTTACTACTTTTAAATTAAATGTGATATTAAAACAAAACAAAATTAATAATGATCTCTAATAATAGACCAAGCTAATAAAGCCATAATTTATTGAAAAATAAACCTCATAAATTAGTTATCAATGATTTTTTGAAGAAAATTTACCATTTGTCTACCAATTTTTGCAATAAATGTAAAATTTATCAAAAAAATGTCCCTTTACCCTACTTTTTTCTTATTTTATGTTATTCTATATCGTATTAGCTAGTTTTTGGTAAAAATCCCATGGTTGTAGCTAAAACACAACATTTGCTATCAGAGGCTAAAAAAGAGGCTCACCGGGTGTGTTATTAATTCGAAAGGATAAATTACTTTCTTATGAAGGCTATGTGATTCATAAAACAAAGAAGCGTAGGTTAGGTTAATCAAAATCTATTATTATTTAACATGAAACTTAAAACTAATGCATTAATTGCTCAAAATGTCCGCCACGCTGTTGTAAACACAAAAACATACATTTATTGCAAACATTTTCTTCAAAAAATCATTAATAACTAATTTATGAGGTTTATTTTTCAAAAAATTATGGCTTTATTAGCTCGGCCTATTATTCGAGATTATTATTAATTTTGTTTTGTTTTAATATCACATTTAGTTTAAAAGTAGTAACACTTTGTTTGCATGGGGTACCAAGACGAGAGTAAAAAAAATTAAAAGTACATAATTTTTTTTTAGATTTTTTTAAACATTTTTTTCCGTCGTTAAAATTGTTTATATTTTCACCCTTTTTAATATGTGCACTTTATAAAGACTCACACTGTAGATAGGCAACGTTGCGTAAAAATGTCAAAACAATGCATTTGCTACTTGTCGAGTTTTGCGGATACAAATATGCGAAAAATAAGATAGATGATAATTATCGAAAATATTGACAAGTAATTAATACAGTAGCAAGGAATCAAACAGACCTTTAGCAGTTTAAGATAATAAAGAATTGCACTATAAGGCCATTACACATACATAGGTATAACACACAAAACTTTATTAATTGAGCAGATTTTCCTAGCTATGTATGTTTTGGATTTTGAACATGTGTATTTCTGGGAAGCCAAACCTCTGTAATTAAATATACTGCTGTTGACAGAGAATTGCCACACAGAGTGGCTTAAGAACATTTTACTAACAGGCTGACCCAAGGCTCGTCCGAGTTATTTGGATTTGCTAAAAATAGTCTATGGAAATTAGCTTGTTAAAAAGGGTTGTATGATGTAAGCACTTTACTAGACACACAACTTTATACTTTTAAATACAATTTGGTTTAAATATATTAATAGAATTTATGCATTTGTTAAATAAGAATTTTAAATTACGTCGCGTTTAAAAATAAATACTTGACTTCGCCGCTAAAGCTCAACACTCGAAGCAACACAGCTTTTTAAGTTATTTTACGTTTTACGTTGGGAGCTGTTAGAAGAAACCTACTTTTACGACTTTTATTGCAATTTTATGTAGTCTTGGTTAAACGGACGTTCGGGTATATTTTAGCGTCCAACCACGAGTGGATTTCTATACTCGATTAGTCTATACGTGATCAGAGATACTGGAAAGCATATTTGCAACTGTAAGCAATGTTATAACAATAAAAGCCTTAATACAATAGTATGGCCAGTATGTAGCTTGTACATCTGCTGATCGTTAGGTACATTGTAAAATGGAGTATAGCGTCTCAAAGCAGCGTACTTATAACTTATTGCGGACTTTAGAGAGCACGTTAAGCACTGTCATAAACCTCTATAAAAGCCGGAATACTCCACTTTCATTAACTACTGTTTCATGACAGTAGCATATAGGCCACATTACTTACTTAGTTGGTTCAAAGAGCGAAACTGACTGTCGATACGAGAGTACTTACTTTCTTCGGTCTTTAACTATTTTTCGGTTACAGGTTTTGCAATATTCTGACATATAGTCTAGTCATAGCATTTCGTTATTCGTTCAATCCTTTTGGGATCAGATGCCATTTTATTTGTAATAAATGGATATATTTTTATTCACTCGAATCTGGTTCGACTAGAAAGCCGACTGCAATATACACTTAAGAATAAAAATAGTAATACCAATACGCTCAAACGATGAATAATAACATTTATTACTTTTTCATATAAATAATTCTGGTATTTAAATATTAGCAAAATACAAATATATCTAGGTACTATACGAACTCATCGCAAAATCCGTTTCAATTTTTATTTAAATGATAATTTCATTCCCTAAACGTAAGACAATACTACGCTTAACAAAAGTCTATGTTTCCATAGATTTTAATGGCATTAATATATTTTAGTCTCAACGCAACAGTTGTGAGCTTATAAAGTTACAATAAGATAATACTAAACCGAAACACGATCCAACGACGACGGCAGCATTTAGCGATAGGTACGGATAGAACCAATTGAGATTAATTATCTTCGTAAGGCACTGTATACCCTACGTAGTTTCCATTAATACGTTTTAGCCGTCTTCGGCATTTCCTATTTCTACATTGTTAACCAAGACGACGTGATTCAGGTTTGTACAGAAATGGATAAGTCTGACTAAACCGTTGTACTGATTCATCGTTGTACACGGATGCTTTTCCAAGTTTAGATTTTATTTGTCCCCAGAAGGCATATACGCTAAAATTATTAAATTAATGTGTAGGTTATTTTACACGTCTTAGTTTGAATTGAATCTACGAAACAGTACAAGTCATAATAAAATAGTACTTTCAGACCCCATAAGCGTAAAGCTTCCAGGGTCTGAAAGGCATGTCGATACTATTTGTATAAATGTCACCCGTTGTAAATGAATTCTATCGTGAATGGACTAAGTGGTAATAAACGACAAAAGTTCAATTTCCAACAAAGCACTACTTAAGTGCGATTAGTTTGTCGTTTGTTGGTTTAATTACCTTTCATGTCTACTACGACGGCAATATCTTCAAGGATTTGCCTTGTACTATATGGTCACTTCTTTTGCAGTTATATTCATATGCTATAGTGAAAGGATGGATCTAGATTCAGCATGTTGGGCTTAAGTTTTTGCTCGCTGACCGAACATTTGATAACACGAGTTCTTAATTCACTAGGGCCTGTCTAGCTGCTGTCCAATGTGATGTAATTTACTACGTATAGTGTGTCGTTGAATGCTGGACCATTCTGTAGTGCTTTCCTGTCCAATATGCAAAATAGGAACACTAAACGTAGCTATAATATATAAAATAAAATGAAGTATGTCAAATAAAAGACATTGGAAAATAGGTGAGTTATTTCCATACACATGCAATTTTTTTCTGATGAAATAAATTTATGATAACTTTATAACGAATAAAATTTTCTTTTAAAATAAGTTTGGGAGCCTGGTTCTATACGTTTAGAAAATCTATTTCATAATTGTTTTATAAAACAACACTTAGAACATTTTAATGGCACGAACCGTAGCCCTTAAATGATGGTGCAGTAAACACATATTATTCAAATCATATGATACTTTTCATAAAGTTGATACCTTATGTATCTCCATAAAAAGATCAATCATCACTGTGAAAGAAACAGGTTTTGAAAGCTCGTAATATATGCTATCCCTACAAGCAACATACCCACACTCTAAAGCTAATTTATATAGACTGCTAACGATTACATTAAAGCAATCCTTGCGAGAAAAGTACTGGTCGATTAGGAAATTTTTACTGTCGCATGTCATTGACACTAATTTAACGAAATATTAAATGGGTAACATTGCACATGAAATTAATTAAGTATGGGCTAGCATAATATGCTAGATAGTGATAATATGTATAAAACTTCAGATTATTGTGATTGTACAAATTTGTAAAGCTCTGACAGTAAAATTAATCTCTCGAATTTGCGACTACATCATTATTCTGGGAAAACACGGCACAAACTCATCGTGTTCAGATCGAGGCGCACGCTCTGCCTATAACGAGTCTAAAAGAAGATGCTCCAGTTAAATAATCTTGTTATTTTCTTTGTCCCAGGTCCAATATCCTTCGGCTTCGCGTCTCTGGAAAGTTCAATGCATGCGGTTGAACAGACAGAGAGCATGCCCGGCAGTCCGGTGAGCTTATCGTCCTCCCCGCCTTCGCCACCTACTGGGTCCGACCTAGCCGCCGCTGTCCGGACTGTGGAATGTGCTCATCAGACCGATCCTATTACACAACAAAGTCAGGTGGGGATATGATAAACGCATGACGCATCATGCATTGCCGGTTGTTTAAAGTCCTTTAGATATCAAATTGTGTTGTGATAAGTCTCTAAACGAAAATTTAATAAAATTTTCCTATTTATTTTAGATTGTTACGTTGATAGGCAATTTTCAATGTTATGATTTCAATGATGAATGACATACACTGACTACTCTCCTATCTAACGGTCTCGTCTGCCACCCGTTATGTTGTCTGCTGATTATCAATTTAGGATGACCTTTTACTGATCAAGCAGCCTGTGTATGTCCTCATACATTTTTATGTCGTTTAGGTAGTCTTGACACACTAGCAGTGGCAACACTGTCAGCGCGCCGAGTGTTGTGTCTTAGATCTCTACACGGGACAAAAAAAAGTTTATTGTGACGTGAATGAAATTTTAGTAGGTAATCCAAGAGTTGTAGGTATATCACGAATACATAGGTATAATATTCTTGGTTACACAGAAAGTAGTACCTTCTCTAAAACTTAATTTCTGTAATGAGTGTTTGCATTATTCCTGCTTGATGAGCTACCACGTTCTATACCGATGTTTCTTTATCTGATACAATATTGTGACGATCTTTTTTATACAAGTTTTTTACTGTTATATTGTTTTTGATATACGTGTATTGTTTTTATTTACTATTATAAATTCATTTATTAAAAAGCAAAGGAATGAATTTGTAAGTTTTTTATATTTCCTGTTTAATTAAATCATAATAAATACTTTGCAGTTCGTTCTTAGTTAATAGAAAATGTTTTTTTGTCACGAGTCCATTCTAATATGACTAAACTCGAAAATAATTAAAGCAATGGTTACTATGAGAAAAATGTAGATAGTAGTTTGCCCGTTTAAACTTCCTTTTTTACTTTTATTAGCTAGCCAAAGGTGTAACTAGTAATGTTGTTCAAATAAATAATTTGTTACCACGCCTCATTATAGCAATGCTTTTATAATGATATTAAAATTGTCGTTATTCATGTTAAAGGTATCGCACTAGGCTGTAAAGAAGAAATCAATCTTCACTCTTAGGAAACGCTGATCCGCAATTACTGTACTAGTTTTGATTCCCATTGCGCTTGGTGTTCGCAGCAAACCGCAAAACAAGCCGCAAATCGTTTCAGAAGCACGAAGTTTCTAGTTTCTGACACTTTGCTGAACGAACACATATTTGCATATTACTTGTCTAAGACTTAACTAGAGGTTAGTATTAGGTACTTTAAATGGGCCAAGTCAAATAATCAACATATGTATTTAAGAATTACATTTATTATTATATTATACAGAAGTCTAACAGGACTACGGGTATTATATCTTTGAATACAAAGCGTATATAAGACAATATTACTGCTACATAATTATATTACATCGTATATTAATATAAAAAGGAAATTACGGCTTATTTACACAAATATGTCATTACGTTATGACTATTACCAGCGGCAGAGCAAAAATGAGGATCTTCAAAGTAACCTGTCCATTGATGGCTGAGTTACAGCCGTCCGTATCACATTCGCAGACATATGAGAAATGTATAGCACTGAATTTCGACTGAACACACTTCAATGGTGTATTGTATACATACGCACATTCTCTCAACACGGTCACGTCTTGCCCTGCCGTGAAATAATTTATCTGAGACAACGATCGACACACGGCTGGGACTTTACTGTCGTTCTTACACTCCTTTAAATAATCATTATTCAAGTTATATTTAAAACAACCGCGCTGATGCGTAGACGAGCACTGATAACACCGAATGCACACCACTTTGTACATCACAGATGATAATGTTAAGAATAATAGAATTATATTACTTGAATAACATTTCATTTTATTTGTAATAAGCTTGACGGCTCACCGAAATGGCATTGCAGTGACATCATAATTACGTTTCTAAATTTGAAAAAGTACCGGCCAGTCTATTGCAGATTTTTTATGTACCATAGATTTATGTTATTTTATTTTTACCTGTTTGTTTGTTATTTATTTACATCTTTACATTATCATTTTTATCCTTAAGGTCAATCTGCTATTATAGTTTGAGTTATTATATTATTTTGAAATGTATTGCAGAGGAGTCATCATATAAGATAACTGCACTCCGAATTAATTAAAAAACTATTGCTTAATACAATTAGTGCTACTATAGTCATAGTTAAATATTGTCGATTGCGAATTTCGTTACCGTATTATACCATGTTTTTAATTCGTCTATTCGATCGTTATCTGCTTTGTAATTTTAAATGTAACCTAATTATATTAAATTTAAAAAAATACATTTGTAAAATTGTTAGTAATAAGAATAATTATCATTATAATATACGAAAGGGTTTTGTAAAATTATTTTGCTGCACAAGCGTAACATCCTATTTGTTTATGGAGCTAAATTTGAAAAGCCATAATGCTCACGAATTCGACAAGGATTCAAGGATTAGGTACATCCTTCCATCTATAAAAGAAATCGCCTTCCATGGAAATTCAGTGAGAGAGAAATGAAGAGTTGCATAGAGTTCCTATTGAAACATAGAAAGCAAATTACGACAAATCCAAGCAATAGGTTCGTGTAAACGACGCGAAATAGCTTAGATAACTGTAGGGATATAGTGAACCCATCCTGTTTTCGATGGCTATCCGTGATCTGTGTTCAATTAATCTGTTTTATGTCAAATTACT
This sequence comes from Catocala nupta, assembly GCA_963675205.1. Taxonomy (NCBI): domain Eukaryota; kingdom Metazoa; phylum Arthropoda; class Insecta; order Lepidoptera; family Erebidae; genus Catocala; species Catocala nupta. Next base: position 12,948,190 of record OY776078.1, read on the forward strand.
TTCGGATTAATCCATCAGTCCAGAAAGGGCTGGTGAGATGATAATTAATCACTCTTGTAGTGTACTAACGTAGTTTAAATGTATTAAACCTTTACAGCTACGCATTAGTAAGAGTATTTTATCTAGAAAAAATATTAGATTAAATATTAGTGATTGATCAATTAAATTTAATGCTGACGAACTGCCGAAAAAGTATAATCCTATCTTAAACGTCATATGATTGACTTATTTTAATAATAATTTCTCTGGTTTCTTAAAGGCCACGTCGCCGGTGGCCCCACCAAACGTTCCCAACACGGGTAAATCCCAGACGAAGAGTGAAAAGCGAAGTGGGAACACGTTGTACCAGGAGCTTGCCTTCCACGATGTGGATCCTGGTATCGTCGAAGGAGAGGACACTGACATCACAGGTGATCTAATACTTCTAGTATCTTACACACCCCTAGCTGTTTATTGCTACCTTATCTGACTGAGCTAAATGGTGGTGTTAGGAATTGGGTTAAAGTCGGTAGTACTATGGGGATGGATCAAGCCAATATTAAGACATATCAACAAATCTCACCGAAGCAAGTCCGATGGCTTAATGAGACCATTTCCATTATAAGCCATGTCGGTTACTTGCTTAAATATAGTGACAATAAAAGGTATATATAATACACACGTTTCGTTAGCTATGTCTAGGTCCCATGGAATAGGGCGAGACATTTAGGATTTTTTTAGAATTTGATTTTTTTAGAATTTGGCTGAAGTTGCGCTGCTCTCTTTATCCAATTTATGCTTTAAAAGTGAGTGGGTTTAAAACTGCCTTAAGACAAAGACTTATGGTAGTTAATATGTTGTCTTTTTTATATTTTAATGTTCAAAGGTTTAGCAGTATTTAATTGCTAAATATAAGTAGTATAAAATATAATTAGTACAAATAAAAAAATATTGCTTGGGTCAATTTTGAATCATAATTGAATTGGCTTAGAATTTAATTGGCTTAGCTGTAAATTTGACAGCCATTTTTATAAAATGTCTCAGTGCTGGGCATTGGCCTTTTCTTAGTGTAAGAATGCTGAAGCCATAGTCCAACACAGTACTCTAGTGCATGGTGTCATTTTTCTCATATCCTTAAGAACATTATGGAAAACACAAATAAGCTAGTTTACTCACGCTTTTTAGCGCGATAGGCGAGAGCAAGTGAGCATTTATTTCTGGTAATGTCTTTTTGATATAATAATATATTCGCTAAAGACACAATTGTATTGCATTACAGGTAGTTGGGTACATCCTGGCGAATATGCGTCATCAGGTGAGTACTTCGCATATATGATAACGATTGTCCACTTATAGATACATATTACAACTAGATATATTACCATTTACACCTTTTATGCCATTGCTTCTAGAAAAAACGAATACAAGTAAAAATCCCTAAATTTTACCGCAGACCTACAACAACACAATAATTCGAAAATCTGAACAAATTTGCGCATTGATGCACAAATTTGAGTAGTACGCAAGACCGTTGCGCGCTTATCTTTTGTAGTATTATTGTTAAATTGTATTATTTTTCTAGAGATAACGCTGTTTATGATTTGTCTAGGTAAAATGGTGAAATTGTAAAAACTGACTAACTGCAGATGTAAAAAAGGCTAATTGCGTACACCTTTAGTAAAAATGAATAAATATAATAAGTGCCAATAATGATAAAATTAAAGGAAAAATGAATATTGCACACATACAAAACAATAAAGGCAAAAATTTAAGTGAAGGTCTCAATAAATAAGAAAATAAATATGTTTTATTTTCTATGAAATCTGTTATTAAATGTATATTATACCTATTATACCTCTGTAAATAAAAATTGATTGTTCACTAATATTATATCGATATGACTTACTTATATTTCAATGGTCATTATGTTAAAAAGGAAAGGTTCCATAACAAAATATTACTTGCAATATATGACTGCATTGATTTAAAGGGCGGGGTTAAAGCTATCTTTCAAATATTAGTGCAGTTCTATTTATAAACTGCTTATATATTTTATAATCATATTAAATTACTAATTACCCTTATTTTAATAAAACCAAGGTATTGCTTCTGTAAATACTATCCTATCAGCTTTATATAATGTATAATTTGTAACGTTGCTTTTTACCAACCCCTAGCGCGATTTATTGTGCTTCTGGTATTTGTATACCATAAAGGAAATGTTTAACTATACGTACATTGCAAAATGCGAACATTGATAATTAAAAATATTACATTACAAAGAAACAAATAAAATGTTTCTTGAAATGTTTCCTTTGGTGTATTATAGTTGTATTTCCTATCTACTCACAGCCTTCATATTCGCTCACACACCATAGTATGTGTGTTTAGCGCCTATAATAACCTTTTTTTTTTTTAATATTATTTAACTGAGCGCGCAATGGGAATCAAATGGACAATGTTCTCGCTACACGAATAAAAAGTGGTAGGAATATAAGAGGCGTGGTCGGTCCAAAAGTTGGCATATACTACGCACTAGTATATACTAGAACATATTATTTAACAATTTCTTACTGATAATACGTACAAAGGTCTGTAGGTTTAATGTACCTAATCGTTAGATAGTTCTAATAAAAGTAAAAGCTTAAATATAATTCTGTATTCGTAGTCAAACTTATTCTTATGATATGTTTACAAAAATAGATGTTCTATTGGACAAAGCTTTCGTTCCAGTTCCAAATCAGCGTATGCAGATTTACCCAGTTAACTGGCTTTTTTATTAGTGGTTTATTCTCGAACCAACGGTCTCAATACAATGTCTGTATGATTTCTAAAACAAACTGGGCTTCATAAACAATGTATTAGTTGCCTCGTTTTGTTGGTCAGCTACATACTGTGGCGTTGTGTGTGAGCGTATATTTATAGTAATCATTATTTTAATACACTAATAATACTGTACGTTCTATTTCCATGCGTTCTAACAAATCGCATCAACGCATGATTGCAGTTAACGACAATTACTTCGGTGAGTAACTTGTAGTCTATTCATTATTTTACTAATACATTTATAGATCCCATTATAGAAATTTCTCTTTATTCATATTATATACAGGGTAAAGTTCTTTATGACATTTAACGACATTTTAACAAAAAAATTAAATGTCTCTCACACACTGCGTCGCATTTTATCGCAATATGATTTATTTTAAGTTCTTGTTGGTCGCTTTGTTGTTGACGCGTTCCAATTGTTATTGCTATCGCATGCGGCGAAGTGTGTGACCTGCCTAACGATCGCTTACATTACCAAGCGAAAAATGCAAGTAAGTAATACCCGTAGACGTAAACATTTGTTGTGTAATTCATACTTATAACATTGGAATCAGACAAAAAAAGTAATTTTAATGCTTTACTCTGGTTTGTTGTTTATTACGAAAAAAAAAATTGCTAATAATATTTGGAGATGGCAATATTTTGTAATAACATTTCTTTCTCTAAATTTACGTTTATATGAAATTTGTATTTTCAATTATAGCTACTACCTAATATATATATATACTAATGCACGCTACTCCATTAACTATTTGACAGGGATGGGTAAGGAAGTGGAAAATCTGATTCTGGAGAACAACGAGCTGTTAGCCACAAAGAATGCGTTGAATGTCGTGAAGGATGATCTGATAGTGAAAGTGGACGAGCTCACTGGAGAACTGGAGATATTGAGGGAAGAGGTCAGCAACCTCAGTTCTGCGAGGGAGAAGCTGAGAGACAGAGTCACTGAGTTGGAGGAAGAGGTCCGACATTTGAAGGTAGGGTGAAGACCGTATTGCTACATATATGTATGTAATGTTGATAGATAGATTACTTACCATGTAAAGTCGCCATTACTCTTTATATTGTAATCACAAATATACACTGACACTTTCACACACACGGTCGAATTATATAAAAACACAATGCTAAATTGATGTTCAACGTAAAGCATTTTAATTATATTGCTAAATCCACACGGGCGTGGCAATGGCTGCTACTGTTGGGAATAAATGTATTGTAACCGAATCGTGTAACTTACAATGTATTTATACTCGTCGTGTTTATAAACAATAAAAGGTAAGACGCACGTAGCGACAATAACCCATAGTTCCTATGCTAAAGTATTACATATTAACAGTTCAATTTAGCGATACATTCTTGTCAAGAATCAGAAGTATTCATTGCCATAATTCGTATGATTAATTCGATAATTGTATGAGTCCGCATTCGAATGTCAAAGTATACGAAGTTACTGATTTTATTATTCGAGTACTGATTATCAGTAATCAATTGTACATTACACAGATTACGTATTGTGCAAATTAATTTGCATTCTATTAATGATCAATATTTTTCGAATACTTTCGCGTCATTCGAAAACATCGCTAGCCTATTTCTAAATAATATATTATTACTTTTTGATGCGTGTGTGCTCAATTACTTAGTAGTGTGGCTATGTGGCAGGAGACGGTGAGCACGAACGCGAGCGGTGGTGACAATGAAGACGAGGCTGATGTGCCGATGGCTCAGCGACGGCGGTTTACTCGTGTGGAGATGGCCAGGGTGCTCATGGAACGGAACCAATACAAGGTAACATCTTGTAGCAAAGCTATATTGATCAATATAACTCTTTTCTTGGCCAAGTTGTAGTAGTGTGTATCTGATTTGAGAACATCACCCATTAAAATTAAAGAACAATCCCATCCTCTATCACTAATTTAGTTTATGACATAACATTCCATTTATACTAAGCTGTCAGCTATAATAGAGTGAGCAGTTGTTCTTTCCAGTGCTTGAGAGTATCTTCCGGGACCAGTTATAGATAGGTCTTGTCCCTAAATCTTGATTTCCTATGCCCCTTACTCCAGAGATTCGGTTCTCGTTAAAGCGAGCTACCTCGTGGCAAGTGGCACTATCTGTTCTCCAGATAGGTAAAGCAGTAAAGCCGCTCACCACCTTCAACTCTGAGAGTTGCTAACGATTACCTTAAGAACAATTTGAATGTTAGTAAATACAATTAATTTGTTATTTTGATTCCGACCAGTATTCTTTTTACCTTGAAACATGGGTGATTATGATATGCTGTTAAGTTAGATGCGTGTAGATACGATACAACTTTTCTTATCCTTGCTCTTGTCTCATCGTTGAGGATCATGATTCGATTCCTGCATCTTATTTATTATTAATTATATTACTTTTTGTCAATAATGTATTCTATGACTGGACATCATTAACCTCTAACCATAGATCTATAGACAGTCACGTGAATTGGCGTGTGAAATTTTACACGTGCTTTCCGTAACAATATTTGCAAATCATCGTAATTTTCGTACAATCGTAGTGTCAACTAAACAAATAATTATTATCTGTCTTTTGATTTCAGGAGCGCTTCATGGAGCTTCAGGATGCTGTCCGCTGGACTGAGATGGTACGCGCCAGTCGCGTAGACTCCACTATGGACAAGAAGAATAAACAGAGCATATGGAAGTTTTTTAGTAACCTCTTCAGGTAATAATAGTAGAAAGGTGTACACACTTTGCCGCTGGTTATTGCTGACCGTCGAACGTATCGTTTTAGTTCTGACTTAGTTATTTTACGATAGAAATGACAAAGCGCGCTCTCCATACAGAACGCTTTATTCTAAAGTTTTTAGACGGTCGTAGTCAAATAAACACAGTCTTGTGTTGTGTTGCTCCGATGAGTTTCCAGAGCTCATTAGTTAGGCACCATGTTACCTTCACGGACATTTCATTGGTTTGTTTTCGACAGAATAGCAAACGCGCGTTTGAACCGTCCTTAGGCAGATAGGTACACGGAGACAGTGTGAATGACAGAATCATAGAAATTTGGAAATGTTTATATTCATGTAACTTGCGGCTTATAGGTACATATTCTACGGAAAATATGCCAAAATTAAATTGCCCGTAGTTAAAGCGACTCGTTTCATTTCTCGATATTTGAACCGGGCCTAAGTTTAGTAGGGTGATGTTAGATAACATTCGTCATTAAATATACTATAAATAATTTTCTATATCTAAATTACACGCGCGCCTACAGAAAGGGTAGTAGTAGTAGTAGTTTTCCTTGAGCGGCAACATTGTTTCGGGGTATCGTTGTGGTCTCGGTTATGCAGGCAGTTTATACAGTAATATTAGCGGCATAATGTGTGTTATTTTAGAAGTTATCATATTATACTCGTGCGCATGTCTCCCTCACAAGTAGCTTGCGTGTATTGCCGACGCTAACTACATGCGTCGTATATTAGCACCATATCATTAATATGTAATGTGTTTATAGGTGATATCTCTGGCGCCACAGAGTAGATAGGTACAGGTGCCCCGAATTAACAGACGCACTTCCACAAGCCATAGATGTTGCGTATATTTATTTTGAATCATCGGTTGTCTTGATCCGTCCTGTGGGTCGACGATTACAACGTATAATTTACTTCATATACATTGATTTAATATGTACCATGTACTAAAGGTGACATCGTAACTAGATTATGTATAAGACCTTTTAAAGTGCATACTTGGTTTGGGTTATGCAATTAAAGCAACGACACGTTTGAGTGCAAAATTAATTTAACAGTACCGTATTGAATACATGTACACGTACGTGAAGGCATATTTTGAATATTATTCTTCTGCACTCAAAACTCATCCTAAGCTAGATTAATTGTATGCTCTCTAACTCTCTCTTATCTTGTTGATATATCTGCTCTAGTACGTAAAAAATATTACTTAAATTTTTGCATACGGATTATTCCAACATTGAATTGAAAATATGCTCTAAATATATTCCACTTTAATTACTTTTATTCTGTAAAGTCTTTTGGAAAAATATATTGCTTGCGAAGCGATCAAACCTTGTGAGGCTTTTTATATTGAGCGAATAATGGCCACTGCAATATTTTTTGCTATGCGTATGTTTAATTAATATGTATATATGTGCTGCGAAATAAATAAGCTTAACGAATGTATGAAGTGATGCTGTTATAATTTAATTTTATATTGCGATTGTTTTCATGATACACGTGACTATGATTAATTTTTAATATTTAGTGGTTTGTAAATATGCTTTTAGCATATCCAACATATTTCGAAAGCTGTGCTACGAAAGTGGACGAGCAGGCATCAGCTAGACACATACTCCGACATTGTGCCTAGTTCTGAGAATTTCCTAAAATTAATCTCCAATAACACGCTCGAGTATTTAATCTGCAGCCTCATGGGCTCTTAACTCTAAGAGCATATTTATGCTGCAAGACAAAATATTATTTCCTGGTACTTGTGATTGGATTTAAAAGTATCATTTTGACAAGTCAATACTGCTTGTAGCTATCGAACAGGTTCGAGCATCGGATCTATATTCAAAATGATTTAAAATAAAATAAAATAAAATATAATTATAGTATGTCTGATCTAAATACTTGAAAAGTTTGAATGATGATTAAGTTGTATTATTATGATATAAAAGCGAATTGGGCATCTAATTTTACTAAATGTAATTGCTTTTGCTTATTGCTCGGCAGACTCCAAATATGGTAATAATTCTAATTATTTGTCCTATTTTAGCAAATGGTAACATTTATGTATGAGTGCACGGCGCGGCGTAGTGATGTAAGTGGTCGTCTCGCTACTACTACTGCACCGAGTTTTGTGGGTTTGATCTCATGGGACGATAATTTGTGTGACCCACAAATGATTGTTCCGAGTCTGGATGTTATTCGCGCCCGATATTTAAATGTCTGTAAGGTCTCCCGTGACAGAGGAATTACTCATAAAGCAGGACTATCCTCTTCTTAAAAATGGGCAATGTAGCATGTAGATATATGTTACAGATATTTCAATTGTTCCGTTAAAATTAATCAATTGTGTTCATGTATTACAATACATGAAAATATACATTTACTTATTCTATACTGATTGCTATACAGTAAGGTTATCCGTATCCAGCAATGAAATTGTTTAATAATAGAACTCATGCTATTGTTTTAAAAAGTCTATGTTCAGAAGCGTAGCATTTATATTGTTGATGATTGCATAGGACAGTAAAGAAACTGAGTTTATAATCATTTTGGGCTAATGGCATGATGAACATAAAAATGACTACTGCTGTGGTACTTACTCGTTTTACTACAATATATTACGATTTGGTTGTTTATTACCTTTGTGAATAATTACATTTTGTTCTGGTATCTCAATTAATTTAGGTTTAGGTCTTTATTATGAAGCTACACAACAAGCGAAATTTAATTTTGTATCAGCTATTGCAAGAGACATATTCTATATGCTTATCAAAAACGGCTACCTTCTTGTGGTAGGCAAACTGCCAATAACATTAACCGACCACAATACATGACAGTGAATAAAAAATTGTTACTAGGAAGTATATCATAATGTAGAATCGGAGTTGACTTGTTCATATGATTACACTCGTAGTGTCTAAATAATTAAACAAGAATTGTTATTACAATGTCGAGAATTACGAGTATTAGTGCTTAATGGTTGCGTTAGCTATTTGCGGTAATACTGATAATATAAAAATTAAAGCGAACGCTGGCTGGTGCCTATGCATTATTTATTTTAACGCCACGCATTTTACACATTTCTTATGGCGAATTAATACAGTTTTGTTGTTGCTGGTTTTAATAAACCCAATCGTATAAAAGATTGAGCGAAAGATTAATTAATTGCAGACTGACTTTAAAATTTAAATAATTCTACATCATTTTTAACTGTTATAATTATTACGATTTATTCATTTTGGCTAATCGCAAAATATGTTGTTACCTCTAGCGAAGCTATGCTTTGTTGAATTTATTGTATGTTAATCGTCGACCCACCTACTTCACACGTAATATATTTCCAATAATATCTAACTAGACATTTATCTTACTTAAAGAGATTATAGTTGGATACAGAAGAGTATTCGTCAACTATGTATCCAAAGTGTTGCCTTAGTCCAATTCGTCACGATCTTAACATATATAACTATCCATTGTTACAGTACCGGTGAGCGTCCGCAACGCCCTTTATCGACACCTCACCTCCGAGCTGTAGCGGCGCCACAGCCAGCGTTACGTCATTCGAGGACCCAGGCGGACTTCTTCGAGACCCAATTGACGGATCACCACCACTCTAGGCGACATGAGAGAAGTGAGCAATTCCGACAGGTACGTTAACTCAAGAACTTATCGTGTCTCAAGATCTAGCACGGGCACATGTGATGAGACATATTACGGCCATATTTGTAAAACTTACAAGAGGGTTATAACGTCGTTATAAGTAAAAATCTAAATAAATATTGTTCATAACAATGCACAAGTATGCTAGCTTTTCTAATAACGATGCTGGATATAATAAAGATTTACACTAAATTAATTAGTAAAGGTTTATTACAATGCATTTATCAGACATACCTTAGTATTTTAACGGCCCATCATTTTAAGCCTTTAGTAAGATATTTTTATGAATAAGACCGTTAATCTTTAAGTGACAAGTAAACCAATAATACTCGGTATATACCTAAATTGGAGTCGCACATGTGTCCGTGTAAGTATCCCAAAAATGGTAATTTGGAAATAGCCACCGCGTTCTTTTCTTTATATAGCACGTTGTAACCTGTGTTTTTACGGTCGTTGAAGTAGCTTAGATTTGTTCATCAAAACACATTTTCTGCAACAATGTTACGTAAAACAATAGATGATTTTAAATTATAACATCAATTTTTCTCTTTTTTATTCTACTAATAACATAATAGAAAATGTATTTCCTCTTCTTTATTTAATTCTATAGAAAGATGTAGTAGAAAATGTGTTTTATGCGTATGTAACTTATCATTTAAATGTTTATTTATGTATATGTCTAAACTATTCTTTATCCTCTCTGCTGGTAAATATTATTAACATTGGATAATTTAAGATGTAAGTGTTCAATACCAGTAACTAATAAAATCTATAACTTATATAGTCAATTATTACACAACGTTTATTAGTAGAGAGGAATTTGTTTGCTTGTAATTTAGACTATATTTCTATTTCATTACATCGTATTATCGTATGTATATTTATGCCTTACCACGTAATCGCTCCTTGTTACCTCCAAATATCAAAATCACGTACTAATCCATGAAGTAAAAATAATGCATTGCAAGCATTCTGTACGTTTGCCGTCATTATTTACAAGAGTCACATCCTATCAGTGTATAAGAAAAGCATTCGCTTAATCAGTCTTCGAACATCTCCTGATTAGCTCGGCTTATTTAGGTGCTTACAATCATTGTGCCCTATTTCATAAGCACTTCACTCGCCGCTACGGACAACGCATACTTTCCATCGCCATCATTAGTGTAGGCTTTTCATCCAAGCTTCGAGAAGAACATTGCTCGAGTACTTCTTTCTTTTATGATTTGGACATCATTCAGTCACATGCGTCACTGATATGCGCACTATGGATTCGTTTAAAAGATTGGAATTGGTGTCCGAAATGCGTTAAACTGGATCCTACACATACTTCTGTGACCACTTATGGGTTAAAACTTATTATCAATTCATATTTCCGACTACATATAACTCGAAATGCAAGTTTTAAATATCGAAACATTTTACGTAATATGCAGTTTTAGTAATGAAATGTTTTATTGTTTATGTTGTAATGTTTTATCTGCAATACTGCGTATAATAATTTGCTCTTTGTTCTTATAATCTGTTGTTTTAAGAACAACCCTTGACACAATTTTACCATAAAATGAGAGATGCGTTTAATTAAGTTTAATTTAAAAGAGACTTGACTACTTGTTTTAACAAATTCAATGTAAATTTATATAAAAGTATTTATTATTAGAAGCAAGATAATGCGATGATTTTATATTGATATAATTGCCTGATAAGTCTATTAGTTAATACCAAATGAAAGCCAGATGCATGTGTGTATACCTATGACGCGTGTGGCTGAAAATACTTGAATCCTTCAACATTACCTTCTTTCCTTCGTATTGTGTTGTGTCAACTCCAGTGTTGTGTTGTTTTATTTTCATTTCTTCCTCTTCCTACCTAATTTCCTTCCCTTTCTTTGTTTTCAGTTGAATCAATGAAGCACAAGTTTTCAAGTGCTAGTGACTTTAAGTGATATTAGTTTTAAGCATGTGGATAGTGATCCTTCATATTATATTATTATTAGTTTATTTTTATTAAATATTTACTTGTATATGTTGTGCCGTTTTTTATTTTGGATTATCCTAAGTTTTATGTTTCTTCTTAGTTAAATATTTCTAATCATATATTTAACTGACAGTTTTAAAATATGGGGTAAATTACACTAATTATTGACATATCAGCTGAACGGGATTATGTTATAACATTTCATTTAAACTTGTGCACAATTGCATTCGAATTATATTAGATATATATTTATTTATAATACTATACATGAGACTGCGCTGCGTCTGTGATCATTCAAAATATGTATCGATTTGTGCCTAAATGTATTCCAATATCATTCGAATGCTATATTGAACATCACTAATTTGGTTAGTTATTGCAGTAGGTGTGTGCTTATACATATCATGTTAAAATGCTTATTGGTTTGTACAACACATTACTTAATTAATGAGAAAACATATTTTTTTAACATTTGTGTGTTTTGGGCATTGCACAATAATGAAGCAAATTAATCTGACTACTAAACTAAACATTTTCATATTTTCACAATATGATTGCTCAGTTTAGTACCACAGATCTTACCGGTATTTATTTCAATAAAAGTCTAAGTGTCAATAATGTGACAGTTTACCCTATATTATGTGAATGTGAATACGTACACATTGCGTGTGTGTGCGTGTAGGTTCGAGCGCACGTTCGTAAGGAGGACGGGCGCACACAAGCTTACGGGTGGAGTCTGCCTAGTAAGACTGGACAGGGGCAAAAGGGCCCTAGTTCGTGTACCTCCCTATCTTCTGGAGGAGTGCCTGTACCAGTGCCTGTGTTCTGCAGGTAAGTGTCAATATTATATTTTTTATATTAGTAACAAATAATCCTCAACTAGATTCGTATCGAATATAGTACGCCATTTGTATATTAGGTATATTCTTGTATCGATCGAATCGTAATGTGTTTCGGCTGCCACGTCTTAACTCAAGACATATTTATATAATATTGTCTTACGTTTATGCGAATGTCATACATTGAAAATAAACTTCTTTATACGAATTTTATTGCGGAGTTTATTTCAAATCACTTTTATTACATAATATTAAAACTAGACGTTTTGGTTGCTTTACAGCAGCCATGTTCACGGAGATTGTATTTATAGTCATACGTGTAGTGGTTGCTTACGCGTTTTATTTTGATTATTTATAAAATGATCAATATAAGCTACTAAAATTTGATTAAATTCTGTAGAACATCGCAAGAAGTATGGAAACATACCCGTTTTACACATGCATCGAACTCAATACACTTAATTAAAATGTAATGGTGACCTATTATAGACTGTATTGATATTTAACATGAATTAGCTAACTAAATAATAATTGCATATAAACGACTAATTACATCCATTTGACTTTTACGTAATAATATAGTCAACGAAAGTATCACTTACATAGCCTCATGCAAGTAATAACGAAAAGTAACCAAATATTAACAAAATCTAGAATTAAAGTGGCAGTAGCCTAATGATTAAAGTATTTAAAAGGACTTGCAATCGAGAGTTGATGTATTTGATCAACATAAACACATACAAACATTAATACAACCGCCGTGAATCCAATCCAATTTTTTTTTATGTAGTGATATGCTCCTCATCCGTTCCTCGTAGCGTCACAAGAGGAAGTGAGATGGTTATAGGCGTAAATCCATTCCTAACACAAGCATTTAGTTAAGATTGAGATATTAACAAGTATACTAGTAATTATTTAATCAAATAGTCAGTAAACCCGATCTATAGAAACACCGTAAATACCTTTTAATATATCCCTGCAAACACTTGCAAATGGAGGCGGCAATTGTGTGTAAGTTCTAAGCAAACTAACACCACACAAGCTATCAGTTCACGATTTTATTATATGTATATAGATATTATGTCTTTAAATTCTAAGCTAATGTATAAGATAATAAGTAGAACGAACTCTTATAACGTAATATATAATTTTAAAACTACAAGATTCTATTATTTCCAGACCCATTGCTGAGAATGAGCCACGCATGACGTTGCTATGTGCGGCTGCCGTAAATCTGAACGGAGGCCGCACACCGGATGGCGGTTGTATGATCGGCGAGAGCGTATTCTACGCGAACCAGGATGACAAAACTGAAAACACCATGTCTTTGGGTCAGTACATTTATTGTAAAGTCATTACAGGTAGATTTACACCTTAATTTGTCCAGTAAGATTGTGCTTTTGTTTGCGTTGATGCAGAGCATTCTCTGTTACAGTAAGGGCTTCACTTGGCTCGCAGACGACAAAAGACTAGTTTTCTATTATATGAAAAAATATAGCCCGAGCCTTTTATGTGCCGAGATGAATTATTGACGAGGCTACGAACACAAATCTTCTCTATAATAATTCTCACTAGCTAAAACTATTGTGAGTAGAAAAATCTTTAAACTGCCCTTCTCCCACAGTGAAGAGGCCCGTGCCCAACAGTGGGACAGTTTATAAACAGAGCTGACATTATAAATCTTTTGACTTATATTCATTTTCGTTCGTAGCTTACGAGATGAGCAAGGCCCAGTCGGTACACTCTCCTGAGGTTGAAGAGATAAACCAACAGCTGCAGTCGACCCAGAGTGTGGAGTACACGGAAAAAAACTTGTCATCCCTTGTCTGGATCTGTTCCAGCAACCAGAACAAGGGGATAGTCATGGTTTGTGTAACTATCGTATTAGTATGACGTCTTTTGTTTAATTTGTTTATCTTTCGCGGGTATTTTTCTTGTACGTTATAGAAATACCCGCCTTCTCTTTTGGAGGCTTATAAGGTGATATGGGTCCAAAGTACAGAGGCCCTTAAAGAAGTCCACTCATTCTCTTTCATGAGATTGATCGTTAGAGTTTGTGTAAGCAAATACACTTTTTAAATAGACTTTCTGTTTTTATATGATTAATACGGTATTTATTTATTTATACATATCATCGGAATATTATGAGATCAGTTAAAATGGAATGTATGTATATATTACCAGCTGTTATGAACCAGCAATTACTAGAGACGAATTCGGTGTGTTATGCCAAGTTTTAAGTATAAACTTCTACCTAATCGATTAGTATTCAGTAGTCAGTGGCTAATAATATTTAAAACCTGCTTTAAATTCAAAATATATATCTATATATAAATAGGCAAAGACAAAACAATACATACCTATTTCTCCTCTTTTCTTTTTGTATTGTTTAGTTGTTATTAGCGACCTTTAGTGTCATTAATTCATAATAAAATAGTTTTATTTTTATGTAAATTCATATACGTCTTCCTCAAATTTTCAATAATGATTGTAGTCTAGTTTCAACTATTGAGCGAACACTAGTCTATATCTGTATATGTATTCATTATAACTTATCATCTTGTATTATTTGCCTCCGGGACAATGTGATTAAGTTTTCAACAACACACATCTTGCAGACTTATAGTTTGTCTATTTGTTTATTATCTTTTTGACAGCTACCTTAGAACGTAACTGTTTTATTTGCGTAAATTTTAACTTTAAGACGCTTAGAAAATAAAAATGCAGATTACATATTTGCATTTCATTGTAATATTTTATATCAGTTTGTAGACATTATTATATTGTATGTGTATTTTTGTTGTCAGAATAAATGATTATTGGTTTACGTAATAAATACAGTTACGTTCTATTGCACATAGTAACGAGATCGAATGCTTTTACAATATTGTAATTAATCGAAATTGAATCAGTAAAAAGTATTATTTGCAAGGAATTAATTCGAAATATTGGAATTCAAATAAATCAAGAGTAAAGAACAATAAACAAGATACCTAGGTTCTTGAAAAATCAAGTGCCTACTTACTTAAAGTACTATCGACAGCAGCCACAAGTGACCACTCCTAAGGTTAAAATCGCATAGCAGGCCAACATGGCACGTGACACGCCCCCTTTTATGTTTGAGTTTTTTTTACACTTCACATTTGTTTACTGATTCTAACGCGATACAAACTCAACTGGTCAGCTACGACCTTTTTGTTTGAGTTTTTTTACACTTTACATTTGTATTATATGTATTATGTATATACACTACCGTCCAAAAGTTTGGAATCACCATAATTTTCGTCGATAGAAAAACTATACCGCAATAAATCCATCAAAAAACGTATTGTTATTGGAGATTAGTATTTTTACGACCGTACTAACAATAACATTTAACAAAAACACTAATTTCTTATCAGCTATCCATTGTTTTCAAAAAAGACCGACACACGTGTTTTATGACCACTCAAGTTGCGACACCGCCGTTTTAAGATTTCTTAGATTTGGCGCTTTTAAGCATTGTTGTAGTAATGAGTAGTGTCTAATCTTTGGAATATGGGTGTATTATTGCAAAAAATATCAGTTTAGAGTTCAGTGTGATTTGTGACGTTCGTGACGTTCTTTTTATTTTTTTATTTTTTTTTGTCTGCTATCACTTGTATAGTAAACATTAGCTCCATAATTAATTTCTATTTATGGCATATTGTTGAGTAAATCTTTATAAAAGTAACATCAAATTACTTATAAATAGTGAAATATTTATGGACATTATTAGACTGCATCTGAAAAATCTCTAAACATTATATAAACAAAGTGCACAGTGTTTGTGATATTATCTACATATTTACCACTGACTTGTTGTAAGTACGTAAACATAGCAAAAAGTTTCACTCAGACAATATAAATTATAAAAGTGCTCTCAATAAACGAACTTATCAGTGACAAATAATTTAGTTCCTTCGAAAACCCGTTATTTTATTTAAAGACATCAATTTTCGCGCAACCCACAGTGATACCAACATAAGCGCAGCTCTCACTGATCGCGTTCCAGATAGACAAAATTGCACATCATTAGCTTAACGTCAAGTATTAAGGAAGAGCATTAATGAGTGTCACTTATAAGGCAGGCCACTCACACCATTCAAGTATTAAGGACGAGCATTCATGAGTGTCACTTATAAGGCAGGCCATTCACATTAAGCAAGGCATTATTTTTGCGAATGTTTAAAATTGTTTTTTAGACATTCTAATTTCTAACCAACATGGAAGACCTTGACAACGTAAATACTTTACGCAGACAAAATAGACTTAACTTTAATGACAGCGAACTCGAAGAAGTGATGGACATATCATACCAAAGTCTACCGAACAGCAGTCACAACACACTAGAAATCGCCGAAATAAAGGAGCAGTTAAACCTCTTAAATATAGAGCTAAAAATTGCAAATACAGAAGTAGAAAATTTGAACCAAGAAAACATGACTTTGAAAAGAGAAATACAAGAATATAAACAAAAAATAAAACTTTATAAATCAGTAGGTGTTAGAGACACACACAATTTTGGCATTAAGACACCCTTAAAGTTTTATTCACCTCAATATGGAAGACATTTTACATGCATTAATATGAAAGTAGGATTGTTCAGAACAACTTCGAGTGAAACAATAATGAACCTAACAAAAGTTGAAAGATCTCAAAAAAGTCCTAAACCATCAACAACAAAAGAAAATTATAATATAAAGAAAAGAGACAGTATAGATATGGCTACAATTGTTGACAATTTTACCTACATAAATGACCAAAGCTCGCCATTAAATCATAATGTAACAACAAATAGTTCATTAATAGAACTCATTAATAGCAAAGAAGAGGTACACAGTATAAATAATAACATCAGTAATCTCGAAAAGCAACCACAAACTGGCAACAAGCCCAAAATCATGATATTTTCTGATGAGAACGGATACCACCTGAGAAAACTACTACAAGAACAACTAGGCAGTAGCTTCACAATCACATCGATTATAAAGCCTTATGCTCCTATGTCAGAAATACTTAGTTCATGCGCAACAATGTGTCAGAATTTCACCAAGGCAGACTATGTGATAATTATAGGTGGCTCAAATGATGACAACCCATTAAAACTGCAGTCATTTTTATACTACATAATGAACCAAATTAAAGATACAAATGTCTTAGTTGGCGAAGTTCGTAAAAATAGATACCTAAATGTGAACAAAGTAAATAATTTGTTGAATTATATCTGTAATAACTTTAATAATATGATTTTTGTAGATTATCAAACATGTATCGGTAAATTGTATATAAGTAGAATATTCCACAGGGAAATATTATGTTTAAAATATAAACACAATTATGAAAGTTATGTAACTGGTATTAAAGGCAAAAAAACTAGTACGTCTAAAAGTTACCGCAATAAGTATATTCAGACTGAAAGTACTATTCAACATAAATTGGTATATGTAGATGCTATAACACAGACAGATAACGATACTATGATGGTATCTGATAGTAATTTTTTTCGTCAGTAATGACAGGATAACATTTGAATTTGCATGTGACACAAAGAAAAATACACATACAAACCAAGAATCTCATACTGTTTCTCTTAATATTTTTTATCAAAATGGTTGTGGTATAAAAAATAAAATAGATTAATTTGAACTTTATCTGACTACACTGCCTGTACTTGATTATATTTGTTTAACTGAACATTTTCTTAATCAAATTTCAGCTCCTTTGTTTAGTATTAGTAACTATAAATTGATCACATATAATACAAGAATAAACAAAAAGCGAGGGGGTAGTCTTATTCTTGGACATGTACATAGAGAATTTGTTGAGTGTCCCCAAATTAATAAGCTGTGTCAGGAAGGTATATTTGAAACATGTTCTATAAAAGACGTCATAACTGGGCTGTATCTGACCTGTTGTTATCGAAGTCCTGATGAAAAAAACTTTGAACAGTTTATGAAAAATTTTGAAAAATGCTTGAATTTTAATGTCAATATATTGAAAGATAACAAAAAATGTATAGATTTTTAAATTTATTGCGTTGTTATAATTTCAGAGCATTAGTGCATACAGCTACTTTTATACGTAATAATTCAGTTTCATGTATCGACAATTTCTTAACTAATTTAGCTGATGAATATATAGATAAAATCTTCAATGATCACAATGGCTTAGCAGATGGGCATAGTGGGATCTTATGTGAAATAACACTTCAAAGGCTGACAGGCAATAAAACAGTTGCAAATCGTACTCTTTCCATTGACAAAAGAATAATTAATAGCAGAAGTCATGACATTTTTCAAAATATTTTATTAAATTATGATTGGACCTCCATGGGCATCAACACATTTTTAAATAGATTTAATACATGTTTTAAACGCACATTCAGGAAAAAAACTATAAAGATTAATGTAAAAAAGAAAAGTACTGGTATCAACTGGTTAACAAAAGGTATTCAAGTATCAAGCAGAATGAAACGTATTCTGTGTATAAATAGTGGAAGTTGTCTCAACGAGTCTATTTTAGCGTACAGGGAAAAATATGTGACACTGTTTAAGAAAGTTGTGAAAACTGCAAAGAGAAATTCTGTGCGGAGACAACTGGCAAATGCAAAGAATATTACTAAAGAAATTTGGCAGGTTGTTAATCGGCATAGAAACAAAAACACTCATAAATTAGTAACAAAATTAATATAACACATAATAATAAGTCTATTGATGACCCTGCCTGTGTCGCAAATATATTAGCGGAGCAATTCAACTTTAAACAGTCTTCAAATTGGACTAATATAGACGAATCAGTTTCATTCTTACGAGAAAACTGTCAAAGGGTCACGAAAGACATGGTCTTTTCTCATATAACGCCAAATGAAATAAGAAACGTAGTTAGAAAAATGCCCACAAAGACTTTTAGTGGGTTTGATGAAGTCCAAATAACAATAATAAAGACTCATATTGCGAATTTGGCAACACCACTTTCATACTTTTTTAATAAATGTTGTGAGCAAAGTCTATTTCCCGAACAATTAAAAATTGCCAAGGTGGTTCCAATACATAAAAAGGGCTCAACGGCCGATCCAAAAAACTACAGGCCTAAATCGGTCCTTCCAATATTATCCAAGATATTCGAAAAGCTCTTAAAATCTCGCCTGATCAGTCATTTAATTACAAACCAAATTATAATTAAGAGGCAGTTTGAATACCAGAAGGGTGTTGGAACGTCTGATGCCTTACATAACTTAGTTAGCAAAATTGTAGAGAAAATAAATGAAAAAACGAAAGTAGCGGGCGTTTTCTTAGACCTTAGCTCTGCTTTTGATACTGTGGATCACGAACTTATTCTTATCAAACTAGAACATTATGGCATTAGAGGTAAAGTCTTAGAATTATTTAAGTCATACTTACACAATAGGCAAATGTACGTAGAGGTCAGCGCAATCGACAGTATGAACTACCAAAAAGCTTACCAATCTAAAATGAACTATGTGACAACAGGCGTACCCCAGGGATCTATTTTAGGCCCCATCCTTTTTTTAGTATTCATAAATGACCTTCTAAATTTTTCAAATCAGTTAATTTCAAACCCTCGACTTGTTGTATTTGCTGATGATACTAATGCAATCATAAGTGCAAATAGTATAGAATTACTAAATTGTAAAATAAATAGTCTATTACTGGATTTTCACAAATGGTTTGCAGCAAATAAGTTAATAATTAACACTACAAAGACAAACGTTACGCTATTTAAATCTACTTCTCGAAATACTGAAAACTTGGCTGTGCAATTAATGAGTGGTAAAATAGAAACTGTAAACACAGTTAAATTCCTAGGTGTACATATCGATTCGCTACTAAATTGGCAAAATGAACTGCTTTCAATTGAGGAATCGATATCATCTTCTTGCTATGCCCTTAGAAGCTTAAGAGATGAAGTTAATGAAATGAGGGGTAATAGTTACAAATACAATTGTGAAAAGGCGTTCATAATACAAAAACGGGCAATCAGAACTATGGTCCGTATTCCACAATGCGAATCTTGTAGGGAACATTTCAAAGAACTGTCTATACTAACGGTACCTTGTCTTTATATACTGACTGTCCTGAGCCAGTTGTCGAAATACATAACTGATTATGAAAGTGCAGATGAAAGGTTAATCAGAGAAAGTACTCGAAGAAAAAACTTAAAAACTTAAAAAACAATGTTGCACCAACCTTAAACATAACAAAGCATTGTGCGCAATATCAAAGTATAAAATTATTCAATTGTCTACCAATAGAATTAAAAAATGATATTTATAAAACACATGTTTTTAAAAAAAAGATTAAAGCCTTCCTATTGGAGGGGTCATTTTATTCTGTGGATGAATTTGCTGGCTTGTCTTGTGGTTGACATTAAAGTGGTGGTGGATATATATTTTTATTTTTGACATAATATTTATACCTGACATTAACCTACTTTTTAATTAAAGTTATTTTTCTCATGACATTACTTAATTAAATTATTTTGGTTATTACAATTGATAGGGTTGACATTTTATTAATAATAGTTATAATAATTATGAATACGTATGTAATGTAATGTATTTGAATTATTAATTAATTACTATAATTTCTTTTAATGGATTGTTTATTTAAATGTACTCAATATTTTTATATTCTTTTAAATTATTTTTCTATTATGTAATATTCAGACACGATTGTAATAAATTGTTAATGAATTAAATAAATAAATAAGCCTCCCAAATGTCCGGGTATTTTCCTAACGTATTAGGCATAGGATAGGATACCCGTGAAAGAGAAACCTATAATAATATTCTATCACATACACACAACACCATCTAGCCCAAACTAAGCAGAGCTTGTACTATGGGTACTAGAAAATGAATAAACATACATATATATTTTTTTTGGAAATACATGCGTATTTATACATAGAAACACCCAGACCAAGGCAAACATCCATGTTCATTCATACAAATGTTTGCCTTGTGCGGGAATACAACCCGCGACCTCAGGCGTGGCAGTCGGTTACACCAACCACTACGCTATCGAGGCTGATAAAATGAAATTAAAATAAATAAATCAAAGTATTATGTATATACTACAAAGTGGTATATTATCATTTATTCGTAATAAACCCTGTCTACATAGGTATACGTGTTATTTTTAATTAAAACAAAGAGTAATATATTAAACGAGCAGTATTTTTATAATTATAATTATTTCGATACCTACATTAAATCAATAACAAAATATTGTAGCATAAAACTTTAAATCGATTTAGTAATGGTGACACTATTTTTACTACTTATCGAACTGTCAAAAAGATAATAAAAGAATGGACAAACTATAGATATATTTGCAATCCCGTATTCAATTTAGTAAACAAGCTATTGAATTGTTAAAATAATTATTGCTAGATTTTCCCTTTCACAATTATCACGTGTATTTATTTTATTCTTATTTTTTTAAATATATTAATTTGCGGGCATTGGTTTGGGTTACACATTAACAATTTTCTTTACATATATAAAATTGTTGCATTACATATTTTGATGTGTAAATAAAAAAATGTTTGCAGATAATCGACGCGAACAACCCAGCGGAAGTAATAGAGTCCTTCCCAGTGACGGATAAGCACATTCTATGCGTGGCATCGGTGCCGGGCGCGGTCGCGGAGGATTATAGGGAGTATCAGGAGAGAGTCGCGGGAGTGACCGAGAATAAACGTCATCCGGTATTTATTATGCTTTTATTTGTCAACAAACAGACTAGTTAAACAATCCAGTAAAACTTGCACTATTATTTATAACTAAAATATTTTAAAAGCAAGTCACGATATATGGAATACTTCGAAGATTTTAATCTTATAAAAATGTCAATTATTTAGCAATATGACTATGAGATAAACCTTAAGTTGGACTGGTATAATAGTGATAATGATATACTAATCTCTAACATTCTGAAGATAATTCCGACCTGGTGACCACTGGTGATCAAGATATTCACACTAAACAGTAAAAATATTGAATGCCAACGGAATGAACTATTTGTTTAATTATGGCTAACACAAATCTGTCCTCACTATGCTAGCATTCGAAATGTTTGTTCTGAAATTAATACCTACTATCTTTTGGTCTGTAAGAAAAATATATTACTATTAATCCTGTTGCTTCACGGTTTAAAGATATATTATTATATAAAAAAGAATTTTGTAGATGTTGATGATGAATTAGTCAACAATTGATCACATAATTTTTTATTGCAGTCGTTGTTTTGTGCTGGAAGAATAGATTCGGTAGAAGTTTCGCAAAAGAACAATGGCAACGAGGAGAACGGTGATAAGGACGCCGTGATTGTCGGCAGCACCCGCTTGGTACGTGTGAAACAAACTCTTAGCTAAATCTTATACATATATATCTTAACGAAATGTTAAAATATCGTTCGAAAATATCGAACTAATAAGTTACTAACGTTCTTACTGAAGTAGCATAGAAGCGCTGTATATTAGCTGAATCACTGTCCACAATAGAATCCAAAGCTGTTCTAGCCTGCTGAATAAGAGCGTTAGAAGCGCTGTAATTGAAGATATAACACTAATTTGGACACAAATTAAACAGCTGTTAACTGAATAGCAGTACCTAATTGCGTTATGTCAGCATACAGGTAACAGTCGCCCCAAGAGCTGAACATTGACTGATTGTTAGAGTATGTGTTACCCTTTATAAAGCACAATGGCCGATTAATAGAGTCCTTGTTACCTATTTTTCAGCACAAAGTACACACTAGGATATTTTTAACGAATTGAGTTCAAGAATTACAATGCCAAAATTGTGAATAATTTTCATCCCACTTTATAATTATACTAAAAGAAAAAAAATATAAACGAAATTTTCCACACGCTCTCAAAATATCACTGTTTTCTTGAAAATTATAGTACAAAATAGGTTGTTGTATATTATAAAAAAAGAAATATTATTATTTTGCTTTTTAATTTGACAATAAGCTGTTTACTTATAAAATCAGTACATTTTCTATTCAAATCCAGTTATTATTTTCGTTGACTAAACAAAGATAATTTGTTCATATATTATAGATATGTTTACATAGGTTAGAACCTACAAATGGCAGACAAGCAATGTGTACTTTATTAATCACAATTAAACGGTATGGGCTGTTTAAATATTCACTCGTGGTATATAAATCAGTAACGAGCTTAGGTACAGGGATACAGGTAGTTCTTGTGTAAAACAAGTCACCCAGAGATTCATGTACAGCTTGATAGTGGGTAACATGTACGCAAATATTGTGATCAATCAGTGAACCACTAAACTCTCTGCAGTAATTTTAGGGACCCGTGGATTTATGTAATTTGGTTACCTACATCATCCTGAGAACCACTCATTATAATGTATGTAATTTTTCTTTTTGGAATAGCTTTTCATAAATAGGTTCCTTGTAAGTATCAAAGTATTCACGACCAAAGTAGAAATAGGTAATTATAAACTGTATCTTTTTAAAAGCTCGGGATTTTAAACAGCTTGGTCATTGCGAAATGAAAATCTTAGGTATCTACCTACAGTACGCGCGCGATCTAAGTGCAGTCTGTGTATGAGCTATGGCGGGGAAGCCGGATACGGAACCATCCCGTTCTAAAATTCCATTTGCTCTTAAATCATTATTCGCAAAACATGTAGTTTGTTCAGTATACCCTATGTCATCTGTACCTATCTCTGTTTACAATTCTCAAGTATTCTGCATTAATATTCCGGCGTATTCCGCTAGTTCTTCGTTTATATTTCCACATCACAATATCGTAATGCTGGAGGCGTTTAACTGATAATACCTACGGGGTGCTGAAAAATAAGTCTTAAAGATCTTATTTAACTGCATTAGTAGATTAATTGCCGACGCTATTACAAGTAGGTATTCAGCTCTAACAGGGATCGTTACATGTGAACTAATTTATTGCAGTTTGCTGTAATTTAGCATCATATAAGTTCACCAATAGTTATCATGTGGGTTATATAAGTGCTATTATAAGATTGCGCGTAACAAGCCGATTAACACTTAAAGTTCAGCTATGTGCAGCACGACGCATTATATAATAGTTAATTGAAGTGACAGGAAAACTGATTGCATTATAGTAGTTCACGCGTTCTTTCTTCATATGCAAGCGGTCTAAGGGTACACTTGTGGCCTTCAATTCAGAATATAGCTGAGCTTAAGTTCATGAAAATGCTGAACTGCAGCTTACAGTTCTATTTATTGCTAAAACTGTATAATACTAAACTTATACCTATATTAACGCTTGGAACATTACAGTGTTGTCTCTGTAACGCATAATACCGTTATTATACAGCCGAATGTGTAATTTCTAACTATTGCAGTTCGAGTGTACTCACAGTAAGTCTCTATAAATGCTAAAGTTACCGATGTTAGCGTTTGTGAAATCCTATAATACATTTTTGTGCTTATTGGGTATACTAGAAAGACACACTAAACTATCATCATGGATCAAATGTTTTGATAATTTAATTCATTAGTTTTCTTTGACAAATATTTGTATGTAAGCCGTTTCAGTGTAGTCAATCAGAATTTGAAAATAACCTGTTTAAATTTTTTGTTTTGTTTTTAATGTAACACTTCAAAGAAACGTCTATCTTGTGTTATCCCTAGATGTACAGTTCACATTATACTACGCGTATGTCACTTAAAAAAAGAAAAACATAATATAATTAATATTTCATTGATTTGTTGTCTTATTTTATTAATTATTCTCCAGGTTAGTATAATAAAAGATAGTACAAATATTTTATATAATATTTATTTATTCTTACATATAATGGTTATGTGTAAATCAACAGGTAAAGGCAACAGTCCTTACGCCACCGAGCACTCCGGTGAACGAACCAGAGACAGCACCCGAACAGCAGAATGAAGAAACAATAGTAAGGAATGTTGAGGAAGCTGACACCGCTGCGCCCGATAGCCCACCACTCAGCTCTACACCTGTTAACGGTTAATATATATTTACATATAAACATACGGTGGTATTTTATAGTACACACAGCGACGCATCAACCTAGGCTGTTTGGACTTTGAACTATTAGAAGGTGAACGCTGCGAATCGTGCGAGAGAGTGCGTTATATTTTTGTTACGGTCTATCCTTACCATTACATTGACACCACTATGCACTGTCCTTTTCCGACAATTCTCTATTTTGTATGTAGCGTAGTTATGTGTTTATAGGGTGTCTAACTTGATGTATAGCTGTGTGTACGAACGGGTATTTAATATTACATAACCTAGAAGGGAAACCGTTGGACTGCAATGCAATGGTCTCTAGTTTGATTCCAAGGCCTCTAACGTTTTGTATTATTATCGCTCGCTTTAACGGTAAAGAAAAACATCGTGAGAAATCCTGTATGTGTGAGTTATACATAATGTTCTTGAAGATGTGTAAAGTCTGCCAACTCGCACTGGGCCAGCATGGTGGGACTACATTCTAACTGTGCTCAGACTGACGAGAGATCCGTGCCCAGCAGTATGACAGTTTATATACAGGACTGCTATATATTATTATATATCGAGCACTGAAGCCCATATTAAATAATATTATCTCGATAATTCAATACGTTTTTAAGTCAAAGTATCGCGATCGACAGACTAAATTAGTGTAGCCCTTGATATATAACGATTACCATATAATCCGATATAAAGTTGGTAATATTAAAGCACCATGCTGTATGTTAGCGAATACTGAATATATCATGTCAAAGACAAGCAGAATATATCAACATTTCTTGTACCTAATTACGTAAATTTAATGCCCTACTAAAGATTTCTGTGTATTAACTACTTCAAGAAGTTCAAGCAACTCAAAACATTACACAAAGAACGAGAAAGCAATACTCACTAACGCTCAGTACGGTTCTTGCGTACTCAATGATAATACTTTACCAAGTTTCCTTACCATTTTGCATTTAAAAGTATGTGTAAATTTGGAATCGGCGACTGCTTAGTTGTATTCGCTAAACTTGATAGCTGCATAGAATAGAAGTTTATATACTTCTTGATGTATAAGAGTTTATAAAGTATTTTCGTTTATAGGCGGTCATTTGAGCTCCCCTGAGCCGGGTGTCGAAGCATTTGCCCAACAGCAGTCCAAGGCGGAAATTCGCCCGGAAGCAACCCAGGAGCGCAAGATGTCCACAGTGATGGCGACCATGTGGCTCGGCACTAAGAGCGGCAACCTTTACATACACTCCGCTGTTGGGAACTACAAGAAGTGTTTAGCGAGGTAAGTGTCTGCCTTATTACTTTCTTTAATTGTTTCTGTTTGCTATAAAATATATTGACTGTCAGCGTTTATTTATACAACTATGATTCTGCCTCTACTAACATTCAGTACAGTGCCTCCTTTATAATAATACATACATACATACATACATAAATTCACGCCTGTTTCCCAGAGGGGTAGGCAGAGACTACGGATTTCCATTTGCTACGATCCTGACACACTTCTCTGGCTTCATTCACTTTCATAACATTCCTCATACACGCTCGCCGGTTTAAGGTACTCTTAACCTGGCCTTTATCCAGAACGTCTCAGATCTGATCAAGAAACGTTCGCCTAGGTCTTCCCGTTGCGACTGTTCCATTCACACTAGCCTTATAAACTTTCTCAGTCAATCTGTTCTCGTCCATTCTTTCTACTTCAACTTAACATACCCTTTTCTATTCTCGTCACTATATCCACTTTTATGCCGCATCTCTCTCTAATCACACTATTCCTTATTCTATCTTTCAGAGTCTTTATAATAATAATCATCATTTATTCAACTTAAATTGGTACAAAATGATATAGAGCTTAGTTTACATCATAAAGGTAATATATAAGGGGTGCCTGTACTAGGGTAAACCTGTGTCATAGGCATTAATATTATTATTTATTATGAGCCCAAGGAACCTCGAAACTCATCGCAAAACGACACATGCTTGTTACGCGTCGATCATCTTATAGGATATAATTAACCATAATATTGTCTTATGTTTACGCGAATGTTATACATTAAAATTAAACACTTTATACGGATTTTGTCGCGTTGTTTATTTTACTTTAAACACTGTTATTACATAATTTTGAAAACTCTAACTATATTATAAAACTTTAACTATTCTACTATTATTGAACTTTACTGTTATTTAAGCTATATATTAACTAATTAGAACTATTTATATTTAATTTTACACTTTGCCCTGACGTTTCGGTTGCTTTACAGCAGCCATGTTCACGGGGAGACTAAGATGGTATTTGTCCCAATGTTGGGACAAATACCATCTTTAATCATCCATACCAATTATGTAATAACAGTGTTTAAAGTAAAATAAACAACGCAACAAAATCCGTATAAAGTGTTTAATTTCAATGTATAATTAACCAGTTAGAATGTTTGACCTTACCTAAACTTAGAAAAGGTTTAGAAAAGAGCGTAGTGCCGTTATTCGACACGTTACTTTATATATATTAGAAGAGTTTTTATATTTAATCAGTTGAAATCCGTATAGTAAGATACGTTAACGTTTAACGTGATCCCGATTCCTTCGAATTTAAGTACATTATAATGGATAAAACTTGATATACCTAATTTTGCCCGGATAGAAAACGCCTTAATTGATTTTACATTTAAATTAAATGAACATGTATGGCAATTGTTTGGGGTTACCTTGTTACAGCCAATGCGCTGTAGTGCAGAATTGAAGTGAGTTAGTATCATATTTGTTTTGATGATTGCAAAATTGTCATGTCTTGAATAGTCGAGACATATGACACTATTCCAAGTGTTAGTAGCTGAGTAGGAAATGTGCCTGGGTACCAGCTGCCTGACTTGACTTTTTTATACCACAATACGGTGATCCGTATTTTGGTATAAAATACCCTCTAATTAAACCGTTATTTTCAGGGTAAAGCTTAACGATGCTATACTATCAATAGTGGCGTGCGCGTCGCGGTGTATCGTGGCTTTAGCGGACGGTACTGTGGCGATATTCTCCCGGCACGCCGATGGACAGTGGGACTTCACCCAGTACTGGATACTCACGCTCGGCGACCCTAAGTGTTCAGGTAATAATATATAAACGAAAATTGCACGTTATAAATATGAGAAACAATTCTATTTTCTCGTATAAACCTGGGAATTCTTGGAATGCCAGACATAATTGAAAACCTATATATTGTCTCTACGCTGGTGTGCGCTCTCACTATGCTGCGACTCAATAGGTTAATAACGTGTTAACTGTTGTCTGTTATCGTTTAAATATATTATATAATAATGTTTTGTTGTTGAAATACCTTTAATTGCACTAATCTTTATAAAGTTATTTTACATTTAACTTGTTCTAATGTCAGTAAATTTAATAGAAACCGAGGCCAAAAGACTTACTGGGCAGCCTAATGTTTCACTAAACTTATATTTACTTTTCCAGTACGCTGTCTATCAGCGGTCGGTTGTACCGTATGGTGCGGCTACCGCAACAAAGTGCACGTGATAGAACCGCGTTCACGACTGCTGCTGCACTCGCTGGAAGCGCACCCGCGGCAGGAGAGCCAGGTGCGCCAGATGGCCTGCGACGGCGACGGAGTCTGGGTAAGATGTACTTCATTTAGCTTATGTTATTGGTATACGGAGACGTGCTTACACACTATAGGCCTCATCAGAAGGCTCTCTGAGAGGACGATACACAGAGCTATGTACGGCGTTTGTTTACGGCATCTATCAGAGACGTGGAGATCCGCAGGCAAACCAAAGTTGCCAGCATAGTTCTTCGAATATCCAAACTGATGTTACAATGGACAAGGTACATAGCTCTTGCCAGGGCTGCAGGATGAATACGCCAGCCATCCTTGCCCTCCCGGCCATAGACCGTGTGAAGGAACACCGTGGTAGGTTTAGTCGGTAGGACCCGGGACTTTCTATCTTTCCCCGGGTGAGCCTGACATAACCTCTCCGCTCGCTTCCGCGGAGGGGTAGGCGTCATAGCATTCTCCCACGTAAAGAAAAAAGAAAGGGTAAATAGCTCGCAGAACAAATGGCCGTTGGAGTAGAAAGGGTCCTAAGTGGCGGTCATGCACCGGTAGGTGCAGCAGAGGTGAGTTACTCCGCTTCAGGTGGATCAACGAACTGATAAGGGTCGCGAAACCAGTTGGATGCAGGCGGCCCAAGATCAATCTGCGAGGAAAACCTTAAGGGAAGCCTATATACAGCAGTATATGTATTACAGCTAAAATAACAATTGGTATATGGTACCGTTAATTATAGAATAATCCGTCTTGTGATATTAACTTATGTAAAATAAATGCTGAATTAGAATGATAAAACCTTAAAGAGTATCTACTCTTAAGGGTTTATCGTTCTGATTCAATCAACATTTAGGATAACGAAACCCGCAATTGAATCTTAAATTTCGCTAAAACTGAAACATCTTGGCCAGACAAAAACCTCTCCTAAAATATTAATAATCAAACAACCTTATGTTGTTTTCTGCAGTAATAAGATTATAGTCCGTTTCAAATACAAAGTCCCATTTGACAGATGATCATTGAACAGCAATAGTGAAGAGACCGTTTCAGTCGACACATCACAAAATCGATTACCGATTAATTTTACAAACAAACTACAATCGTGAGTTTAGAATCGAAACTGAAATGATAGAAAAAGAAAAACAAAACAGAAGTCGAACTAAGACATATCGAAAGAATACTTACATCAAAGTTACAAATAACGTGTTTAAATAATCTGAGATTATCCTTGATTCATTCTTAGTATGACATAGTTATTGCATACTTAGTATAAGGGTGAAATAAATGTGATATAACAGATTTTGATTGGCAAGACGGCTACTCTTTAAAAACTATGGGATATTTAAACAATATGACCAATATCTGATCTTCAAATACATTTTTTTATAAAGAATATATATTAATGGTTTGCAGAATGGGGTTTAAGATACGTTGCAATCTAATAAATAATTAATACCAAATACAAATTTACAAAAGTATTACTCGGACAATTGCTTTTACCTCGAATTAGTTCGATTTTATCCGATTCATACTGACGCGTCACTACGCCTGAAAATAAAATAAATACACTAGTGCGTAACCATGGTATCGTAGTAAAATGTTATTTTATTTTGATGTTTAAATTATTTAAGACTGATATTAATCAATAGAAATGATTACTTGATTATGTTTGTGAAAAATTATATCAGGCTTTGTATAGATTCTAATTATTGAAATAGTCTTTAGTGCCATAAGTAATTGTTGTTTATTTTAGCAATTTATACGAAATGTGCAGACTTACGTGCTATAATGGGTCAAAACGGACTTCGTATTTGAAACAGACTATAGTCCTCAAATAATTTACCCTACTAAAATTAGTAGAACTATATTATTTTACATGATGTTATTATTATCAAAATAGTAAATCTAAACAGCCTGTAATAAATTAAAATAAGGGTCTCAAGAAATATGCCTTGGCTTAGTTTAGCCGTGCTCCACGACCATAATCAATCATAACAAGTAGATATCCGACATTTTTACCTTCTCTTCAGGCAACATGCATTAATTCATATACCTTGATATGCGGTCGTCTGATCTCCTTATCTCTTTATACTTATATATATTTTAACTACATTAAGTATCAGCTGCATATTATAACACTACTTTTTTAATCCACTAGGTATCAATTAAAATGGACTCCACCCTGCGTCTATACCACGCACATACTTACCAGCACCTAAAAGACGTAGACATTGAGCCCTACGTGAGCAAGATGTTGGGTACGGGCAAGCTGGGCTTCTCTCTAGTCAGGATCACCGCGCTATTGATCAGCTCGGGAAGACTGTGGATCGGGACCAGTAACGGTGTTGTGATATCTGTGCCACTGTCTGAAGGTTCAAGCAGGGATTCGACTGGACCACAGGCGTCAACCTCTAGGACTGTTGCTACAGGTGAGCTTATTTTATTATTTTAAAAGTAAACATTACCGCAATAGGTATTATATCTAGGATAAATTGGTGAATAATATGACGTCTATAGGTGTCTTGTTAAAAATGTGATATGTTTTAACTAGCACTAAATTCTAGCCTGAATTCTATTAGAATATCACTGAAAACTACACCTAAATCGGTTGAGTCAATGTCTAGATTAGCGAGCACAAAAATCTATAAGTTGAAGCTGGTCTTAAGACAACACATAGAATATATTTATAATATTTTAGCAGGCTTGGCATCAACCTGCCCAACAGGCAACATTCCCTGGTGCTCGATGGCTCACGCTCAGCTCTCGTTCCACGGACACCGCGACGCTGTCACATTCTTCGTAGCTGTCCCAGGGGTGGCCGGTTCCCCGGCCCGAACACCAGAGTCCCCTCGACGAAATTCACCCACTATGCCCCCCATGTTAGTCATATCGGGTGGTGAGGGATATATCGACTTCAGAATAGGTACGTCGCATGTTATATCCTTCCTAATCTAACATATTTCATACTGGCTGTGGTTTTACTGGTGTTTACTCATCTGTATCTTTTGTAATTTGGGAAACACACGGATATATGGACGGATTGTTATGTTGTGTGGGATATTTGTGTGTGAGTTTTGCGTGATAAACTTGCACTGTTATATAATTCACGGTTTTTAAATATGTCATCGCATTCACTTATTGTCTGACGTTACTAAATATCATTACTAACTTCTTACCATTAAGCATACATGATATTATTTGACGAATTGCCCATTAAACATTTTCATTTATTACCGAGGAAATACTACTTTGCAAAAGTGCCGGCTTCATTATCACGATGAGTAAATAACTATTAACATTACAGCTAGTATATTCCACAGGACGCTGGAAAAGTAGGCGCATCGACAAATTAGTAACCCCGCCAATTAATAACTCATATTCATTATAATTTCGAAACATTGTAACGATGAACGATAAAAAATCCTTCACTAATAATCTTTTAGAGTAGAGAATGTAGACAAAGCCTAAACATAATTTGTTAAAAATGTAGCTGTAACAGATATTTTTACGGTAGTTTAGGCATACATTGCCCCACTGTTGAACATTATAATAGCAAAATACGTTATAAGCATATTAACATTTATAAAAACAATATAGGTACTTACATACTTTTTGAACTGAGATGTATAGTATACTGTAACAGACAGCTACTTTATTGTAGAAACTATGGCAAGCCGTATGTTCGATATTTGAATTTAGAAATTAAATCAAAACAAGCAATATGCACGTTAGCGTAGATTGAAACTCATCCCCATTGCGTTTAGTGAGCTTCGCTTCGTAATAGTAGACTATAGTATGACGCTTTTACGCTTATACGCATAGTATTAAGATCAGTTTTATTTTGAATGGTACGAGATATTTTTATAATTAAGGATTTGTGCCTATTGTTTGATTTGAAATTGCAGGTGTTTTCTACTAAAATGTGTTGTTGTGTGTTCCATTATGTGGTTTAATCCGTAGAGTAGTATCTTCATCATATTTTTTAGCTTAAAACAAGCTGTGTATTCCTATTATGCAGGGTTTCAGCATTCAATATTGTCGGATGTTGCAAAAATCACAATATTATCATTAGGAGCAGACTCAGCAATATACATATGTTCTTGATTAACACATTGGATGGATTATCAAATTGACTTCCCATTACACACATACACAGTTCAGTGGAAAATACAAACCAAATAGGCATGGTGCGTCATATTTTTTAATTTCCCCGGTATTTTCTTTTTTTGCCGTTATAGAAGAGCATGCCGATGACATACGCGACACAGCCTCCCACGTCATTGTATGGCAGGTCTTAAGAGATTCCTGAACGTACCTGATCGTAGAAATAAACAATTAATTTTTATTTACTACTGGTACGTTGAATTTTAGAATAAAGCATGTGCGCTTGCTGACACGTAACATCGGGAGCTAACATGTGCATGTAGCGTATCACTATCGACAGCTAAGTGGGATCACACGCTTGACAGCCAGTGTGGACAGTATACCATATATTTATTATTATAGATTAATTCGGACTACGTATATTTCAAGCTTCCACTAACTAGTGACTGTTTGTCTACCATATTCGCAGTCAAATTCAGTGACAGTCGAGGAATTCCTACCGGTTTGGAAGCTCCTCTGACTACATTGAAATACCTTTATTTCGATAATTTATTAGATAAAGTGTTAAGAGTTGTACGTGTAACTTTTATTTCAATTCTATCCACATTTGCTGTCAAAGTTATCATTGGTTCAATAAACTCACGCATAGAGTCATTTGGACATTACCACTTAAATTCATTACTAACATTGTATATGGTCTTCGGTGTAACAGTACACACTACTTAGCCAGGTGAGCTCGTTCATTCATGTTAAGAAAATATCGACACAGTTAATACTACCGCCACTCGACCAATATCATTAATTGCAGTTCAGTACGATAATTTTCAAGATTACACCTGCATTCGGTAATAATCACGTAGAAATGTGTAAGCAAAGAAATTACACCCAGACTCATCTGCTTCGTCTCTAAATGATATCCACAGTCTGCACAACAGTTGAACTTGCGGCTTTTTAGCAATGTTTAAACGCATTGCCAGCTTTAAAAGTATACTTTTACAATTTTTATGTAGTCATTTTTGGCCACGTAAGATGATATCAATTATAATTTATACTTCACTATATTTTAGCACAAAATATATGTTATTACTATATAGCGCCAGAAGGTAGGAAGGAGCTTTAACTAGATCCGAGTGAGCCTCCACATCAGTTTTAGTGTGGATGGAGTAAGTACTTAAAAATAAATATATGTTATGCAAATTGCGTACATGCTTTTGCATATAGAAAATTTGTATCTGAAGAAGATTTTACGAGGATGACTTAGTTTAGAGGTCAATATTTTAAAAAGTATTTAATTGTGGTGAATCATTCTTTTATCGGCCTCGATGGCGTAGTGGTTAGTATAACCGACTGCCACGCCTGAGGTCGCGGGTTCGATTCCCGCACAAGACAAATATTTGTGTGCATGAACATGGATGTTTGTCTTGGTCTGGGTGTTTCTATGTATAATATGTATGTATTTACAAAAAAAAAGTATATATGTATGTTTATCCATTGTCTAGTACCCATAGTACAAGCTCTGCTTAGTTTGGGCTAGATGGTGTTGTGTGTATGTGGTAGAATATTATTATTATTATTATTATTTAGAAGGATACCATTAACGATATTTATAATATTGAGATTAGATCGGTACTTGTAATTCTTCCAGCCATGTCTTTGACTGAGAATTAGCGCGCATAAAAATGTATGTCATATGAGTTAATATGAATTGTTTATTCTGATTGGTCAAATGGCGGACTTTTAGTATAAATAAACAATTGCTGACTATTTTCTTAACTGGTATGAACTATAGTAATATATAACCCCACTGTGTTATTGCTAACGTGTATATTGCTAATACCAGTATGTAAATATTAACAGTTAGATTCTTTGTACATCAAATTGTAGAGTAAAATAAAATAACAAATTGAAATGTGAAATGTTTCTTCGCTTCGACAAAGCTAAACGTGTTTTATATTCATTTATTATAAAATTTGCACATGTTATTTATATTTTTTAATGCAGCAGTCCTCCTGTTTTGTCCGTATTAATATACTTTTTTTCAATATGAATACTGCAAATCTTCTTATAGTATCATTTGTCATTATTGTGGTTTCTAAAACGTGACCAGGTAATGTTGGGACGACTGTTGAAGGCGTTTTACAATTACAAACCGACAGATTGTAAATGCATTCAGTTTCAACATTGATTACCCACAAACCTAAGATCTTCCGTTAATCGTTCCGTATATAATACATATATATTATTATACAAGTATATAAGATATTAGATTGTCATAATGCCCGTATATAATGTATGTTTTCTTCACAGCCGACTCTGAAATGGAGGACAGTGTAGTCGTCGCGGAAGACGGGTCATCGAGCGGTCATAGCTCTTTAGCGGACCGCGCTTCTAAGAGCCACCTCATAGTGTGGCAAGTGGCCACGGCCTAACGCAGGGCTAGCCGTGCGCGCCTCGACTCCGACTCGGATTATGTGTACGTGTGTATCTCCACCAAACCAGAGATCATCAACGCGTAAAAACATAGAAAGCTGTGAATAGGACGACGGTCTTGGAGATGGATAGTTGGTACAATGTATCTTAAACATAACCACTACAGTGTGATGACGTAGCGCCATTTTGTATGTTGTATCGTCGCAAATATTCGTATTTCTATTGGTATTAGTATCATATTCTACATGCACGGTGTGCCTGTCTGTAGTTTATTTTACAACACTTCATATATCAGCCATATCAGGAAGACCTGTCTTTTGGGCGTAATTGTATTTTAGTACTTAAATAATATTTATATCCTATCTCATCTCCAACCTGTCTTAAAGGGATTAAGCGAAGAGTTAGAACAGTATTTCCAATAACGTTTTAAATCTTAGAGTTTGGTTGCATATCGCAAATAATTAGGAATTGATTTGTGTTACATAGAGTTGGTCCTTCGAAATCCATTCTTTACCTATTCACTTTTCTCGTTGATAAATTATGTATAGTGTATACCTCGACTATCGTGTAGGAGTGTTGTTCTGAAAAAGTAATTTGGAGGTGTTTTTATGGTCTCAGTCTGTGAGTGGTTTTAATAAACCTCAATATAGTTGTTGCCTGAAACACTATGGTCACACCGAGTCACAGAGGGAATGAATGCAGGGAATACACGTATACATGATGAAAAATGAGTTCTTTCTAAATGTGTTGATCATTTCCACCACACGTCACGCCATCGGTATGTCTCGCACGGCCATTAGAACTTTGTTATATACACTACGACATTGTATCGTTCATAGTTACTATGTGTGCTTAGTATTCGGCTATATTGTTTCTTGGCTCTCATGTCAAGAACCGTTTGGCTGGGGCCGACATGTTTATTTAATTTAAGTTCATCGACCCCGGCGCAAGCTTAATCTCATTAAAAGTATGTACAAGATGTAACCACCAAATAATATGTTTTATTAGTGTTAGTTAGATTAAAAAATATATTGAACATTTTTATAATTATAGACACACAATAGATATTATAAATCTTCTCAAGGAGTGTGACCATTTGGGCTGTGGTTGTCATCTGCATCACAATTTTTTAACTTTAATTTATTTTATATTTTAATAATAATTTAATTAATTTGAAATTTATATGAACGTGGTGCGATATACTTGATAGACAATTTATATAACATCTGAATGTTGTGCAAAGTATATTTATATAAAGATCTTTAAACGAGTCGATGTGTCGTTGTGAACTGTATCATGAGTTTACTACATAAATAAGTATATCGACCACGAGGTAAGTAGTAAAGTTTTATTTTGACTGAATAATTTCGAAGTATGTTATGAAATTATGTTTATTATCATTATAAATAAACACTGGTGTTATTTTTATCTTTTAGCAAATGACTAATGGTGCATAAATAGTTTAGGTATATATTATTCTATTATATTCACTGCGTCACATGTGAATGTAGCCTTTCACGTTTACCAGCGTAACATTTAGACACATACCTATCTATATTAATAAATCAAGGACATAACCAAAACTATGTAAAGTTGACTATTCATTTTGTATATACATTATCATATTTTTGGCTCGATGTGTACGTACTCACATTCTATTGAAATTCATCTTAGGTATTTAATTAGTGCTATACGAGATTCTAACCCTTTAAATATTAACGCCTGGCATATGTACCAGAAAATTTCGTGATCAACGCGTGTCTATAGGTTTAGAGGATTTTCCTTGTGATATACAAGACGTTGGTGTTGGAAGGGTTAATTAGTTCATAAACTATTACAGCAGACGTTGGTTGAGGGTGTTTATGATAAAACATTATTCTACAACACTAATTTCAAAAATTTAAATCTTATTTATTATACAACACTAATGGCTATTATTCACTTATTTAAACTAGCAACGTATTAATTAAATGTATTTTCTTATACTACCCTCGTGATTATATTATACATTGATATTTTTAATATTTTTATCAATTATGTTGTCCACCTGTGTTTATTTTGTAATTTACCATATTATCGAAGATTTTTATTATACTCCTCAGTATCCATATAATCGTTCTAATATACACTATCACGATTACTGACTCGTTTAACATCATACACGCCTTTTGCACGTTACTTACAATAATTATATTATAACTCCAGTTCTTGATGCAATAAATATGTCTTTATTATTAATAATAATAATCAAATACACATAGGGTATCCATATGTAGTAGTATATGTCACAATTTAATAATAATGATGACCGTTTTACCTTAAACTATTCACTCAGGTTAGAAGCATATTATATTAGCTAATTCTTGTCGCAAAATATGGCAACCAAAGTGTCACATAATATTATTTATGAAAAGATTCACAGTGCCTCTGGAGTCCTGTTAAAATACCAGCCGCTCGCATAATATACTATTTTAATATCTCTGGAATATATTAACTTATAACTTTAAAGAATTGATTCAGTAGTATAGAGATTGCCTTCATACAAATATGTATAATTAACATATTCATATTTTGTATTTTTTATAAATAAGGATCTTGATAGTTTCTACGTTAGTAGGCGAAAATATTTATACGCATAACATTTACCAATTTATATTATATTAATAGTTATATCATTATATTATATTATCACGAGTTCATATTGTATAAGTTGTAATAGACGTATGTTGTAATCAACCAGCCAACTTCGGTGCGCAGTGTACCTTACGGTATTCTGTACACATTCGTATCTCGCTGGTCGCTTTCTCAAGTTGACAATATTGCATGTATCTCATAACAACGACGCTTCAAAAGCACAATTTTGCGACAATAATTAGCTCTATAGTTAGATGTTTATAACTTTCAAGTTCAATTCAGTCAAGGTGGTATACTTTTGCCAAATCTCTGTTACGTTCATTGTGAAGCCATATATATATATATATATATATATATATACATATATAATGACGAGTATAGAATATGGTACATACATATATTATATAACGACCGTTGGTGTAATTAGTATCACAAGAGCGAGTTAGTTAATAAATTTTATTCAATTTGCTGTGCGTCACTAGTGCTATCTATCATGAATTAATATGGTTAAAGACATATAGGTTGTATGGAAATTACAAAATGTTTATATCTCTCATGAACTGTCAAACTCAGCTCTATTCGAAAGTTCGTATGTGGCTTTAGAGGGTTTACTGTCACCAAAATATTGTCTTGACATTATTTTGTAGTTAGGTCACCTTCTTAGCTGTACAAAGTGCATTCGATAATTGACAAGTCTAGTAGTAACATTGTGTAGATATGTAAAAATATTTCTTTTGTAACATTGTATCGGCCAGTTTCAATCCTTAACCATCGTTGACTGTAAGTGCTAGTCAAAATATCGACATAGTGTAAATGTAGGTAGGCTTACATTGTTTTGCTAACGTAGTTATAATTAAACATCACGCCGCCGTACTCGCTTCGCCGCGTAGTTGCTGACGCGGCTCGGCGACACTGTAACGTTTGCATCCATATAAGCCACGGAGACAAAGTAACCGCTGCAAATACCGTACTCGAAACTATGCAAAAGGGCTGAATACACAAATATTGAATAGATTCTCTAGTTGTAGAAAAATAGTTCAAGAGTAAGTCAAAAGATAGCAAGACTTATCAAATAATAAAAATGAATGTTTTCATTTAAATATATGTAGGTTTTAAGTATTATAGAAGTAGGCTGCGTGATAGACTTAACTTCCAATATCCGATTTATTTTATGTTGTATACCGTTTTTACTTCAGCTGTAAATAATTTCGAAGCTATAAGCTCATATAGTTGCAAAAGTTACAGCGTTTGCCAGTTACCGAACGTATAATATGACTGAAAGTGAAAATATGGGACGAGTACACAGTTGGTGTTTTAAATTTATTTGTACTTATTTTATACAAAGTGTTATTGTGAAATTATCTCCCATCATTTTTATTTGAGAATTGTTCGACAAGTTATATTGTAATACTATTTTTTATGTAAAAGATCCTAGATATATGAGAGATGTTTTATTTTCAATATAAATTATTTTGTACATGATTTCTTTTAAAATTGTACTTTAAACAATCTATTGATTGGCTACATAATGGAATTATAGACACGAATGAATGAATTATGTAAATCTTATTTTCATTAATCCTCGTTGAGTAGAAGTATTGGTATAGAAGGAAATAAAAATATCCAATTACACTTTTAATGTATATTATACTTATTTAAACTTCCCTTATGTCATAACTTCATACAAGATGTTTTATTTATTTGAAAGTTGTTTAATTTATAAACTTGGGAGGAATTATGATCAGATGTAGACGATGTTTGAGTCATATTAAACGTAAAAATGTCATGTAATAATAATAAATTGATTACTGATAATTTTTCTGTTTTAATTGCAAATAAAGACGCTGAAAACTATCTTGTTGTTTGTTTTGTCGTATATGTATCATTTTCTAGCTACGTCAGTCTATAACAATCTGTTGGGTATAGCATTAAACTACGTAGGTACTTATATTTATTATCTAAATAAGAAGAAGGCTATTAAGCTTACAGCTCGCTTTATAATGAACGGCTATCAAAGCATATTGATGTATGTAACCCGAAGGATACCTAGGTATTACCTGCATAGTAGTAATGCTATAAAATAGTGTTCATTGCACATTCTAATCTTACTTGAGATGCTGTTGATATTTTGTTAATTTGATACGCTGTGCGATGTCTTTTATTAATATCGCTGTGAATGTTTGCCTAAACAAGCAACTCGGAACAATGTAGTCCAGGCCTCGTGAAGGTATCATGAGGATCCGTAAATAATAACGGGTATCTACGTATGAAGGGACAACAAATTTAAGGTGTCTCAGGCGTCATTTACGTGGGTCGATCCGTAGATCGACCCACGTAAATGGGACGTATCCCATATCGAGATACGAGTCGCAATTAGACAAGGCTTAGGTAGTTCTTCAGATGCATCTAAAGTAACCAAACCGAAAATAACAACAAAAGTAAATCTTTTGTTGCTATTTTCGGTTTGGTTAGTAGTCTTTCTAGTAATCAATGACTCAGTGTGAGAAGGGCTATGTCATAATCCATCACGCTGGCCCCGTGGAGGTTGGCAGACTTTACTTATCTTCGA
Source organism: Catocala nupta (assembly GCA_963675205.1). Taxonomy (NCBI): domain Eukaryota; kingdom Metazoa; phylum Arthropoda; class Insecta; order Lepidoptera; family Erebidae; genus Catocala; species Catocala nupta. The sequence goes on from OY776078.1 coordinate 12,988,539, forward strand.
GAACATTATGGAGAACTCACAGGTACGCATGTTCCCACACGAAGTTTTCCTTCAAAACATGTTAAAGCAAGTGATAATTACCTAATGAATACATAGGCACATAACTTATGATGAATATATTAAAGGTAGGTAATCGAAGTCGAGATCTCTGTGCGACGGTCCGATAGTCTTTCTCTACCTATATTCCTAAAAGAGTAGGCAGACATGGTGACATATCTATATTTCGCCAGTCTAAATAATCCATATAATGTCAGCTAAGGGCGCGCGACCACGTTTCTCCTCTCTCGTTTACCTACTTGTAAGGAAAGTACAGTCTACTGGATAAAAATAATATATAGCCGAGTGTATATTAACTACGTGTGAATAAGGACGACCGTACTCACCTATTTTGAGTCTCAAATTATTCTTGTCTGACCCCTGATAGGGAAACACACTGGAAAAAGAGAACGATCTTATCTTCTTTAATTTACGAGTGGGTTGATTGAAACTTTTTATTTCCCTTTATATAACTTACGAAACAGTGGCGATAATAAATATCTACTTAGTTATACAAATCAAAAGGACAATCAGAAATAATCAGTATTTACCTATTCCCTCTGGCGAGATGGGAAAGTTCTTATTCATAAAAATCTGATAAATACATTCGAAATTAATTAACATTCTGTAAAAATAACGAATCATACTTTTTGGAAAACTTAATAAACTAGGTAAGTACAGCATCTTTATAAGGCCAGTTCGATTTACAACTTTTTTTTATGAACAATACGTTTTACAAATGTTTATTATTCCTATCGATGTTTTAAGCTCGTTGAAAGTTTTAGAAATATAACGACCGCATTATTTTCCTTTATTATTTAGAAGTTTTACATAAAAATATGCGGGTCCATATAGGTACTATGTCAATTCCATCCCCCTACCCTAACCTATCTTAACAAAATTATACCTAAAAGGTGGCCCAATCTCTTGAGCACGTAGGTATAATGTAGATTGTGTAAAGATGAGAAGATTTTGGAACTATTAAATAAAACATATTTTGACAGTGCTTGCTTGTTTTCACATTGTCATAAAAATACTTTTACCTACTGCTCTTATGGCTTATCTTAAGCCAGAAGTATACAGGTCTAACTTTTCCATACATTTAGTTTAGTTTTTCCAAATATTGGCTTATTATCAAACAATGTGCCAAAATAAAAAAGACTTGTTGCTAAGTTCATGGTAGATAGATTCTATGCTAACTTTTCAAACGACACAGGTAATATACTATATAGGGTAACGACACTTGCTGTAACATCCAACAGGTGGCTCTTATTATTAGGTCCCGTTATTTTTCGAGAGATGGCGCTAGATGTATTGTTTAGACCATTTTCCCGACTTACGAAGTTTCATTATTCAGACTCCGACCAGAGGAATTTTAGGAATAGGTATTTTATTATATAAATCAAATTAAAGGTGTTTAAGTCTTTCTGTTACACTGGCAGATTAAAAAAAGAGGCAACAAATCCAGAAGAAGAAGAAAAACGGATTGGCAATAGAAATTAAACTACTGCATGTTGAAAACTTGGTTACAGGTAAGTAGTACATAACTACTTGATTATAAGTCCTTAACTTGATTGTAGGTACTTTCAATGTCTTCGAAGTGTCTTTTCAGGCAAACGCAGTAGGTATTTACATCCTAACTAATATTATAAGTGGGAATGTGAGTTTGTTTGTTACGCTTCCACGCCTTATCTACTCAACTAATCATCATGAAATTGCATAAATGTTGGTTCAGGGGTGTGGAAAAGACCAAAGTAAAAGAAATTCATTAACATTACGAGAGCGCAGCTGCGAGCAAAATCTACTTGTATATAGGTATAGGTACTTTGTAGCCTACCTATGTAATTTTGTGGGCGGTATGCGCTCGGTGTGCATGCGCAGAAGAGGAGTACATAAAGATTATTTACTAGGAAATATTACATAAATACGTTAAGGGCGGAGTGAACGTTGCAGGCGTGTTTACACAAGGTACATAAAGGTAAAAGCGGAAGCGATGCAACAAAAGTTTGGTGCGAACTGAATAAATTAGTAAATTGGGAGGCAATTATATAGTTTGTATTATATGTATTGTATCGAATTAGCATGACTGAGCATATCTGTCATAGAATTTACTTAATTTACCTAAGTGTAATGTAATATACGTGGCTATTTTGTTTTTAACTGCATTATTTCTTTGTATTTTATTTAATATTAATATAATTACTCATGTCTTGGTCTTTCGTATGTTTTTTACCAAACGAACACAGGATGCTTTAAATATGTATTTCTATTTATGTATTGTCACAATGTTTTAGTGTATACTTTGTTGGTTGTCCTTAAATTAATATCAGCGCTTTTTATAAACTGACATACTGCCGGACACGAGACTTTTTAGTTTATTTAACTAAAGAGTCTCGTGCCCGCCAACGTGGTAGACTATGGCCTAACCCTTAATTAAGGGTAAGGCCATAGTCTACCACGCTGGCCTAGTGCAGGTTGACAGACTTCACATATCTTCGCGAACATTATTAACAACTTTATGACATGCAGGTTTCTTCTGATGTTTTACAATTTCTTTCACCGTTAAAGCGCGTGGTATACTTAACTATTTAATGCGCACTTAGCTCTAAGTCAGACGCGCGTGCCTTGGGCTCGAACTCAAAACCTCTGTGTGATAGTCCAACGGTCTTCTATTGGGCTATCTAATGTTAGTGGTGTGTGATTAATAGTTAGTCTAGGTGTACAATTTTCACGGACTCTTCTATTTCATCTTTCTTGCACATCTTAGACTTGGGTTTTCTACCTAGGATTTTTTTTTATGAGACTTGCCGACCGATTACAATTTTATTTATTTAGCTTGCAACATGAATACGCCCACTGCGTTAAGAAAATTATTCACTAAATAATAATAAAGATAGATATAGTTCATAGAATTGCTCAATGGCCAAACCCAGGATGATACGACCCAAAAGGGAGCAAGGTCTCACACTTTTACACATTCAGTAGGTACTACGGACGCGACCTTTTGAATGATAATACACTCCACGATAATTTCTTAAGAAGAATTAAAGAAGAATTTCTTAAAAACGTTATTGTATTTTTATTATATATCTACCTACTTATTTGGGAGAGTTTGATTGCATTGGTGGAACTACGATTATGACTGCGACTGCTGTGTATGAGATCTGGTGTTCGATTCTTGGATAGTTCAAAATGTTGTTTTATTTTCTGTACCAAAATATTTCCAGTATCAGCACAGAGTTTGGAACTGTAACGGATGGACGGCATTGAGCTCGCCCAATATTACGAGGTATCTAAAATCATAGTTGGCAAATAGTTGGTGTAATGCATTCACCCATATTTTGCCACACGCCTCTATTACTAAAAGGAATAGGCAGTAAGACTATAATATGTAAGGACTTGTCTCTACAAGTACGTACATATATGGTCTTACTGGTTTTGCTTGAAGCCTGTTTTCAGGTAGGCAGAGACTTCGGGCTTTTACTTGCTACCGTCCTGACCTAGCTCTTTTGTTTTACTTATTCGCGTTCCAATCTTCATGCTCGTCGTTTTATGTTAGCTAGGTACACTTAACTGGAACTTTTACCAGAATGTTCAGATAAATTTTAATAAAAAGTTAAGACTTTGAGTACCTGGTCAAAACATCGTGCTACGAAATCATATACCTGTTGTTACAGAACATCGTTTTTGTGTGTAAGAATATGCCTGTGCTTTTTTCGTCGTCGGCGTATATAGTTTTTTTTTGCTATTTCTACTCTACTTCCATGCCTGTAATTGAGAAATTGTTCACGGCGTGTTACATATACTGGGTATTATCGAATTATATACATATTTGGATACAAGTTTCAACCCTGTCTCATGTATCTAGTGTCGGAATGGTTGTTAGTTATAAATTCATGACTTAATATAATGGCTTTACTTTTTAAAGGTTCTTATGTAGCGAAATGTATATTGTCATTACAATCTTACCAAAAACGAATTAATTAAATTATCAGTTTGTCATAAGTGTACCCCTAACATGTGGATCACGTTGTGAGTTACATACTTACCGCCATCATTTTTGTAAAAGTTTTCAAGAAAAGTATGTAGCTGCTTCTTCCCTAAAATAAATATATAAAATAAGTGACACGAGTTCACGGATCTGATCCCTGGCTCAGTTATTTAGGTTTTCTTTTAAATTCTTAACACGCTTCTGCGCCTCGTTTCCCTTAGTAGTCTGAATATGATTTTGGAACACGGCGATAGACTCACCCTTGTTATCTGTACATAAATAAAATACGGTAAAATGTCGGTGTGATACACAGCTACGACACCTATGTAGGTATAGTTTACATTGGTGAAGTTGTTTAAGCATAGGGCATTTGTTACGTGTAACCCGAAACATAACTTGGTCTATTACACCTCTGCCTACCAATTTAGGTATGTACAGAAAAGAGTCCATATATCGACCCTTTGAGAATGAAATGTATTAAGAGCCAAAATACTACTATCCAGGAGAGAGAAAAACAAAAATCTCTGTTCTACTTTTCTCTTTACGTTTTTGTTTTGAGCGCTTTATTAAAACAATTAAAATAGGTAAATACCTTTTTTAGTGTTTTTGTTCTATAATAATTAAATTATACCTTTTACATTTTTCATAGCGAGAGTCAAGAATTATTTATAAAATATTTAAAATAAAATTGTTCATGCTACGGTATTTTTTTGATAGTAACAACCATTTATTATGCGAAAATGTTGATAAATTTTAAATAAACTGGTCGATGCAGCTTGAAAAGCTGAATAAGATTACATTAATAACTCATTTTCGCCAAAATGGCTTTTACAACATTTCTTCCTTGAAGGATACGACGCTAATATCTAAAATTATCACACAAAAATTTGTACTACAACAATGAAATAGTTGAATTATTGAATTGTCTATGGTTTACACAAATGACAAAGTCAAAGTTAAAAACCATTTATTAATTTAGGTCATAATATAACACTTATGAACGTCAAAATATATAGGATAGCGAGTTTATTAAATTACTGAAACTACGTTAAGGTAAGTTACTTAACCTTTTGCTGGAACCTATTTCAAACAAAAGGTCTATGAGAAGAAACGTCCAAAATACGCAAGGCCAATCTTTTAAATAGCCTTTAATTTCATCGACTTTGCGATGGAAAGTAAGGGTAGACAAAAATTGCAAAGAGATTTCAACAGCCGAGTCATAAAAATAACTTGCACTGGTATGTATTCAGTATCTTCTTGGCCTTTGATAGAACACTTTATTATGTATGTTCTACCACTTGTACAATCAAAGTTGTTCTAAAAGCTTTGTTTGTTAGATCGTAGCTGATTTCAGCATGGATGCACCGGCTCGTGCCCGGCCACGGCATATAGGTACACTACGGTGACTGCTATCTATAGGTGGTTTTTATCTTTATGGATTTGCCACTATGATATCAAGAAACGTAGCCTGTGAGTGGTCTTTGGTAGGTGGGTCAGTGGGTCGGCGGTCACCAGCAATAAAATTCGTCTAACATTACCTACAATAGGACTTTACTCTCGCGGACTCGCAGTTAGTGGAATGTCTTGTCGCCCGAGGTTTTGAGGACACATTTAATTACAGTCGACTCTCGATAATTTGACACTCGTTAATTTGAATCATCATAATAAAAAAAACCGGTGCCTTGAAAAATACCTACTCGATAAATTGAATAAAATCAATGTTAATTGGTCCCCTCGGTAATTTGAAGTTGAAGGAATAGTATCTTCCTCGCCAACATGCGGTAATTTGAAATCCGGGCTTCCCTACTCTCAATAATTTGAAACGTTTATCATGCACAGACCTGTCGTTTGTTTACATACATGTACAGTCCTGTCGATTGTATACGAAAAAAACGATAATTCTTTGGCCAATGATGTCGCTCATTCAAAAACTGATTACGGACTTCTTTTCGAAATAAAAACTTGTGAATAATTGTATTATTCTATTTATTTATTAATACATAATAATAATATAGACATAATAAATCACGAATTTTGATCAAACTCATATTTACTTGAGTCCCACTTCCTCCTCGTGGTTATTTAAAGCACAGTATAAATATAGAACAGTATGGTAACTAAGCCTAGTTGATAAAATAATTACCTACGCTCCATTGAAGCAATAGGGTTGTCACTTTTTTTATTAAAACCTTTGTGTTCTGTGGTGATCAATTAATCGAATTGAAATAACTAGTTTACAAAAAAAAAGGTAATCTCATGGCGTCGGTTAATCTCAGCAAAAGACAATAGTTTAAAATTACGGAAAAAGTTTAATATTCACACAACAACTTGTAGATCATTGTTTTTTTGTAATTTTTAACTTATCATTACGGCGTAACCTTTTACAGCTTTTGGCGGGAGCGTACGCGAATCGCGGTTGGACGAAAACGTTTCGTGCGCTCTTTGGAGCGGGCGCGCGGTAGGCGCCGTAGGTGGCGCGCGGGCAGGGCTCATGAGCGGCTGTTTTCGGGTGTTTGTCACGCATTTTTGGGTTGAACCGTACCGCATTTCAACTCGAAAATGTATGTGATACCTGGTAATTATAAAACCATTACATAAAAAATACCTTTATTCTTCATAAATTACAAATTATTTACTGAAAAATACTTTCGTCTGCTACGACACGTTCGGAATTCTTTATTGTTAAATTTTATAGTGTAAAAAATTCTCATTCTAATGAACAGCTTTTTTAAGTAAACTATTGGGAAACAAGGACAGGGTACTATAAAACCGATTTTGTTTAATTCTTTGTAAATTAATTCAGCTACTTTGCAGTTTATGTGTTCTCTTTTAAAGCAACAACGAAAAATTTCATCCATTTTCTCGACATATTGAACAAAATCATCTGGTGGTACAATTAGTAAGCTTCGGTTAGTATCTTTGCTGTATTCTCTGTATCTCATGTAGTGACTTTCTGAACTAAAGTTATGGCTGGCTTGATTTGGTTTGATGTATGATTTCAGAATTTGACAATTGTTGTGACGTTCACAGCATTTTTTCAGAAGATAACCACATACATAAAAAAGTGAGTTCTTTTCGGTAACATCCATTTGATTATATTCTGAGCTCATAATTTGAACGCTGTTATCTGAGTCTTCATTGCTCATACCGGGAATTTCTTGTTCCTCATTATGTGACGTTTCATCATTCAGTTGATTCAACGCGCCGGTCTGAATAAGGATTTTGCCCAAATCGTCTTCACAATTACCTGCTTTTGGAGGTTTTACAATGTTGGAAAAAAAAATTATTTGATAAGCAGATATAAACTGTCTACTCGTGGGTTCGGTTGCCAGACCATTTTTGGTTCGAATTTGTCCGAAGAAATTCTCAAGCACATCCTGATTGAGCCTCCTTGTAAGTAAAAACGTGTACCCTACTGACTTTAAATCTTCAAAAAACATTAAAATGGAGGTAATTGTTATTTGAAAGCCGTATATAAATTTAACAGACGAAGTAAAATTTTTTCCATTTTTCGGATTGATTAATTGCAGATTTTGGAAAAAAGTTAACATTTCATTGAAGAAAGTTATCTGCGATTCTTTTCCACAAAATGCTCTCTTGTATTCATAATTATCGTTAAGATTTGATGAGTTTAATGCATCAAATATATTGTTCATATTTCTAATGAGTACAGCAGTGTCCCTCCCGGATTCTTGAATATGATTAAAATCTACGTAAGTGGATATACCAGCGGCAACAGAATTACTTAAAAGTTGAGTAGCATAGCGAACTTTCATTTTTTCAAAATTTTTTGGATAGATGTGGCTGTTTGTCAATTTATGTGCAAGTCTGAAGCTCTTTTGTTTATCATTCTCATAAAATTTAACGATGTGCTCGTATTTAGCTACACGATCCTGGAAATGGAAGTCATAGGTAATCAAATTGTTGCGAACCAGTTTTATGAGATGGGGTGCATCAAAAATATAATATATTTTTCTGTCGTTAATAAAGAAATAAGGCCGTTCAATGGTGACAAATCTATTTTTTGCAGCATTAAATAGATCAGATCCCATGTCGGATACAAATATTCTAATATTAAGTCCTATCTCAAATAGTTTTTCTAAAAGTTTGTCAATCCATTTACCTATCTCGTCATAGTTTCTACATTCAGAGAGTAATGCAAATCCCACGGGTTGCTTCCAGTTGATAAATATCCCACGAACCATCATAGTCAAAGCATTTTTTGCAGGTTCTGGTGACTGTACTCCATCGACCTCATGAAAGCCAATAATTTTATCTTGCTTTAAGTTATAAAATAAATTAGCCTTTAAACTCATAGCATCAATGACAACTGAGCAGTTCTTTTCCATTTCATTCATGGCATCTACTTTAGTTTTCAGAATTGACATAAGTCTATCATTTATTTTAGATGTTACTGATATTCCATGTTTATTTAATGTTCTTGGACTCGGGAGGCATATAATACTTTGCAGTAACCGGTAAGCTTGCGGACTGTTATAATATAAATTCAAGCAAAACATTTTGTAATTTTGTCCATATCTATTTCCGGTATAATTAAATTTTAAGTGAGTTTGTGCTTTTACCAAAACAGCTAGCTCTTTAGTCAGAAATTTGTCACACAATTCATGGAATTTATCTCTTTGATATTTACCCGTTTTATTATCAATTTCGTATAATTTAATTTTCTTTCTACATTCTGAAAGATCGGATTTTAGTTTTCTTTTCCGGGGTGTGTCCAATGAAAGAGATCTGCAAGTTTGACTACTGTCAGTCGCTAAAAGTTTTACATTTTCTTCTGTCTGTGTACAGATTTCAACCACCTTCGGAGCTTCGGTTAACGTTTGTACATCTTTTTTTTGTAAATCTGGTAGATTAAGAGATGGTAATGAATTAATTTTAAGTTTTTTGCGATGGGTTCCCGTCAGAATGTCCATAGCATTAAAATGTTCTTCACAAACGGTATAGTTTTGAGGCGGTCTGTTCATCAAATCTACTCGAGATATCAAGCGAAGCCATTGGGAACGTCTGAAAAAGATAACAAAATATTCTGTCATTTTCATCAGAAAAGGTATGGTTTTAATAAACAAAAAGTTCAAGCTGGTGGCCACTTTTTACAACTCTTTTTACCTTCCTACACACAACTTTTGTGAAAAAATACTGTCTTGTTTTATTTACATTTTGGCAGCACTATCACCTTTAACACCCTCGAAATCCATGAAAACGACACCCATGATGGAAAGTTTATATTTTTTTGCAGCCACCATCTTGGATTTACATTGTGATGGCACTATCGACATCGAAATCCTCAAAAACTATGAAAACGACACCCATGACGAAAAACTTGATAATTTTTTGTAGCCGCCATCTTGGATTTACATTTTGACAGCACCATCGGCTTTAACACTCTCGAAAACCATGAAAACGACACCCATGATGGAAAGTTTATATTTTTTTGCAGCCACCATCTTGGATTTACATTGTGATGGCACTTTCGACTTCGACATCCTCAAAAACTATGAAAACGATCCATGTCGAAAACTTGATAATTTCTTGCAGCCGCCATCTTGGATTTGCATTTTGACAGCACTATCCGCTTTAACACCCTCGAAAACCATGAAAACGACACCCATGATGGAAAATATATTTTCTTGCAGCCGCCATCTTGGATTTACATTGTGATGGCACTATCGACTTCGACATCCTCAAAAACTATGAAAACGACACCCATGACGAAAAACTTGATAATTTCTTGCAGCCGCCATCTTGGATTTGCATTTTGACAGCACTATCCGCTTTAACGCCCTCGAAAACCATGAAAACGACACCCATGATGGAAAATATATTTTCTTGCAGCCGCCATCGTGAATTTACATTGTGATGGCACTCTCGACTTCGACATGCTCAAAAACTATGAAAACGACACCCATGACGAAAAACTTGATAATTTCTTGCAGCCGCCATCTTGGATTTGCATTTTGACAGCACTATCCGCTTTAACGCCCTCGAAAACCATGAAAACGACACCCGTGACGAAAAGTTGATAATTTCTTGTAGCCGCCATATTTGATTTACATTTTGACAGCACTATCGGCTATAACACCCTCGAAAACCATGATATCGACTCCCATGACGAAAAAGTTGATACTCGTAATCTATTGCAGCCGCCATCTTCATCTTAGATTTACATTTTGAGTCAAGTTCACGAATTTATTATGATCGATCACATGGACTTATAATTTGAGTACAAATTATAACAATAAATCATTCTTACCTTTCAAAGTCAGCAGGAAGTTTAAAAAACGATAGCTCCGGTTTTGATGAAGCCGAGTTCAAACAGCCGTATACTACGCAATACGCTCGCGGCATTTTTAAAAAGGTCGCTGAAATAAACTTATGCCTGACCACTCGTCTTGACGCGGCACTCACTACTGACAGCACCGCGACAACCGCTTAGGGGTCTCGTCGATGCGCATGTTTGTGTGAGTGTGCCGTTTCGAACGTTTGTAGGTAGTTTCCGTACTGTTCTATGTTTATACTGTGTTTAAAGCTTGTTATTTTGAACTCTTGGCAGTTTGAAATTTATCTCTGGTCCCTTGAGTTTCAAATTATCGAGAGTTGACTGTATTTCAAATGTCATTTAAATACTAGTCTGAAACGATTTACCAACATATGTTAATGATAAACATAGGCTAGAGTGGATGGCCCTTAGGGGTCTGGAACACTCCAAGAAATTCATTGCAAACAGAGCCACGGGCTTCAACCGGCAGTTCTGCGGGTACAACAAGGGCCAAATACGCCTGCTCACAGGAGCGTTCACTGGTCATTTTGGCACTAACGACTTCCTGTGCAGATTGAGTTTGTCAAACAATTCTATCTGCAGAGCCTGTGGTGAACAGGACGAGTCCATATCACACCTACTGTGTGAATGTGACGCGTTGGCTGGACTAAGGATGGGTCTGATGGGATCGGCATATCCAAACCCTGAAGACATCAGGCTTCTCCCTCTGAAGTGTACGCTGCGACTAATGCAGTACATTCATAGTGAGGTAGCTCAGGGATAGATCTCGGGGCCGACACACAAGATCCCACTGGGTTAAAGTGTCGCCGGTCTACACTGACTGGCCCCCGAATAAGATAAGATAAGTAACAGCAACAATAATACAATGAAACATAAACTAAGTAGCATTATTTAACAAACCAGTGGATACTATATGCGAGAAGGAATGCTTTTGTAAAATTTCGTGATTGAAATATAACTTATGCAACAAGTTCATGGGGGAAAAGAGAGATTCTGTTGGTTAAATACTCACTGAAGTACCATTCTTTTGAGGAACAGTCAATGGACCAAATGTTCTGTGGGTAAAAAGTTATTGGTTTAAACATTCTGGTAGTTAAGTATTCACTGACGTAAAATTATGTTGGCGAAACGTTCGTG